>CM069866.1:71683215-72030715 GCA_036172795.1 Pelodytes ibericus
ACTGTTACTATAGCAACACCAACACACCTGTTACTCTTTATGGGATAGTAAGAGTGAGGGACAAGACATGTAGCAACATTTGTGTCAAATATTAAAAGGGGGGGAACAGATTTCTTTATGTTTTTTTCTTCTCTTTAGATCAAGTGCTATGAGGGGAAGGGGGAGAGGAAAGGGCTGGTGGTCTAGAATTTCCTGTGCAAAACCATTGCCTGTTTGGTTTTACATCTAAACGAGTAAATGTTTGTTTGTTTTTTAACTGTAAATTAAAAAAAGCTATTTGCTATATTGGAAGCCAAACTAGAAAACCACCTATTACAATTAATTACATTTATAATCTGCACTAGTTCGAAAGAGCGCTCCTGTGACACAACACACAGGTGGGAATTGAATATAATACATGGGTCATGGTCTTGTCTGCCCATTTTCTGAATACTTTAATTAGTCCCTGGCCTTGTCTTATATCTAGGATAACCTTATACCTATCCCACGCATGCTTAAACTCCTTCACTGTATTAACCTCTACCACTTCTACTGGAAGACTATTCCATGCATCCACTACCCTCTCAGTAATGTAATACTTTCATTAGTCCCTGGCCTTATCTTATATCTAGGATAGCCTTATACCTATCCCACGCATGCTTAAACTCCTTCACTGTATTAACCTCTACCACTTCTACTGGAAGACTATTCCATATATCCACTACCCTCTCAGTAATGTAATACTTTCATTAGTCCCTGGCCTTCTCATATCTAGGATAGCCTTATACCTATCCCACGCATGCTTAAACTCCTTCACTGTATTAACCTCTACCACTTCTACTGGAAGACTATTCGATGCATCCACTACCCTCTCAGAAATGTAATACTTTCATTAGTCCCTGGCCTTATCTTATATCTAGGATAGCCTTATACCTATCCCACGCATGCTTAAACTCCTTCACTGTATTAACCTCTACCACTTCTACTGGAAGACTATTCGATACATCCACTAGCCTCTCAGTAAAGTAATACTTTCATTAGTCCCTGGCCTTATCTTACATCTAGGATAGCCTTATACCTATCCCATGCATGCTTAAACTCCTTCACTGTATTAACCTCTACCACTTCTACTGGAAGACTATTCTATACATCCACTACCCTCTCAGTAAAGTAATACTTTTATTAGTCCCTGGCCTTATCTTATAGCTAGGATAGCCTTATACCTCTCCCACGCATGCTTAAACTCCTTCACTGTATTAACCTCTACCACTTCCACTGGAAGGATTTACCATGCATCCACTACCCTCTCAGTAAAGTAATACGTCCTGATATTACTTTTAAAACTTTGCCTTTAAGACTATGTCCTCCTGATAGCTTTTCTTCTTTTAAATATACTCTCCTCCGTTACTGTGTTGATTCCCTTTATGTATATAAATGTTTCTATCATATCCCCCCTGTTACGTCTTTCCTCCAAGCTATACATGTTAAGATGCTTTAACCTTTCCTGGTAAGTTTTATCCTTCAACCCATGAACCAGTTTAGTAGCCCTTCTCTGAACTCTCTCCAAAGTATCAACATCCTTCTGGAGATACGGTCTTCAGTACTGCGAACAATACTCCATCAGATTTCTCCTTGGATAACCAAGCACTAAATAAATATTACTGCCTATACTAATATGCATAGCCCTCTATGCTCCGGCTCATTATAAGTATCCAGGCCGCTTTTAAAGACATCTTAGGTATTTACCAGAACCACTTCTTCAGGCAGTGAATTCCATATCTTAATTGTCCTTACTGTAAGGAATCCCTTCCGCTGTCGTAGACTAGATCTCCTTTCTTCCAGTCTTAGCGGGTGACCTCTTGTCCTTTGTACTGTTCTGTTAATGAATAGGTCTTTAGAAAGCCCTTTATATTTAAAATGGAATTTTCTTTTGTAATTTACGATTTCAGAAATGTGGATCTTACCGTAATTTGTAAAAATTGCCCATATTCTAAAGTTTACGATTCTCATGAGATCCTCAGCCGTAATGACCTTCCGTCGCTTTATAAAGATATGTGGTCTTCTCAGAATGAGTAATGGGATGGAAATATTGACTATACACCTTTTAACCAGATTCACGTAGATAGTGTTTTTTGTTTTTCATTCAGTGTTATTTCAAAGAGATTACTAACCCTGTGCTGATACTGAAATCAGAGTGTGTGACCTTAAAGTGAAACTGAAAAATAAGTCCTTACACAAAACTATTTTTATTTAATCTGAAAAGATTTGATTTTGAGGCAACTGTACCCTTTTCTTTAAAAAAATAAATAAACTGTAGCAAAAAAAAAAAGTACTTATTTTGAATTGAAAGATTGTATCAAGTGTAGATGTTTTATAAATAAATTCCTTAATTAAGAATACAGTTATTATTGAGCCTTCTTTACTCCATATTGTTCTCTCAGGGGGCAGACATGTTGGTTAGAATCTTTACTCCATATCGTTCTCTCAGGGGGCAGACATGTTGGTTAGAATCTTGGGTCAGATCTTCACTCACCTTGGTTCAGATAAACAAAGATCTGACCAAAGATTCTAATCAAAATGTCTGCCTCCTGGTGCTCCTATATGGAGTAAAGATGGCTCAATAATGTCCTTTTATTTTCAATTTTTTCATCAAGGCATTTCTTTACAAAATGCCTACTCTTGATGCCATCTTTCAATCAAACAGAACTTCATTTTTTTGCTACAGTTGTCCTTTAATCGTTGATAGGACCTCAAAAGGCATATAAAAGTAAAATATGGAGCAACGCTGTAAAAGTGGTCAAATTACTATGAGAACCCAGTAGTGTATCTTGCACAAGGCAAACAAGGCACTTGCCTAGGGCTACACTTTGCCAGAGGGCGGCACTTTGACAGAGGGTGTTAAAGCACACTTCTGGTGCTTCAAACATTTTCGCTCTCTCTCCCACCGTTCAGCAAGCTTTAGCTCCTTCCAATTAATCAGGGTGATGGGGGCATGTAATGGACATGGTGGGGGTATGAAATGATGGTGATGGGGGCATGTAATGGGGGCTGATGGGGCATTTAGTGTTTATGCAATGTGGGTGATGTGGGCATGTAATGGGGATGATTGGGCATTAAATGTGTGTGCAGTGTGGGTGATGGGGCATGTAATGGGGTGATAGGACATGTAGTGGGTGGGGGGATGCCCGAATTTTGTCTGGCTAGGGCACAAAACCACGATACACCACTGTAAGAACCATGGAAATATTCCTGCACTTTAGACCACTTTTAAAAATGTATAACTTTTTGATTTACAAAGAGAATTCAAAAATCCTACTGGAATTCTAAAATATATCAATACTACCTTATGTGACACTCATTTGCAACCAGTGAGCTGACACATTTTGTGTACTAACCACCCACCACTCATTTTTATTATGTAGACCCTCTACCTGCTGTTCTTAGTCATCTTCTAGTTAATCTCCCTCCCCTTTCTGATATACAGGCTTTATTTTATATATATATATTTTTTTTTTTGCAAGACAATACAATGCAAGAAATTATGTGGAAGAAAAATCCACTGGTATGATTTAATTATAAAGTGTCAACAATTTCTGTAGTGCTAAAATACATATAAAGTAATTAGAAACCAATTTAAAGAGGTTGCCAATCAGATCTGCTCTCAGACTTGTATTTTTTTTTATCTTTATTGATGTGTCGGTTGTTTCTTTTCAGGAGAATATCAAGATGTCCCTAACAACATTTGGAAAAAACGGATTGACTTATTTCAAAAGATTAATTCCAGTGTTTTGTTCTGCTGTTTTAACCATAAACTTTGGCTGAAGCTGTTCCTTCAGTCTTAAAACTGTCTAGCTCCATCTTACAAATATTAAGGCATATTAATGTGCTTTCAAAGTACTTGCCTTACATTTTGCATTCCTTAGAATATAAAATACTTGCAAGAAACCAGGACTGCCCACATTAGCTGAGTAAAAGTAATTTCCTTTGTTTTTTTTTGCTGCAATTACCAGTGATAATATTTTCATTCAAATGAATGGAATTTCCTGTCCGTCTAGTGATGTCATCAGACAATGTGTTGCACTGTTAATAGATTCCTTCTGTGTTTACAAGAACTAGGTCACTTAGAGTCCACACAATGTATTCAATTTGAGGAACACAGGAAGTGACTAAAAGAAACAAAACTTTGTATCTTCAATGTCTATATAATCAGTGCTGCCGCACCCGTGGGGAGGGCTTGAATCAAATATTAAAAATCTGATGTATGTTCCACTCAGCCCTGTGTAGCTCTGCTCCCAAATTATGTGCAACTCCATCTCCCCACTCCCTCTCCCGCAGGGAGAATTCCAAGTTTACTAGATTTCCCTGTAAGGAATACAACAAAAAGGCCCACACTGCAAGACAGAAGGCGTATAGGGGAAGGCACTACGTCTCTGAATTTTCTCTGTAGGTGTCGGAGCTTCTTGAAGTTAAACACATGGATTCCCCGGAAAAGAAACTTCAAGCGTTTAGCATTTTTTCGGACTACAATAAAGCATTTGACTTATTAATGGAATCTCCTATGGTGTACATTTGAAGCTTCTTTTCCTGGGAATCCATTGATTTCCCTGTAGGCAAAATGTCCAAACCAGGGCAACAGCGTCCCAATGCAAGGTCAGTGAAGGTCAGATCAGAACGTTGTGAAACGGCGATCACCCCATGATATCCACTGCCCTGGCCGGTAAAACGAGTATATACGGGAACGCTGCCACTTCCTCAGCTATCATCAGAGACAGACACACATAGCTATGCAAGACTTGCTGACAGATTGATAGGCAGACAAGATAATTGGATGGAAAGATCGAAAGTTTTACCAATTTGGGGAGTTAAAATTGGTGCAACCATCAACCCACTGAGTGAGATTAGAGACCCGTGGGGGGGGGGGGGGGTGATTGCCCCCCAAGACCCACTTTCTAGCCCTCCCCTACTTTTGTTTCCAAGTACATCCTGGGGATTATACTATTACCAAATGTGATGCTCCTCATTTTATCTGCCCCGTAAAGAGTCAACTCCACAACCCTAAGGAGTTGGCAGATACTGCTTTATCCCACTGAGATATCACCACCGATACTGGAGTGCTTTGACTAGGTGTTGGCTGACTGGCCATGTATTCCAATTTTGTTCATCTATGATAGTAGATATATATACCATTGAGAAAATCGTTAGTTTACATAATTTGCAAGTTTAATAGGATTAAGTGTAAATTATGTGGTTGTGCACTAATAATCCGATGTGGTGAGTTACGGATATGCTTTACACTAAAAACAGAAATGGCTTATTGATAAAAAAAATCATATAGTATTTAGAGGAGATTAATTTTGCAAAGAATGCTTAGATATGGGTACTAGCCTTAATAGTTTTAGAAACACACACAAGCAACACAAGTCTTCTGGGGAAGAAACGCGTTGGGCATTTCTAGTATCTAAGCACTTCCAGGATTTTTATGGATTTCTTCTAATAAATGCTGTTGCAAAAAATTGGAAACACATATTTTTCTTTATACATGATGCTTTTCTAGGGTTAAATAAAGGCTAGGTTTTAATGTTATCCGGTCTTCAACCAATTTATTAAGTGTCCGAATTCGACTGCGGCTTGAGAGCAGCAATAGTTTTACTACAACTCAAGCCACCGGCTTTTAACATCTACTCTTCATGGTTGTCGACAGATATGGGGAGATTAGGGCAATCACCCAGTGGGATACACTTTCCTTCATGCAAGGCATAGTTCTTTTCTTTGCAGACACAACCACGTCGGCAGGTGTTGCAATTTCTTTCGGGGAAACAATAGGAGTCACAGTTGGTGCAGAAGCTCCATACGGCATTCATGGGACAAGACTGAACTGTGGATGCATGAAATTAACATTATCAGTCATCTATGTCTTGTAGAGCAACTCTGTGCTTCGAGGAACACAACAGCTCACAATATACTTAAATGAAAACTACGTTATTATACATTTTAATTGCGAGACAAACATTCCACACACAATTTCCTGCATAAAGACATTGAGAGGTAACCAACAGAATGTTCCTGGTTGTTCTAATCACTTTTTAAACTTTGGCCCATAATTAATTTTATTAAAGGGACATTCTTGAAAATGTTAAAGTATAAATGCATATTTTGCATTGCTTAACATATGAAAATCTTATACTTAGATGAATTTGTTAAATTACTGCAGTTTGCAGAAAAACCAGGACTGCCCACACTAGCTGGGTGAAAGTCACTTCCTCCTTTTTTTTTTTGGGTTGTTGCAGGAACCAATGAGAATAATGCCATTTGAATGAATGTAATATCCTGTTTCTCTAGTGATGTCATCAGACAACGTGTTGCAAGAGATCCTACATGTACACGAGCAAGGTCACTTAGGTTCCGCACAATGCATTCTATTCCACCAACAGAGCAAGTGACAAATTGAAACAAAACTGATACATGCTCAGTGCCTCCCCTGCACCTGTAGGAAAGGATGCAGTGGAGGGCTTGAGTAGAATATTCAAATGTGATGTATGCAGAATGCATGCATCAAATAACACTGGGGAAAAAAAGCCTGTGCACTATTCAGGCAGTAGCGTTCGACTTGCACCAAAGTGAGTTTGGGAATAAGACTATCCCTTTAATAACCCCCCAGCATTTTCCCCTCAGAAAGTAAAGATTAATGAACGTATACATCTCCTATTTTCCCTTTCTTGGATGTTCACATAGTCCCTAAACCCTCACTAGTTCCCCGATGTTGAAGCTGTACACAGTGATGTTACACTTTATGTCCAGCTGGCTGTGAAATGATGAAGGTAACCCATTTATATCACCTTATTTTAGTGTTTACCCTTGGAATTCTGCCCTTGACTCCTCATTTGAACCCTTTAAATCCACTAACCCACCTACACTGTATCCATACTGTGAAGTCTTTGCGTCGCGTTCCCTCCATCCAACAAACTGGTCAACGCATTATTACATTCTGTGGCCATCACCCCCCCCCCCCCCCACACACACATGATCATAAAGTCCATTAGAAGTTACTCACCATACAAAGTGCTTAGAGGGCACTCGGCAACTGGTATGCACTTCCCTTCGTTCAAGACATGGCCTTTTTTATTACAGACGCAGCCCGTCCTGCAGATGTTGTCACATTTCCGGGCAAGAACAGGACAGTAATCACTGCAATGTGAACATTTCACCCAATGTGTCAATACGGGGCATGGACTTCCTGTACGAAGTAAAATAGTCATGTCAAATGGTTGTGTCACTGGAGGTGACCAAGGTAGAAGATGAGTTCTGAGGATTCCGACGTCTCTGTAGATAGACAAGAATCTCCAGTTTGGTGCCTCTTGACTTTACATTGGCCCTTCATGTAATGAAAGATCTCCGAAAACGTCTTAGAACCCACCCTGAACCATTCTTTGAATTATTGGTTAAGATATGTGGTGGGGTGGTCTTAGTGGTAGGTCGCTTACCTGGTTTAGGAATAATTGGGCATTCGCTGGCTGGAATACATGCATTTTCGTGTAAGACATATCCGTCCTCTTTACATTCACAGCCTCTCTGACATACAGCAGGGCAGACGCCATTAAGGATAGGGCAGTGAGACCAGCAGCCGGCACAGTCTGATGGTTTGGCTCGAGGAGGACATGACAAAGCTGTGAAATATCATAATCGGCTATATTACATGACTTATAGCATGTCTTCTGTCTGTCTACCTAAGGGCCCAAATATAAATCAAACTTATAAAGATGTAACGCTAAATACACCGCAGGTGAGGTTTAAGGCTGGACAATGGAGAAAGTAGGGTACAGGAAAAAGTCGATGAGTTTGGGAAGAAAGAGAATGAACAGTGAAAAATTCAAACTTCTTTGATTTTTAACCAATGCATCTATCTGTCTATCTAAAGATACATTTAAAGGAAACCTATGCTTCAAAAATGTAAGTGATATGTAATGGAACAAAAAATGTAGACCAACACTTGGGCCGTGACCTACACCCTGGGGTACCTTACCCAACAGCCAATGGAACCATTAGTTCAGGATCATCACCATGAAGAATGCTACATTCTCTGCTTCTCCTGGTTTGGGGACTGTTTTCTTTCTATGTTTGCCTGCTAAGTGGACTCTAGTTATAAGCTTAACATACTGTATATTTGCTGTTTTTTGCACAATCTATGTGTCCATATGTACCATCCATTCTATAAGTTGTTCTTTTATTGTATTGTTGGTCCTACACTATGTGTTTCTGATTTTTGTATTCTAGATTGTATTAAGGAATCGTTTTTTAAGAAGATTTGGAGTTATTTTTTGAGATAACTTATATTTTACTCCATTCTTACACTTATCCCCAAGTTCATTCTACTGAACCATTGCACTATATATATATATTGTATGTTTTATTTGTTCAGGTGGGTTCAAGTGATTCTGCAACATCCTGAAAAATAAAGATTGCAGCACACCATAGTGCAAGGCAAACATATCTCATTGTATCATTCATGGATAGATAAGTTGGTATTATTATTATTATTATTATCTATTGATTGACCACTAGTGACACACACACACATCTGTGCGCTAATATCGCGGAACTGTCTGTTTGCGGTCTTGCTGGTGTTGTAGATCATACCTTTCTGAGGAAACCTGGGGCAGTTTTTCTCTGGTATGCAAGCTCCTTTGAATAGAACATATCCATTTGTATTACACACACAGCCTTTCGCACACAGAGCAGTGCAGGCAAAGCCTTCTGCGGGACAATAGGACCAACATCCAGCGCAGTCAGACAGCTTGGTTCCCGGAGGGCATAACATATCTGTGGGTAGAACAGGCATAATGTAAAGTAACAAGTTCACAGATGGAGCTATAGCAGATCCCTTGGTGAGTTTGTTTGTGAAACAATTTATAAACAGAAATGAAATCAAGGTATGAAACAAGACGACAGGGGGGCAGTATTGAGTTCTACGTTGGAGCTCAACGCTGCACCCTATTGGCCTTCAATTTCAATGCTATTTGCAAGGCTGGTTAGAAGTATGTGATAGCTCTGAACACCCCCTAATATAAAGGGCCAGGTTTTTCTTTTGGTGAAAAGGTTCACTGGAAACATCAGTGAAGCCTATAACTTATGTTTTTCAGTTCACAAATAGTGGTGTTTTGTTATGTCTTTTTGATTTAATTTGATTGTATCACTCTCAACGAATTTATGTTTAGGGTCTTTTGTGCTGAGTTTAGCTGCTTTTTTTATGTCTATTTAAAGGATGCCTTTTCTCCAAAAGTTACTTTAAATTTAAAGATTTCATCAAGTCTAAACATTTGAAATAGAAATGTTGTATTGAAAGAATACTCATAGAAACATAGAAACATAGAAACATAGAATGTGTCGGCAGATAAAAACCATACGGTCCATCTAGTCTGCCCAATTTTTTTTTTTTGAATACTTTTATTAGTCCCCCGTTCCCGGTCTTATAGCTAGGATAGCCTTGTGTCTATCCCACGCATGCTTAAAATCCTTGACTGTGTTTACCTCTACCACTTCTGCTGGCAGGCTATTCCATACATCCACTACCCTCTCAGTAAAGTAATACTTCCTGATATTACTTTTAAATCGTTGCCCCTCTAATTTAAGACTATGTCCTCTAGTTGTGGTAGTTTTTCTTCTTTTAAATATACTCTCTTCCTTTACTGTGTTTATTCCCTGTATGTATTTAAATGTTTCTATCATATCCCCCCTGTTACGTCTTTCCTCCAAGCTATACATGTTAAGATGCTTAAACCTTTCCTGGTAAGTTTTATCCTTCAACCCATGAACCAGTTTAGTAGCCCTTCTCTGAACTCTCTTCAAAGTATCAATATCCTTCTGGAGATACGGTCTCCAGTACTGCGTACAATACTCCAAGTGAGGTCTCACCAGTGCTCTGTACAATGGCATGAGCACTTCCCTCTTCCTACTGCTAATACCTCTCCCTATACAACCAAGCATTCTGCTAGCATTTCCTGCTGCTCTATTACATTGCCTACCTACCTTCAAGTCCTCTGAAATTATTACTCCTAAATCCCTTTCCTCAGATGTTGAGGTTAGGACTGTACCAAATAGTCTATATTCTGCTTTTGGGTTTTTACGCCCAAGGTGCATAATCTTGCACTTGTCCACATTAAATGTCAGTTGCCACTGCTCTGACCATTTTTCTAGTTTAGCTAAATCATTTGCCATTTGGCTTAACCCTCCATGAATATCAACCCTGCTGCAAATCTTTGTATCATCAGCAAAAAGACATACTTTGCCAACAAGACCTTCTGCAATATCGCTAATAAAAATATTAAAGAGAATGGGTCCAAGAACAGATCCCTGAGGTACCCCACTAGTAACAAGACCTTGCATTGAATATACCCCATTGACTACAACCCTCTGTTGCCTGTCACTCAGCCATTGTCTAATCCATTCAACAATATTGAAATCCAAACTCAAAGATTTCAGTTTATTGATAAGCCTTCTATGTGCGACAGTGTCAAAAGCCTTACTGAAATCTAGGTAAGCAATGTCTACTGCACCACCCTGATCTATTATTTTAGTTACCCAATCAAAAAAATCAATAAGATTAGTTTGGCATGATCTCCCTGAAGTAAACCCATGCTGTCTCTGATCTTGAAATCCAAGCGACTTTAGATGTTCAACAATCCTATTCTTTAACAAGGTTTCCATTATTTTCCCCACTACTGAAGTAAGACTTACTGGTCTATAGTTGCCCGCCTCCTCCCTACTACCTTTCTTGTGAATGGGCACAACATTAGCTAATTTCCAATCTTCTGGAACTACTCCCGTTAACAATGATTGGTTAAATAAATCTGTTTACGGTTTTGCTAGTACACCACTAAGTTCTTTTAATAACTTTGGATGTATCCCATCAGGGCCATCGACTTATTTGTCTTTACTTTAGACAGCTGAAGTAAAACCTCTTCCTCTGTAAACTTAAATGCATCAAAAGACTCATTAGTCTTTTTCCCTAAATGAGGTCCCTTACCCTCATTTTCATTTGTAAAAACTGAACAAAAATATTCATTAATGCAGTCTGCTAAGCCTTTATCCTCTTCTACATAGCATCCTTCTTTTGTTTTTAATCTAACTAATCCTTGTTTTACTTTCCTTTTCTCATTTATGTATCTAAAAAATGTTTTATCCCCCTTTTTCACTGACTGGGCTATAGTCTCTTCTGTGTGTGCTTTGGAAGCTCTTATAGCTTGCTTTGCCTCTTTCTGCCTACTCTTATAGATCTTTCTATCTTCCTCACTCTGAGTATTTTTATAATTACTAAATGCTAACTTTTTATTTTTTACTATTTTAGCCACCTCCTCAGAGTACCACAGTGGTTTCTTCAATTTTTCAGAGATTCTAAACAAGATGTCCGCCCCTGATAGAGCTATACAGAGCAAAGATTCCAAACAACATGTTGGCCTAATGATAGAGCTATATCGAGCAAAGATTCTAAACAACATTTCTGCCCCCTGACTAAGCTTTCTGGCTCAATTAAAGCTTAATATAAAATGAAACATTAAAAAATATCTTGTACCGTTTGTGAGAGCGGCAGGACATTCACTGGCTGGAATACAGGCGTTTTCATGTATGACATATCCTGCTTTTTCACATTTACAGCCTTCTTGGCACACAGTGGCACAGACTGTGTCCTTTTCCCGGCAATAGGCCGAACATCCTGTGCAAGTTGACCATTGAGCGCCAGGAGGGCAAAGGTTGGCTGTGTGAAAGACAGATGATAAAATGTTTAGCTCTCTGTCCTGTATGAGTCCTGCTCTTATAAGTATACTAATAGCCGGGGATAGGCAAAGTGTCAGTACAAGGTCACTAGGGTCCATGGCAAAGGTCAATAGAACATCGTTGAATTGTCCATCACACAGTCCAGTAAATGTCCACCATGCACAATGTTGTTGGTATCTACCCATCATTAATTAAATGCTTCACACATAGAGCTAAGGGACACCCTACTTTAGTAGCACTTTTAGTAAATCATCAGTGCCAAGGAGAATATCATACAAAGAGAGGTGCCAAATGGCCAAAATGAGTAGCCAACGACTGCCAGTAGACGAAGCTTGTATTTGGCAGCTCCCCATGTGTGATTTCCGCAAATGACACATTTTCCATTGAAAAGCAGTTCATTTGCATACCGTGCCACAGGTGATGTCATAAGCAGGAGACTGCCACAGACACATTGTAAACCCATTTTCTCCTAATTTATTCATTTGCTGGCAGTTTTGCTGATACAATGTATAGATCATTTCAGCCATTTTTTTATGCACTACATTTACAGTAAATACAATGTTTAGGTGATACCGTCCCTTTAATATACGCTGCACAGTTGTAGTCAATACGTTTACAATCTACGGATGGGTGTTTAAAATTAGTGCAAATCTGGAAAGTTTTAGTTTTTTTTTTTAATGTTGTCCATGAAAGACAAAACTCCAGGATATAACTCTAAATCAAGGTGAATAAAATAATATACAATTTCAAAATGACTTTGTTTACATATAAGTCTTAATTTATCTAAAATATATATTATTTATTAATTGAAGAGATGTGTTATAAAAACGCAGAACAGCAAAGTGATTATGTTTGTTTATTTATTTATTTGTTTTTAGATAAAATAATTTTTCTATAAATTTCTCTGTGGGTTCTGCGTAAAAAAATATATTGGTCCTTACCTTTAATTCTTACAGGAAAAATAAACAGCAAAACTGTAAAACAGAATATATGGGTGGATTGTGAGGATAAGAAAGCATTGCAGACTTAGAACAATTTTGCTTTTAATTAATCAGAAAAAAAAAAACACACCCATCCTGAATTATATTAACATTACTCTACATCTACTAAGGAAAACTTTTCCCAATGTATCCAGAAAAAACAAGAATGGTAATTTTTGGAGCTAAGTTTGAAAAGGGGAGCAGTTACCATGTTCCTGCTGATAGCTCTACTTTTGGATCTCAGTCTCCAAGCCGATGAATCTTTAAATATTAACTTAACTAAGATAAAAATGATTATCGTTCTGGTTTCATTTATCAATGGCTATTACATTCTTCGGAGCTGTACAGTGGGATACAAATAGTTGGGTATGTAACAAATTAGAAAAACTAGAACAAAACATGGGGATTATCCTAACCAAGCAAATCTACAGTCTATATGGTGAATTAGCTACATGTGCTCTAGAACAGTTTCTTAAAATTATATATAAATCTACCCAGCAAGTAACAATTTCTTTATTTCCTCTTATCCTAATAATGACATCTGGAGTCCATATGTAGCCCTTTAATGTACACATTCAAAAGTAATAGTAGACTTCCTTTAATTCTCTCAGGGCATGTTTTTATACTTTGTTATATTTGTAAGGTGCTAATGAGACTTTGGTTACAAACATACGTTAAAAATGCCACACTGTTTCCTTATTTTAGTTTCAGAACTACTGGTCTATAATACCCTGACTATGTACTCTTTTTTGGTATCAGAACTACTTGTCTGTAATTCTAGGACCATGTTCTCTTTTTTTTTTTGTATCAGAACTACTAGTCTGTAATACAGAAAGAAAAGTCCTGCGCTCACTCCCATCACTGGGCGGCTGCAATGACTACAGTACACATCAGCCCCAATATATAGTAAAAACCAAAGAAAAACAAAGTTACCTGCGCTCTCTCCTTTATCCCTATGTATTTTCAAACAAATGGAGGTTTTTTAGTTACCTCCAATGGCCATGAGAGGATGAGCCCACCTGCCAACGTCAAGGCAGACCCCCCATAGGTGGGTCCTAACTCTAACCATTCACCTTGCTTCTTTGAGCCTCTGGCAATGAGGTGGGCTCATCCTCTCATGGCCATTGGAGGTAACTAAAAAACCTCCATTTGTTTGAAAATACATAGGGATAAAGGAGAGAGCGCAGGTAACTTTGTTTTTCACTAGTCTGTAATACTCCGACCATGTTCTTTTTTTTTGGTATCTATAATTCCTGTTTGATTCTTCTTCACATACATGAGTAGATGCTTTTAGGCTTATACCAGAAATAAATGGACTATTAACCTGTACTGTGCTATATACTTCACAAAAAACACTTGGTTAAAAAACAAAACAATAATATCATGTAGATACATCCATGTTTTCAGCCTCATGCTGTACTTACCAAACAAAGATAGATACACAAAGCATTTCTTCATGGCTATCTTCTAGTTTGCACTCTGTAAGAAAAAGAACATATGTATTTATACAGTGATAAGCCCAATTTTATTATAACACGGCTGTGCTATTGTTTCTGTAAGCTTAGGATTCCTGGTTAATTATCTAATTCAGAATACAGACCATTTTCATGTTGTTTTTATAGAGTACGACTGTAATATTTCTTCTCGGAATATTATTGTGTGTTTCCAGTCCTGGATACTACCCGTGCATTAGAAATCTATTGATCAGCAAATTGATAAAATCCTCCACCCCAAAAATACGATTATGATGTTCTTTTTTTATCCATCGAAAGAACCTTCAGCTTTTAAACTTTAACATTGTATATTGGAAAAATACACGATCCTGCAGGCTGTGAAAGTTATAGTGGGAGACAGGTCTCTGTAATGTTTCTTAAATCATAAGAAACTCTCTTACCTGGGTAAGATCTATCTGTAGCACAGGTAGGGCTTGTGGCTTAAATGTCACATATTAAAAGATTTTTCATTCTACAGATCAGTGATTGTTCTTGGTGCATTGTGTGCAAGAGTAATTGTTTTATAGCTGATTTATTGAGAGCAGAACAGGGGCATTACACCACACAGGTCTATTGGCAAAGACTTTGGGCACTGAATAAGTACATCTTGTAGGTAGCAGTGAATTTAAAATATCAGATATTAAAGGGACAGTCTAGTGCCCGAATTCACTTTGGTGCAAGATGAAGATTACTGCTTGGATAATGCACAGGCTTTTATCCCTGTGTGATATGATGCAGGCATTGTGCATAAATCACATTTGTAATATTTGACTCGGGCCCTCTGTTGGTTCATTAAGTCACTTCATGTGCTGCTGGAATAGAATGCATTGTGTGGACTGTGATAAACTTGCTCTTGTACAAAGTAGGATCTCTTAACAGTGTAACGCATTGTCTGATGAAATCACTAGAATGACAGGATATTCCATTAATTTGAATGAAATTATTCTCATTGGTTCCTGCAGCACACAAAAAAAAGGAAATGTACTTTTACTTCTTGCAAACTGCTGTAATTTCCCAATTCCATCTGGCTGTAAGTATGTTATATTTTAAGCAATGCAAAATGTAAGACATGCATTATAAAGTACTTTGAAAGAACAATATCATTTGGAAGAAGCATTTTGGGCACCAGACAATCCATTTAATAACAGAAACTATCTCCATCCTGTCTGTTTATCCAACTCAGCTGTTAATGGCTGATTTTATCAGTAGTCTTTATGTGCTTATATTGTATTTTCTTTTAGCATACTGTTGTATTTCTATAGCTTCCTTTTAACTCCCCTTTTCATCTTGCTGCATCACGATTGGAGGAGTAAAAGTGACATCACTAACTAAAAGGTTCTGCTCAATAAATAGAGCGCTGCAGGGATTTGACATGGGAAATTCAAACTTCAGGCCAAAGTTGGAAAAAAAATGATCCAATGCAGCTCAAGGGAAGAATGGTTCCAAATCGGCTACTTTGGCCTTAAGTTTGAAATTCCAGTCTTAATTCCCTGCATTTATCTCTTTATTGTGTACACTCTACCATCCCTGAGAACACGCTGTCATTTTTTGTAAATACCGGTTTCAGAGAAGCAGGTGAGCTGGCTCAGTGAGCTATCCACCATCTCAGAATTTCAGGTATCATTTCTGATGGGATCAGCTCAGACCTTCATCCTTATGAGATCCGTAACATGAGTGCCATTGAATAGGATCCCCTAGACCAGTGATGGCTCTGCAATGTTTGCAAACTACATATCCCCAGATGCTCAGTCAGCCTAATGATTGACCGAGCATCCTGGGATATGCAGTTCCCAAACGTTTTGCAGTGCCAAGGTCAGCCATCACTGCCCTAGATGCATAATAACCCCCCCCAGAACATAAGTGAAACTAGCTAAATCTTGGTTGAACAATTTGTAAATGTTATTAGTTTCCTGGAACATGAGTACGATTGGGGAAGTAAAAGGAGATCTATGGACAAAGACACAAATAAGGAAATAGATTATTGAACAAGTTTTGTTTTATTTTTCAAATAAAAACACGTTATTTCTAAAGCACTAATTGTGTAATGACTGCTATTTTCATAGAATGGGTCAATCGTTCAAACTGTTATAGCCACGCCCACACCAGAGCCTTTTCCAAGAGGAGTTGAGCACGAGGGTGGTGGACACCTTTTATAGAAGAATGGTATTTTCTTAGGGCTCTACTTGGGAGCTTAGATTTCCCATTAATCAATAAGATAGCATTCCACCAGTTTTATATTAGCTTTATTTCTGATTTGAATGATTGTGTCCCCCTTTCTACTTGGGACATTTGGTCTTTTTTATACAGCGGGGTTCGGGGTAATTAGATATCACGTAACCCTCTTTACAAACACAGCGAGGTCTACACTTTTGGGATGGTGTGAAGTGAATCCCTAACGTTTCACAGGTCTCCAGTGGCTGTTTATAGCAGGGTCTGAAGTCCATGTTTTCCGGGCATATGACGTGGCATTCAGAGACAGGCACGCAAACCTTCTTGTCCTGGGACTGAAAAACGTAACCTTCTACGCAGTCACAACCTCGAATGCAAATATCAGAGCATGCCTCATTTGTGCGGTTCAGATTGTCGCAGTTACTGTAGCACTGGCGCATGCACCCAACTGGACTAGAGTTTGGAGGACAGGAATCACCTACCAGACAGAAACAAAAAATAAATAAAAAATGCTTTAGTCCATTGTAGTGGAAAACAATATCACCAATGGGTTATACTGCAATATTTACAATATTATGATTAGTGAATGAGAATTGGTACCCAAATTGTATGATTAGCCGTTACATATAGTGCTAGGTGCAAGCATATCATCCCTCTTCTTCTTAGAGGAGCATGGACGTGTGTTGCTCCTGGTAGTATGGGGTGGGACTAGACAGAAGTTTGAAAAAGGGTGAAGGCTGATGGTCAAAAGCGGACAAAGACAGGGGGTTGAGGATAATCTTTACCACCATCAGCAGAAGACAGGTTTGACCAGTTTCTACATTCAAAGATGATCTTTCAGCCAAGGTTTTTAGTGCCATAATAATCTCTGTGGAAAGATTTTTTTGCTTCTAGGAGCATTTCCTGTCCTGCTCTCGGAAGCACCAGGCATGGACAGCCACTGAGTGCTCCATTCTGAACAAAACACCAGGGAATAAGGTGGCTTGCTGGGATGATAACTAGGCTATGTGCCAAGTACTAAGCCATCTTCCCAGGTTCAGTACTCTGATACTACATTAGATCATTTTAATTATGGTCTAAGAAAAGTGATATATGTGGACTTACTTGTGGTGGGAGCAGATCGAATCTGATCAATCAGCAACATAGACAGTCCTATAAAGAGACATAATAAAAATATGTTTTCAAACCCCTGACAGTGATGTACAGTTTTAGTGGAAAATATTTTAGTTCTGTATTCCCTTTCCTTGTATTTTATGTCTCACACTTGATAGAGGGTGGCATATGTGCCAGCTATCATGATTTGGTTGGTATAGTCGTGTTGGCTGACTTCTATGCATTGCGGAGAGGCTGATTCCACACTAATAACTAATGAAAGAACATTCTCAGAGAGGAAACACAAACTGCTACAGAGGAAACCAGCCCGCCTCCTGTGTACTTATTATTGTTACAAAAGCTAGAGTCCCAGGTGAGATTATTTCTATTGTACTACTATGAGAGAGCGGTAATTTATTTTACTTAAATGACTTGATTTAACATATGTGAAAAAACGTGGCCAACATATACCGTATTTTCCGGTGTATAAGACGACTGGGCATATAAGACGACCCCCAACTTTTCCAGTTAAAATTTAGAGTTTGGGATATACTCGCCGTAGAAGACTACCCCTCTTCCAACGAGCATTTTCTCCTACAGTGACATTTACACACACACCCTTACACTAACACAGTGACACACTTACACACACACACCCTTACACAGAAAGTGACACACTTACACACACCCAGTGACACCAATAGACACATAACCTGAGACACACTATTTTGCCCCTCAATATGCCAGCATTTTGCCACTAAATATGCCTTTATTGTGCCATTAATTATGCCAATATTTTGCCCCTCCAATATGCCAGGATTTTGCCCCTCCAATATGCCAGGATTTTTCCCCTCAATATGCCAGGATTTTGCCTCTACAATATGCCAGGATTTTGCCCCTCAATGCCATTTAATATGGCAGGATTTTGCCCCTCCAATATGCCAGGATTTTCCCCTCAATATGCCAGGATTTTGCCACTCTCCTACCCCCTTCCCAGTACTTACCTCGTTGCTGCTCTGCAGGTGCGCGCGGTTGTGAGGGAAGCGTTGTGCGCTCCCCTCCAGCTGTGCGGCTTCAATAAAGTTTGTTTTAAAAAAAAGTTTAAACAAACTTTATTGAAGTTGCGCGGCTGGAGGGGAGCACACAATGCTTCCCTCACAGCCGCGCGCACCTGCAGAGCAGCAACGAGGTAAGTAAAAAGACTACACCGGCGTATAAGACGACCCCCGACTTTTGGGAAGATTTTCCTGGGTTAAAAAGTAGTCTTATACGCCACAAAATACAGTAGATACATTTATGTAAGTGTAGGGCCTGATGTTATGTCACAAAGACACCTGTTAACACGGGCAGAGTGCAAACAAACATTGCTAACTATTGGCTTCCATTTTGTCTTGGTATTCTATGTATTCAGAGCATTATTTAAAATCAATAAGATATCCAGATTCTATTAAATTGTACATTTAAGAAAACATTTATATACAATATATGTAAGAAAACCTTAACAGTCTGAAATATCTAGCTATTGGTTTCTGGCTTTGACGACTCACCTAACACCAACAGGTTTATCACTACCCGAATACTCCAGAAACTCATCTTTAACGGATGCCTAAAATAAAAACAAACCAATATACATCATGTAGGAGATGCATTTTAAAAAAAAAATGAATAAAATAATTATTTAAAATGATCTGTACATTATGTTTGCAAAAATACAAGCAAAGGCCTTAATTAGGAGAAAAATGTTTATTAAAATGTTTTGAATTAGCAAATGAACTGGGAAATGTGTAATTTGCATATCAAGTCACAGGTGATGTCATAAGCAGGAGACTCGCAAGACACGTCTAACACACATTTTTCTCCTAACTTAGGCATTTTTTGCAGATCTGCTAAACACAACCTCATATTGTGATCGCTAAGTAAGTATAGAGGTCAACACATGGAGATCTAGCACACAAAGAGGCAAAATAGTCCCAATTTAAATGGCCTCTGTCACCTAAAAACTACATATGCTGTAACTGTGAAAAATAAAAAAAAATATGACAAATGATCTATACATTGCGTCAGCAAAATTGCATTCAATTTTTCATTTAATTGATGCAGTTGCTTGTTAATTTGTCTAATGCAAGGTAGAGATAACTTTTCATCATTTCTTTTTTTCTTTAGATTCACAGTCCCTTCGAGGTCAGGTTCTACTAGGACCCAAGGAGCCAAAACAAATGTTAGTAGATCATGAGATAATTAGCACATGTTAAAGATACCTGTTAGGATCTTCTGAACCACTCAGCGAAGAGAGAAACGGTATGAAGGATCCATGTAGGTGAATGGTGCTTTATAAATAGGTGATGTTGAGCAATAGGTAATCATTTTGTAACCTGGATTGCATAATATTGTCTGACACATACATAGAAAGCTTGTTTGGTATTATATTAAACATCTGAATGGTGAAACAAGTGCAGGAATATTACAGAGCAAAGAATCCTGTGTACAGATGAATCATAATGAATGAATCTTAACATCTGGGTCAATATGCTCACTATTACCATAGTTATTTATTTAGTGTTAGGGATAGAGTAGGGGGGAGTTAGGGGGTAGGGATTGTTAGGGTTAAGCATAGGGATACATTAGGGTAAGTTGTGTTCTGTAGTAAGGTAAGGGGTAAGGTAGTGCCACTATAGGGTAAGATTAGTGATACTCTTAGGGATAGATAGGGGTATTTAGGGAAAGATAATTCTTACTGGACACCATTTTCTTTTCTTTGAGGGATGGGAGGGATTGGGGAGTGTACAGAGTTAAAGTTTCTTTATGGATTTATTATTGACTAATATCTTGTTACATAGTGGTTTATTTATGGATGGAATTAAAAAAAAACGTTGTCATTTTGTTTTTATCTTTAAATGTTTTATATATATATATATATATATATATATATATATACTCACTCTCTATACTAATTAACAATCTCACATTAGCTTCCAGTCCTATAAATTACACCTTGTCTTCTCCAAAAAAGTAGAAAAAAGGTACAAAAGAATGGACGCTACACAAAATGCAAAATGGCCATGCATAATTATTGGGTTTTAGTCCCTGTTTAACTCTCTTAACCGTAAATAATGGTGTAAATTTGTTTTTGGTGTAATTTTTTTTTAGGTGTTTCTTACTGCCACTAGAGGCCGTCTAGCAACTACAACACAACAATGCCTTTCCATCATGTTTCATATGATCCCTCTGGGTAGAGAGTAGGTATGCCCCCAAGGGGGGCTTCAGGGTTACCTGAAGCCTCCACGGTCATTAAGACACTGGAAGCACATGTAACGCTACAGATAAAGTGTGTCTACTGAAGAAGGTGTCTTGCTACATGTATTATTAATAGGAGTTTGTGACCTTCAAATAAACTTCATCAGGAACAGGAAATAAAATGGATATTTGCCAAGACCAATATAATATCAGGGAAGCACAGCTCCTGTGTAAACATAGCTTAACCTGCTGGGATATGAAGGGTTATACACTAAAAGGTGAGCTGCTGGAGAGCAGAAATGAGATAAGCTATCCAGTGAAACTATATATTGTGTAGGGAACATTCTCCTGCTTGAAGAACAGAGTTGGCCCTGTATAATGCATTGTTATAAAGTGACAGTGTGTAAAGATGTAACTCTGCATTATCCATGGCCAGCTGAGCCCTTCTATATATTCTTCTATACATTGTGCAGGGTCTGGTGAGTTTCTCCTGCTAGAAGAACAGAGTTGGTCCTGTATAATGCATTGTTATAAAGTGACAGTGTGTAAAGATGTAACTACGCATTATCCATGGCCAGCTGAGCTCTTCTATATATTCTTCTATACATTGTGTAGGGCCTGGGGAGTTTCTCCTGCTTGAAGAACAGAGTTGGCCCTGTATAATGCATTGTTATAAAGTGACAGTGTGTAAAGATGTAACTCTGCATTATCCGTGGCCAGCTGAGCTCTTCTATATATTCTATACATTGTGCAGGGCCTGGTGAGTTTCTCCTGCTTGAAGAACAGAGTTGGCCCTGTATAATGCATTGTTATAAAGTGACAGTGTGTAAAGATGTAACTCTGCATTATCCGTGGCCAGCTGAGCTCTTCTATATATTCTATACATTGTGCAGGGTCTGGTGAGTTTCTCCTGCTAGAAGAACAGAGTTGGCCCTGTATAATGCATTGTTATAAAGTGACAGTGTGTAAAGATGTAACTCTGCATTATCCATGGCCAGCTGAGCTCTTCTATATATTCTATACATTGTGCAGGGACTGGTGAGTTTCTCCTGCTAGAAGAACAGAGTTGGCCCTGTATAATGCATTGTTATAAAGTGACAGTGTGTAAAGATGTAACTCTGCATTATCCATGGCCAGCTGAGCTCTTCTATATATTCTATACATTGTGCAGGGTCTGGTGAGTTTCTCCTGCTAGAAGAACAGAGTTGGCCCTGTATAATGCATTGTTATAAAGTGACAGTGTGTAAAGATGTAACTCTGCATTATCCATGGCCAGCTGAGCTCTTCTATATATTCTATACATTGTGCAGGGTCTGGTGAGTTTCTCCTGCTAGAAGAACAGAGTTGGCCCTGTATAATGCATTGTTATAAAGTGACAGTGTGTAAAGATGTAACTCTGCATTATCCATGGCCAGCTGAGCTCTTCTATATATACATGGTGCATGGTCTGGTGAGTTTCTCCTGCTAGAAGAACAGAGTTGGCCCTGTATAATGCATTGTTATAAAGTGACAGTGTGTAAAGATGTAACTCTGCATTATCCATGGCCAGCTGAGCTCTTCTATATATACATGGTGCATGGTCTGGTGAGTTTCTCCTGCTAGAAGAACAGAGTTGGCCCTGTATAATGCATTGTTATAAAGTGACAGTGTGTAAAGATGTAACTCTGCATTATCCATGGCCAGCTGAGCTCTTCTATATATTCTATACATTGTGCAGGGTCTGGTGAGTTTCTCCTGCTAGAAGAACAGAGTTGGCCCTGTATAATGCATTGTTATATAGTGACAGTGTGTAAAGATGTAACTGTGCATTATCCATGGCCAGCTGAGCCCTTCTATATATTCTTCTATACATTGTGCAGGGTCTGGTGAGTTTCTCCTGCTAGAAGAACAGAGTTTGCCCTGTATAATGCATTGTTATAAAGTGACAGTGTGTAAAGATGTAACTCTGCATTATCCATGGCCAGCTGAGCTCTTCTATATATTCTTCTATACACTGTGCAGGGCCTGGTGAGTTTCTCCTGCTTGAAGAACAGAGGTGGTCCTGTATAATGCATTGTTATAAAGTGACAGTGTGTAAAGATGTAACTCTGCATTATCCATGGCCAGCTGAGCTCTTCTATATATTCTTCTATACATTGTGCAGGGCCTGGTGAGATTCTCCTGCTAGAAGAGCAGAGTTGGCCCTGTATAATGCATTGTTATAAAGTGACAGTGTGTAAAGATGTAACTCTGCATTATCCATGGCCAGCTGAGCTCTTCTATAAATTCTTCTATACATTGTGCAGGGTCTGGTGAGTTTCTCCTGCTAGAAGAACAGAGTTGGCCCTGTATAATGCATTGTTATAAAGTGACAGTGTGTAAAGATGTAACTCTGCATTATACATGGCCAGCTGAGCTCTTCAATATATTATTCTATACATTGTGCAGGGTCTGGTGAGTTTCTCCTGCTAGAAGAACAGAGTTGGTCCTGTATAATGCATTGTTATAAAGTGACAGTGTGTAAAGATGTAACTCTGCATTATCCATGGCCAGCTGAGCTCTTCTATATATTCTTCTATACATTGTGCAGGGTCTGATGAGTTTCTCCTGCTAGAAGAACAGAGTTGGTCCTGTATAATGCATTGTTATAAAGTGACAGTGTGTAAAGATGTAACTCTGCATTATCCATGGCCAGCTGAGCTCTTCTATATATTCTTCTATACATTGTGCAGGGTCTGGTGAGTTTCTCCTGCTAGAAGAACAGAGTTGGCCCTGTATAATGCATTGTTATAAAGTGACAGTGTGTAAAGATGTAACTCAGCATTATCCATGGCCAGCTGAGCTCTTCTATGTATTCTTCTATACATTGTGCAGGGTCTGGTGAGTTTCTCCTGCTAGAAGAACAGAGTTGGCCCTGTATAATGTATTGTTATGAAGTGACAGTGTGTAATGATGTAACTCTGCATTATCCATGGCCAGCTGAGCTCTTCTATATATTCTTCTATACATTGTGCAGGGCCTGGTGAGTTTCTCCTGCTAGAAGAACAGAGATGGTCCTGTATAATGCATTGTTATACAGTGACAGTGTGTAAAGATGTAACTCTGCATTATCCATGGCCAGCTGATCTCTTCTATATATTCTTCTATACATTGTGCAGGGCCTGGTGAGTTTCTCCTGCTAGAAGAACAGAGTTGGCCCTGTATAATGCATTGTTATAAAGTGACAGTGTGTAAAGATGTAACTCTGCATTATCCATGGCCAGCTGAGCTCTTCTATATATTCTATACATTGTGTAGGGTCTGGTGAGTTTCTCCAGCTAGAAGAACAGAGTTGGTCCTGTATAATGCATTGTTATACAGTGACAGTGTGTAAAGATGTAACTCTGCATTATCCATGGCCAGCTGATCTCTTCTATATATTCTTCTATACATTGTGCAGGGCCTGGTGAGTTTCTCCTGCCAGTAGAACAGAGTTGGTCCTGTATAATGCATTGTTATAAAGTGACAGTGTGTAAAGATGTAACTCTGCATTATCCATGGCCAGCTGAGCTCTTCTATATATTCTTCTATACATTGTGCAGGGCCTGGTGAGTTTCTCCTGCTAGAAGAACAGAGTTGGTCCTGTATAATGCATTGTTATAAAGTTGCAGTGTGTAAAGATGTAACTCTGTATTATCCATGGCCAGCTGAGCTCTTCTATATATTCTTCTATACATTGTGCAGGGCCTGGTGAGTTTCTCCTGCTAGAAGAACAGAGTTGGTCCTGTATAATGCATTGTTATAAAGTTGCAGTGTGTAAAGATGTAACTCTGTATTATCCATGGCCAGCTGAGCTCTTCTATATATTCTTCTATACATTGTGCAGGGTCTGGTGAGTTTCTCCTGATAGAAGAACAGAGTTGGCCCTGTATAATGCATTGTTATAAAGTGACAGTGTGTAAAGATGTAACTCTGCATTATCCATGGCCAGCTGAGCTCTTCTATATATTATTCTATACATTGTGCAGGGTATGGTGAGTTTCTCCTGCTAGAAGAACAGAGTTGGTCCTGTATAATGCATTGTTATAAAGTTGCAGTGTGTAAAGATGTAACTCTGCATTATCCATGGCCAGCTGAGCTCTTCTATATATTACTCTATACATTGTGCAGGGACTGGTGAGTTTCTCCTGCTAGAAGAACAGAGTTGGCCCTGTATAATGCATTGTTATAAAGGGACAGTGTGTAAAGATGTAACTCTGCATTATCCATGGCCAGCTGAGCTCTTCTATATATTCTTCTATACATTGTGCAGGGTAGAAAATCAGAGTTGGTCCTGTATAATGCATTGCTAATTATTATTTTAAATACAGACGTACCAAAAACGTTACAGATGTAAAACTTTACAGTACATTAGTGAGAGTTTTCTGTAACTGCTTATACAGTGCTAGCTGAGTTTCAGATACAGAGGTGACTATTTATTCACTGCATTAAACGGTGAATGTGAATCAAGAAACAATACAACATTTTCAATTCCTTCTCTACAGAATTATTTTCTTCGATCTTGTCATCCAAACGCTAACACGTGAAAGGTAACAAGTAAAGCAATGTAGGTTAATTGCACAATTGAAATACTTCCTTTTGAGCAATGGCTTACAGTATTGTAATGGATGATGTGTGCTCCGTATCTGAAAGCTGTATTGTGCAAGCTGGTCTGGCAATGAACAACAAGCTAGGTCACAAACAGAAGTATTGCAGTAAGTACATAAACAGTACCTGAGTACATATGACTCATATTGACAGAAGCTACTAGAAGGATTTATAGTTTATACATACTGCAGTTTGCCAAAATATTCACTCTCTATTTCTATTAGTCATGTCACAGTGTAATAATACAACTACTCATCTTAAAAATCGTATTCCTATCCCACACATGCATAAACTCCATCACTGTATTGACCTCTACCACTTCTACTGGAAGACTATTCCATACATCCACTACCCTCTCAGTAATGTAATACTTTCATTAGTCCCTGACCTTATCTTATATCTAGGATAGCCTTATACCTATCCCATGCATGCTTAAACTCCTTCACTGTATTAACCTCTACAACGTCTACTGGAAGACTATTCCACACATCCACTACCCTCTCAGTAATGTAATACTTTCATTAGTCCCTGGCCTTATCTTATATCTAGGATAGCCTTATACCTATCCCATGCATGCTTAAACTCCTTCACTGTATTAACCTCTACCACTTCTACTGGAAGACTATTCCATGCATCCACTACCGTCTCAGTAATGTAATACATTCATTAGTCCCTGGCCTTCTCTAATATCTAGGATAGCCTTATACCTATCCCAAGCATTCTTAAACTCCTTCACTGTATTAACCTCTACCACTTCTACTGGAAGACTATTCCATGCATCCACTACCCTCTCAGTAATGTAATACTTTCATTAGTCCCTGGCCTTATCTTATATCTAGCATAGCCTTATACCTATCCCACGCATGCTTAAACTCCTTCACTGTATTACCCTCTACCACTTCTACTGGAAGACCATTCCATGCATCCACTACCGTCTCAGTAATGTAATACGTTCATTAGTCCCTGGCCTTCTCTAATATCTAGGATAGCCTTATACCTATCCCATGCATGCTTAAACTCCTTCACTGTATTACCCTCTACCACTTCTACTGGAAGACTATTCCATGCATCCACTACCCTCTCAGTAATGTAATACGTTCATTAGTCCCTGGCCTTCTCTTATATCTAGGATAGCCTTATACCTATTCCATGCATGCTTAAACTCCTTCACTGTATTAACCACTACCACTTCTACTGGAAGACTATTCCATGCATCCACTACCCTCTCAGTAAAGTAATACTTTCATTAGTCCCTGGCCTTATCTTATATCTAGGATAGCCTTATACCTATCCCATGCATGCTTAAACTCCTTCACTGTATTAACCTCTACCACTTCTACTGGAAGACTATTCCATGCATCCACTACACTCTCAGTAATGTAATACTATCATTAGTCCCTGGCCTTATCTTATATCTAGGATAGCCTTATACCTATCCCATGCATGCTTAAACTCCTTCACTGTATTAACCTCTACCACTTCTACTGGAAGACTATTCCATGCATCCACTACCCTCTCAGTAAAGTAATACTTTCATTAGTCCCTGACCTTATCTTATATCTAGGATAGCCTTATACCAATCGCACGCATGCTTAAACTCCTTCACTGTATTAACCTCTACCAGTTCTACAGGAAGATGATTCCATATATCCACTACCCTCTGTAAAATAGATCTGGAATTAAAAAGGTTATTCTTTGTGATTCCTTAGCTAACTAGATATGCGTTCCATTACTTCTTCTATATAGACTAAACAGAAAGTCTTGGATTGGATGTTACCTGCTTTCCTCTCTTGGACGTGTGAAATTGGCCACTATCCTCAGGTTCTAGATTACAAGTGCACATAGGGAAAATGATTCCTCTAGATCAACCATTAAAGTCATTGCTTAATTAAGACGTAACATCCCTCCTCAACCCAACAATAGTTTTAGGTTGCAGATTGCTAGGCCAATGTCTCCTGACCTCAAGGGAGTCTTAAACCATGTTCTCCACGTAATAATACGACGGAGTTTGAGAAAACTCTCATGTTCACATTCACACCTTGGATGTGGGCTCTGGGACGGCTCTTAGCCAAGAATTGCTCTTGAAATATATGTTCTAGTAAGGTCTTAAAGGAATTTTTTTGCAAGTATGCTCTAGACAAGGAAGTAGGTGCAAGTGTGCGATATTATTTAACATTACGTTTTTCCATATTGTCACCTCCATATATTCTCTCATTTCTCCAGTGTAGGGGGGGTAATATATGTATGTTTTTTTTTATAAATCTCACAATGTATGTATTGCATAGAAGAAAATAAACAAGAACTGTCTGCAATTCTCAAGCCAATTGAGTTAGCACCAAGTCTATAAACATAATAAAAAATTTAAGTTTTTTCATTGTATGATATCTACTAAGCATAATTAAACTCAATTGACACTCTCAGTTGGGTGAGACTCTAACCTCCCCTTTTATCTACTAGGCACACCAAACAGTTTATACTGTAGCCACAATTTATTAATATGTCGTTAGAGGTCCAATTAAGCCTCCTCCCAATTAATAAGAGTATTACAAATTCAGTTACATGCAAACACATGTTTAGCAGGCATCATATTGTACATTTATGGTATTTGAGCCTGTGGCAAGCTTAAAGCACCAACATATTGTCCCTGCTTTGTAAATTAGGTTTTTAGGATTCACTAGGAGAGAGGTGAGTGTAGCATCAAACTTTCTCTAAGTGTCTGTTTCATTAATGTCTATACCATGTTGAAAAATTTCTCCCTTTGTGTTTTTTTTTTTTTTTTGGAGGGGGGGAATGTTAATAAAAAGAATAATACAACTTCAGCTTTTATTAACTGTTTATTTATTGAACTTAGAGAAGTTAAGCATTATATCAGATTAAATGGACCAAATGGGCTATAGTTGCCCATCTGTATCCCATCTTCCAGATCTTACTGTAATTCCAATACTTTCTATTTTTTTTCAAACATTATAGTTTCTTACAATTCATATAGTAGATGTATTTTCAATTTTATTCTGTAAAAAAAAAAAATATATACATAATTATATACATATATATCAATTAGTGTAAACGTTGAAAATAAATTAGATTTCATTTTGGAGTTTTTTTTTTTTAAGAAGTGATCTGCTAGGTTTATTATAATATAACTTGATCAATAATTTGTTTGGATGAGTTGTTGGTCTTCCACAAGCTCTTTATCAATCTCTGTGACCTTCTAGACACAGGCGTACATAATCTGATCATGCAACACTGAAATCAACTAATTGCACTAAAAAGTAAAAGTGAACTGACAGGTGAACTACAAAAATCCGGCATGAATAGCTGGGTTGGAAAAAAAAAAGAAATCTCCAACTTAATTTTTCCAACTCAGCTTTCAATGATTCACCTGATTCAGTTCAGTATTGTGATTACCCCACTTTGTTTAACTCCTTAATACAGTTGGTTGCACTATTGTCCCACAAATACCTATCTAATAAAGTCTTTCATTTAAATATATTTATACATATTTTACAACATGTCCGTCCCCTGATAGAGCTATACAGAGCACAGATTCTAAACAACATGTCCTCCCCCCCGATAGAACTATACAGAGAAAATATTCTAAACAATATGTCCGCCCCTTGTAGAGCTACACAGAGCAAAGATTCTAAACAACATGTCCGCCTCCTGATAGACCTATACAGAGCAAAGATTCTAACCAATATGTCCCCCACGATAGAACTATACAGAGAAAATATTCTAAACAACTTGTCCACCCCCTGATAGCGCAATACAGAGAAAATATTCTAAACAACTTGTCCACCCCCTGATAGCGCTATACAGAGCAAAGATTCTAAACAATATGTCCCTCCCCTGATAGAACTATACAGAGAAAATATTCTAAACAACATGTCCACCCCCTGATAGAGCTATACAGAGCAAAGATTCTAAACAACATGTCTGCCCACTGATAGAGCTATACAGAGCAAAGATTCTAAACAACATGTCTGCCCCCTGATAGAGCTATACAGAGCAAAGATTCCAACCAACATGTCTGCCCCTGATAGAGCTATACAGAGAAAAGATTCTAAACAACATGTCTGCCCCTGATCGAACTACACAGAGCAAAGATACTAAACAACATGTCCGCCCCCTAATAGAGCTATACAGAGCAAAGATTCTAAACAACATGTCCGCCCCCTGATAGAGCTATACAGAGCAAAGATTCTAAACAACATGTCCGCCCCCTGATAGAACCACACAGAGCAAAGATTCTAAACAACATGTCCGCCCCCTGATAGAACCACACAGAGCAAAGATTCTAAACAACATGTCAGCCCCCTGATAGAGCTATACAGAGCAAAGATTCAAAACAACATGTCCTCCCCTGATAGAGCTATACAGAGCAAAGATTCTAAACAACATGTCCGCCCCCTGATAGAGCTATACAGAGCAAAGATTCTAAACAACATGTCCGCCCCCTGATAGAACCACACAGAGCAAAGATTCTAAACAACATGTCAGCCCCCTGATAGAGCTATACAGAGCAAAGATTCTAACCAACATGTCAGCCCCCTGATAGAGCTATACAGAGCAAAGATTCTAAACAACATGTCCGCTCCCTGATAGAGCTATACAGAGCAAAGATTCTAAACAACATGTCCGCTCCCTGATAGAGCTATACAGAGCAAAGATTCTAAACAACATGTCCGCTCCCTGATAGAGCTATACAGAGCAAAGATTCTAAACAACATGTCCGCCCCCTGAAAGAGCTATACAGGGCAAAGATTCAAAATAACATGTCTACCAAAAAGCTTTGCAGAGCGAAGATTCTAAATGACATGTCCGGCCCCTGCGTAAAGAGGCCTTAATAAGTTACTTTTAATGTATTCTTTAATTAAAGCATTTCTATTTAAAATGCCTACACTTCATGCAATCTTTCAGTTAAACATATTCCAGTCACCTTATTAGGATTTTAGGTCAGAAGTTCATGTCCAGCATTCATTTCTGTGGTTATTGCAGATGATCCTGACACAGAGCTGGATGATATTGGTAAAATAGTTTGTAAATTTGTGTGAGTTATGTTTCACTGGGGGGTTTTGAGAAGTGTTATTGACTTACTTTTGGGACATTTCTCTTCAGGAATGCAAGCATTGTTATGTATGACGTATCCCTTCTCAATACACTGGCAGCCGTCCCTGCAGAGAGTTATGCAACTTTTGTCAGGAACAGGGCAGTAGGATGAACACCCAGAGCATCCTGACCATGTGGCACCAGGAGGACATGAAGCTGTGAAGAGGACACAGAAAGTTAGTAGTGACCATTGATCCATATACACATTCAGGGTTAGGATTCTTGTCTAGCATGAAGGAAGCCCAGATTCGATTCTCTGCCAATGCACAATTCTAAGTCTAGCGCAGCTTTCACAGACCACCCGTTACAATCAGAGATAGACACATGTCCATGTGTACATAGTCTGCATTGAAAGCCAGTATACAGGACATATCTGACCTCAGGGCTTTCTATCCTATTGGATTCCTCCCAGTCGGATCCTCATCTGAAAAGGATCATGCCTGGCCAACAAACCACTGACTGGATAAACTTAGAAGTGAGCCTGCGGAGACCAGTGGTCTGGATGGGACGCGTGGTACGCGTTGCCAGTCATCCCCTGCTGGTGCATCAACATGTACCACTTTCTATGTACCTTATTTAATAAACACTGTCAAGATATCTATTGAAGGTTAATGTAATAATCACTTACTTGGGGCAGCTTCATTTTCCTCAATTAAGGTCAAGGAAAAGACTGGGAACCAAGACACAAAGAGAAATTAGTCAATTAAAGTGCAAGGGATGGACATTACCCTTGTACTGAAGCCCTGAGATTGAGATCATTAGCTAAGCAGTCAATCTCTAGGTGACATGAGTTCACTTCCAGTGTAGCACACTATGGGCACACTAAGGAACACACTGAGGCACACTCTGAGGCACACACTGAAGCACACACTGAAGCACACACTGAGGCACACACTGAGGCACACACTGAGGCACACACTGAGGCACACACTGAAGCACACACTGAGGCACACACTAAGGCACACACTGAGGCACACACTAAGGCACATACTAAGGCACACACAGAGCACCCACTGAGGCACAAACTGAAGCACACTGTGAGGCACACACTAAGGCACATACTGAGGCACAATTTGAGGCACACACTGAAGCACACACTGAGGCAGACTCAGGCACACACTGAAGCACACTCTGAGGCACACACTGAGGCACACACTGAGGCACACACTGAGGTACACACTGAAGCACACACTGAGGCACACACTGAGGCACACTCTGAGGCACACGCTGAAGCACACACTGAGGCACACACTGAGGCACACACTGAAGCACACTCTGAGGCACACTCTGAGGCACACACTGAGGCACACACTGAGGCAAACACATCTTGATATCATACCAAATGTAACTTTGGTATGTTTTTTTAAACAGATTTGGTTGCATCTTGTGGCCACTCACCCAACATCAACAGAGGCACCAATGAAAGCGCTTTCCAAAAACCCATCTCTGATTTGCACCTGGAATGCAGAATGAGGTGAGTGATTAAAAGTATTACCCCTCAAAACAAAATGGCGATAGAAGGAACCCTACTGCTCTGACAAGGATATCATTTAAACATAAAAATTACATATACAAACACACGTTATTTAGACCATATAGAATACATAAACATACACAAGGTGTATAGAACATATAGAATACATAAACATACACAAGGTGTGTAAAACACATAGAATACAAATGCATACACAAGGTGTATAATCATATAGAATACATATACATACACAAGGTGTATAACACATTTAGAAAACATATACATACACAAGGTGTATAATCATATAGAATACATAAAAATACACAAGGTTTATAAACATATGGAATACATGTACATACACAAGGTGTATAAACATATAGAATACATATACATACACAAGGTGTATAAACATATAGAATACATGTACATACACAAGGTGTATAAACATATAGAATACATGTACATACACAAGGTGTATAAACATATAGAATACATATACATACACAAGGTGTATAAACATATAGAATACATATACATACACAAGGTGTATAGCCAGTTTGGAAATGAAAACACTGCAGTATGAGAAAATAAAAATAAAAAACAGGTAAAAAAAATAATATATAATAACTATTCAAAATCCTAACACAACTGAAAGCATTGTTTTTATTCTAATAAATATATAAAGTGAAAATTATTACATACCGAGTCCAGAGAAATGACCTGTATAGCGGACTGAAGGAGTTTTAGACTTTTCCATACACGGTGGCTGTTTTATAACTGTGGATTATTTCCTTATGATAAAAGTTCCTATTGAGCAATTTTCCCACATTTAGCAATCGATACATAGTTTATTAAGGTTTGCGCACCTGGGGCTGTATGTGGAAATAGAAATGGTTATCTGTAGGTGTCGAGTGAGGGAACATAACAGACAATTAAATAATTCCATTCATAACTGAACAATTAGAAGTCACTCCAAGCATGAGAAAAATTCATCCACAAGGAATCAGACTTAATTTTGTCAAAGTTGCTTTGGATCTTGTTTTTTTATAATGCTCAGCCACTTTTATGGAAGGTGTTTGGCTGGCTGAGCATCATTAGAATTATAATCCACTAGTGGAAAAAAAAAGTTTGTGGCTCTTGAAGTCATTCATATTGCTATGTAGTCAAACTCTGGTGCGAACTGAATGAAGGTCAACCTCCAAAGTCAACCTCCTTGAGCTATTCTCCAAGTGAACAGACCCATTTGTATAATATTGTTTAATGACTGGGGGGGTTTCAGTCACTGATAAGACACCCACTCTTTTTTGATTAGAGACTTTAATCTTTATTGACATCTGTAATACTGACAAATCTTGAGAAGGTTTTCGAGAATTTGGCCAGCATAACTCACATAGGGCTTTATTAAATAAGAATTACAAAAATTAAACGGGTGGGTTGTTGAGGTAGATGGCGCCAGTGGCGTAGCGTGGGGGGTGCAGGGGGGGGCGGCCGCACCGGGCGCAATATCTGGGGGGGCGCACTAGCCCTATGCGGCCGCGTGGCCGCCAGGGCCGTCTTTAACGCGGGGCAAACGTGGCAGCTGCCCTGGGCCCATTTACTCCTGGGGGGCCCCAAGGCAGCTGTCCCGTGGGCCCCCAGCCCCTGCTGCCGCGTTCACAGCGCATTGCGCTTGTGAACGCTTTTTTCCGGCAAGCCGCATCCGATGGATGCAACGGCCGGAAAAAAAAAAAAAAAAAACTGACGCCGGATGTGACGTCGCGTCACATCCGGTGTCTGCTTCCCTCCTCCGTGCAAGAGGGAAGACTGCACGGAGGAGACATCCGGCGGGGGACACGGAGCCGCTTCATGTAAGTACGGGGGGGGGGGGGGGGGGGCTGGCTGGCACAATATTCCTGGTATCTGACTGGCACTATATTACTGGGTATCTGAATGGCACTATATTACTGGGTATCTGACTGGCACTATATTACTGGGTATCTGAATGGCACTATATTACTGGGTATCTGACTGGCACTATATTACTGGGTATCTGATTGGCACAATATTACTGGGCATCTGATTGGCACTATATTACTGGGTATCTGATTGGCACTATATTACTGGGTATCTGATTGGCACAATATTACTGGGCTTCTGATTGGCACAATATTACTGGGTATCTGATTGGCACTATATTACTGGGTATCTGACTGGCACTATATTACTGGGTATCTGAATGGCACAATATTACTGGGCATCTGATTGGCACTATATTACTGGGTATCTGATTGGCACAATATTACTGGGCTTCTGATTGGCACAATATTACTGGGTATCTGATTGGCACTATATTACTGGGTATCTGACTGGCACTATATTACTGGGTATCTGAATGGCACTATATTACTGGGTATCTGATTGGCACTATATTACTGGGTATCTGACTGGCACTATATTACTGGGTATCTGATTGGCACAATATTACTGGGCATCTGATTGGCACAATATTCCTGGTATCTGACTGGCACTATATTACTGGGTATCTGATTGGCACAATATTACTGGGCATCTGATTGGCACTATATTACTGGGTATCTGATTGGCACAATATTACTGGGCATCTGATTGGCACAATATTACTGGGTATCTGACTGGCACTATATTACTGGGTATCTGATTGGCACAATATTACTGGGTATCTGATTGGCACTATATTACTGGGCTTCTGATTGACAATATATTACTGGGCTTCTGATTGCCACTATATTACTGGGTATCTGATTGGCACTATATTACTGGGCTTCTGATTGGCACTATATTACTGGGTATCTGATTGGCACTATATTACTGGGTATCTGACTGGCACTATATTACTGGGTATCTGATTGGCACTATATTACTGGGTATCTGATTGGCACAATATTACTGGGTATCTGAATGGCACTATATTACTGGGTATCTGATTGGCACTATATTACTGGGTATCTGATTGGCACTATATTACTGGGTATCTGATTGGCACTATATTACTGAGTATCTGATTGGCACAATATTACTGGGTATCTGATTGGCACTATATTACTGGGTATCTGAATGGCAATATATTACTGGGTATCTGATTGGCACAATATTACTGGGCATCTGATTGGCACAATATTACTGGGTATCTGACTGGCACTATATTACTGGGTATCTGATTGGCACAATATTACTGGGTATCTGAATGGCACTATATTACTGGGTATCTGATTGGCACAATATTACTGGGCATCTGATTGGCACAATATTACTGGGTATATGACTGGCACTATATTACTGGGTATCTGATTGGCACAATATTACTGGGCATCTGATTGGCACAATATTACTGGGTATCTGACTGGCACTATATTACTGGGTATCTGATTGGCACAATATTACTGGGTATCTGAATGGCACTATATTACTGGGCATCTGATTGGCACAATATTACTGGGTATCTGACTGGCACTATATTACTGGGTATCTGATTGGCACAATATTACTGGGTATCTGATTGGCACTATATTACTGGGTATCTGATTGGCACAATATTACTGGGCATCTGATTGGCACAATATTACTGGGTATCTGACTGGCACTATATTACTGGGTATCTGATTGGCACAATATTACTGGGTATCTGAATGGCACTATATTACTGGGCATCTGATTGGCACAATATTACTGGGTATCTGACTGGCACTATATTACTGGGTATCTGATTGGCACAATATTACTGGGTATCTGATTGGCACTATATTACTGGGTATCTGATTGGCACTATATTACTGGGTATCTGAATGGCACTATATTACTGGGTATCTGATTGGCACAATATTACTGGGCATCTGATTGGCACTATATTACTTGGCATCTGATTGGCACTATATTACTGGGCATCTGATTGGCACTATATTACTGGGTATCTGATTGGCACTATATTACTTGGCATCTGATTGGCACTATATTACTGGGCATCTGATTGGCACTATATTACTGGGTATCTGATTGGCACTATATTACTTGGCATCTGATTGGCACTATATTACTGGGCATCTGACTGGCACTACATTACTGGGCATCTGGCTGGCACAATAATACTGGGCATCTGACTGGCACAATAATACTGGGCATCTGACTGGCACTATATTACTGGGCATCTGGCTGGCACAATAATACTGGGCATCTGACTGGCACAATAATACTGGGCATCTGACTGGCACTATATTACTGGGCATCTGGCTGGCACAATAATACTGGGCATCTGGCTGGCATAATATTACAGGCATCTGGCTGGCACTATATTACTGGGCTCTGACTGGCACAATATTACAGGCATCTGACTGGCACAATATTCCTGGCCTCTGACTGCACACTATTACAGGCATCTGACTGGCATAATATTACAGGCATCTGACAGGCACCATATTCCTGGGCTCTGACAGGCACAATATTCCTGGGCTCTGACAGGCACAATATTCCTGGTATCTGACTGGCACAATATTATTGGTATCTGACTGGCACAATATTACTGGTATCTGACTGGCACATTATTACTGGGCTCTGACTGGCACAATATTGCTGGCATCTGACTGGCACAATATTACTGGGTATCTGAATGGCACTATATTACTGGGTATCTGATTGGCACAATATTACTGGGCATCTGATTGGCACAATATTACTGGGTATATGACTGGCACTATATTACTGGGTATCTGATTGGCACAATATTACTGGGCATCTGATTGGCACAATATTACTGGGTATCTGACTGGCACTATATTACTGGGTATCTGATTGGCACAATATTACTGGGTATCTGAATGGCACTATATTACTGGGCATCTGATTGGCACAATATTACTGGGTATCTGACTGGCACTATATTACTGGGTATCTGATTGGCACAATATTACTGGGTATCTGATTGGCACTATATTACTGGGTATCTGATTGGCACAATATTACTGGGTATCTGATTGGCACTATATTACTGGGTATCTGATTGGCACTATATTACTGGGTATCTGAATGGCACTATATTACTGGGTATCTGATTGGCACAATATTACTGGGCATCTGATTGGCACTATATTACTTGGCATCTGATTGGCACTATATTACTGGGCATCTGATTGGCACTATATTACTGGGTATCTGATTGGCACTATATTACTTGGCATCTGATTGGCACTATATTACTGGGTATCTGATTGGCACTATATTACTTGGCATCTGATTGGCACTATATTACTGGGCATCTGACTGGCACTATATTACTGGGCATCTGGCTGGCACAATAATACTGGGCATCTGACTGGCACAATAATACTGGGCATCTGACTGGCACTATATTACTGGGCATCTGGCTGGCACAATAATACTGGGCATCTGACTGGCACAATAATACTGGGCATCTGACTGGCACTATATTACTGGGCATCTGGCTGGCACAATAATACTGGGCATCTGGCTGGCATAATATTACAGGCATCTGGCTGGCACTATATTACTGGGCTCTGACTGGCACAATATTACAGGCATCTGACTGGCACAATATTCCTGGCCTCTGACTGCACACTATTACAGGCATCTGACTGGCATAATATTACAGGCATCTGACAGGCACCATATTCCTGGGCTCTGACAGGCACAATATTCCTGGGCTCTGACAGGCACAATATTCCTGGTATCTGACTGGCACAATATTATTGGTATCTGACTGGCACAATATTACTGGTATCTGACTGGCACATTATTACTGGGCTCTGACTGGCACAATATTGCTGGCATCTGACTGGCACAATATTACTGGGTATCTGAATGGCACTATATTACTGGGTATCTGATTGGCACAATATTACTGGGCATCTGATTGGCACAATATTACTGGGTATATGACTGGCACTATATTACTGGGTATCTGATTGGCACAATATTACTGGGCATCTGATTGGCACAATATTACTGGGTATCTGACTGGCACTATATTACTGGGTATCTGATTGGCACAATATTACTGGGTATCTGAATGGCACTATATTACTGGGCATCTGATTGGCACAATATTACTGGGTATCTGACTGGCACTATATTACTGGGTATCTGATTGGCACAATATTACTGGGTATCTGATTGGCACTATATTACTGGGTATCTGATTGGCACAATATTACTGGGCATCTGATTGGCACAATATTACTGGGTATCTGACTGGCACTATATTACTGGGTATCTGATTGGCACAATATTACTGGGTATCTGAATGGCACTATATTACTGGGCATCTGATTGGCACAATATTACTGGGTATCTGACTGGCACTATATTACTGGGTATCTGATTGGCACAATATTACTGGGTATCTGATTGGCACTATATTACTGGGTATCTGATTGGCACTATATTACTGGGTATCTGAATTGCACTATATTACTGGGTATCTGATTGGCACAATATTACTGGGCATCTGATTGGCACTATATTACTTGGCATCTGATTGGCACTATATTACTGGGCATCTGATTGGCACTATATTACTGGGTATCTGATTGGCACTATATTACTTGGCATCTGATTGGCACTATATTACTGGGCATCTGATTGGCACTATATTACTGGGTATCTGATTGGCACTATATTACTTGGCATCTGATTGGCACTATATTACTGGGCATCTGACTGGCACTATATTACTGGGCATCTGGCTGGCACAATAATACTGGGCATCTGACTGGCACAATAATACTGGGCATCTGACTGGCACTATATTACTGGGCATCTGGCTGGCACAATAATACTGGGCATCTGACTGGCACAATAATACTGGGCATCTGACTGGCACTATATTACTGGGCATCTGGCTGGCACAATAATACTGGGCATCTGGCTGGCATAATATTACAGGCATCTGGCTGGCACTATATTACTGGGCTCTGACTGGCACAATATTACAGGCATCTGACTGGCACAATATTCCTGGCCTCTGACTGCACACTATTACAGGCATCTGACTGGCATAATATTACAGGCATCTGACAGGCACCATATTCCTGGGCTCTGACAGGCACAATATTCCTGGGCTCTGACAGGCACAATATTCCTGGTATCTGACTGGCACAATATTATTGGTATCTGACTGGCACAATATTACTGGTATCTGACTGGCACATTATTACTGGGCTCTGACTGGCACAATATTGCTGGCATCTGACTGGCACAATATTGCAGGCATCTGACTGGCACAATATTACTAGGCTCTGACTGGCACAATATTACTGGGCTCTGACTGGCACAATATTACTGGCATCCGAAAGTTACAATATTACTGGCATCTGAATGGCACAACAATTATGGCATATGTGTGTGTGTGTGTGTGTGTGTGGGGGGGGTAACATTAGAGGTACAGGATTGAGGAAGTTGGCTCCATCTAGCCCAGTCTTGGATCATCTCCAGGGTATGGTTCCATTTTGATGTTTAGTTTTTGTTCTTGATATTGTTTGTCGTTTACGATGGTTGTGAGACGACATATAATAGCATGGCCCATGCTAGGTTACTACATGTGTATATTTGTATTCATAGACCTGCTGAAAATGTGGAGAATGTGTGTAATGCATGTTCGCACTCAATAAAGTGTTGGAAAATAAACTTGTATTTAGATGCATTTTACTTTAATTACATAAGTATTTTCATAACAAACAATACATGTGCTTGGGGGGTAAGGGTTTCTTTAACTAATCTAGTAGAAGAGACTCGAGTGCTAAAATCCACGGGTTAGGGGGCGCAAATTACTTGCCTTGCCCCGGGTGCTGACAACCCACGCTACGCCACTGGATGGCGCTAAATAGAATATTGCACTAACAGCAACTCTTCCGGCAGCTGTCACACTGTGCCGCAAAAGAATAAGTAAACAGAAAATCCAAAAAGTGTCAGTGCGCTATAGGTGCTGTGAAGTGACAGTGCGCTATAGGTGCTTTGAAGTGACAGTGCAACAAATACATTTTTCATGCATCTTTTAAATTCTCTCCTGATGAAGCGGCGATTCAATGTTATTAAATATCACTTTGAAGACAACACAGCCGATATGAATATTATTTGCCTACACTTGTGAGTGCAAATAGTACCTCAATCACGAGATCCCTCCTGTGTTTATTGCATATTGCACTATTTTGTGTTTTATTTTTTTTCTAAAAGGAACCCACTATCCTGCGCCATTGTGTTTTTTACCTGTATACTTTATGAGCATTCTGGAGAGTGCTTCAGAGGGCTGCGCTTAGTGTGGTACCGCAAGTATCATTTGCACCTATGTTTGCACTTTGTATTCTTTTGCACTACTTTTATCTTTTGTATATACCCAGTGAGGCAGATAAAGATATATCAGTTGTGCAAAAAAACAGATTGTATAACCCGAAGCACTCACATATAGTCTATATTGTTAGGACCAAACACTATACAAGTGTAATATACTATATGCACTTTATATTAAATCTAATTATCACTTATTAATATTGTTTTTATTCTTTGGATTTTAATCTCCTGGATTGTTTGAACCTCCAAAGAATAAAAACAATATTAATAAGTGATAATTAGATTTAATATAAAGTGCATATAGTATATTACACTTAAAATCTGGAACATCAGCAAGGGAACAAAATCTGGAACACAGAGATACAAACAGGATCTGGTTCAGACAACTGGATAGTCTCGATCTCCAATGAGTATTGCTTGATCAAGAAAAATCAGCTGACAAAGAAAAAGTTAAATGGACTGTATCATCAAAACATTGTTTTTTCTGTGTAAGTACAGAAAAGAAAATGACTGAAAATTATATATACATTGTGTCAGCAAAACTGCAAGCAAATGTGTAAATTTGGAGAAATGTGTTTCAAATGGGTCTGTGGAGTCTCCTGTTTATGACATCACCTGTGGCACTGTATGCAAATGTACTGATTTTCAATGTAAGATTTGTAATTTGCATATCAAGCCACAGGTGATGTCATAAGCAGTAGACTCCATGGACACATTTTTCTCCTAGTTTAGGCATTCACTTGCAGTTTTGCTAATACAGTATATAGATCTTTTTCAATCAATTTTTTTACTCTCTTCATGTACAGTAAAAACAATGTTAGGTGATCCTGTCCCTTTAACAGCAGACAAATTAGATTTATAAATTCTACGCCAGTGGAAAAACATACATAAAAGATAGGGGAAAAAAGGAAGAATACAAGAAAACAAATAATAGTAAAGATAGTGTAATATTCATAATAAAACAACATTATAAAACAGTAAGTAGAAAAAAATATGCATATAATAATAAACAAATACATGACAATAATAAATATTTTAAAAGCTTTTTTTTCCCCAAGGTGTGGCTATAAATGCACAATACTCATGTAGCGTGTGGCGACTCAGGAATTTATGTACAATATTTGGAATACTTCCATTGCACTTACCTTAATAACCATTGATAAGTCCGATAAATAAATAGATTTATACGTCTTTGACTAGAATATCAATTAATATCGGCATCTACTTTTAAGGAGCTCTTCTCATTTCACAGTGACACTTGTTTTAATTTGTCGTACTTTTTATTCTCATCATGTTAACCCTGTAACGAGTGATCGGTAGGCAGGGACACTGAGGAAGATGTCTCCCCAATACCTCACTACCTCCTTTGTAACAGCAAGACTCTCTACAGCGGGATCTGGAGCATTGCAAACATCGCGGGCGGACGGGGGGATCATCATGCTCTGCTGTACAAGGGATGATCTATGCCTTCCGCATTGTCGTTCTGGCCATTTCTGTGAGGACATCATTAAAGGTTCTTTTGTGTTAAGGAATTAAATAAAGTTTCACTAATATTTAGGGTTTGGGTTAAATTGAACAAACGTATTTCTTCTTCCTTTTTATTGTAGACATAGTGTGCAGAAGTGTCTGCTCAATACAGATTGATCTGGCCCAAAATGTTCAGTGATTGTAAGCCATGTTTGGTTTGGGTATTTGTGGTCTGCTCGGTATGGGTGGAAATCCCCAAAAAAGAACTCAAAATCGGCTACTCCAGACTCATTTTGTGCTTTTCAAGTTCCCATCGACGGGGAAAGCCCCAATTACTGATTTTTGTGCCAATTTTGAAGTGTCCTAGTTTTCATGATACAATAAGAGTTATCTGAACAGACCCTATAGAATGATACGTTTGCAGAGGTCAGAGTAAATTCAGCATCTAAAATCATATAAACCGTATAGAGCCCAAGTGTCCCCGTGTGCATCACTGTGCCATGTGACTCAGACTTGTTTGCTCTTTACCTGCAAAACCTTTTAATTTATTTAGTAAAATCCAGCACGGAAATCTTCCTGTCCAAATATTGTGCCAATAACTATCACGCTTTTGCAAATATTCCATTAATGGCATCTGCGCAAGGACTTCCTGCAACATAAACACAACCGTTGTTAATTTCCTTGCCTCTTTTCATTGTGTTCTTTTTCGTAAGAGATTTAAAAACATCTCAGTTTATTCACACGTATTCTTTAACTGTCTGAGTGGAAGGGGAGGCCTTAGTGCATTGCATCTTGCCATTGCTTAGGGGCAAATGCGGCAACCACCGAGAGGGCAAAGCGTAGGATCCATGATGAGTGGACATTTCCGTTCTCTGCTTGGTCGCTGACATCACGAATAACGCTACACGGGAAAGGGATTATACCAACTTACCTTTCTTAATTTTATGTATCACTCTCCATTTATGTACAACTGCACTGTGTACGGTGAAAAAATTGAAGGTGAAAAAATGTAAATGCTTTTTTAGCGTCCTCAATAAAAGTTACATTTTAAGTAAGACTACCTACCTCAGTGACCTGCTGCTCAAAGGACGTTCTCTGCTACCTACATGGCCATTTCCTTTTTCGCTAAGGGGTTAACTAAAGGCTCCAAAAAAAGTTATTCAAACTTGTATCTTCTCCCTTTTCATTAGGTAGATAAGTTATATAGAATTATATGTAAATGAAGCTTATAAAATAATATATAATATAAAAATATACAGCTTAAGTGTCAGCGTGTAGATGACTGTGCCATGTGACTCACTTGTTTAATTATTAATATCCAGCACAGAAAGCTTCCGCTCCAAATATTCTGCCAGATTCAGTCGCCAATTATCACGCCTTTGCAAATATTGCATGAATGGCATCTGTGCAGGGACGACATGTCATACAAACACAACAGTTTTGATTTCCTCGACTCTCTTCGTTGTGCTCATTATCTTTCCTGTTCCTTTTTTTGCAAGAGATTTTGAAATGTGCAGAATAAAATCAGATGTGATCTGTAACTTTTCACATGGGAGGAGAGTGGCTTAGTACATTGCATCTTGCCCGTAGAAAGGGGTGCTTGCTTATCAGTCTCGGGGGTAAGTGTTTTGGATCGCAGTTATTAATGATTATCATTAGATTATACCCTGGCCAAGCATTTGGTAGGGGCAAAATTAAAGTCATTTTAATTCAGTGACCAGTAAATTTAAAAAAGTTAAATATCCCCCCATCTGTCTGCTATGGCTGAGGAACAGTTACATGCATGTTTACTAAGGAACATGTAACTATAGATGAGCACAAAGCTGTCAGTCTACTAACGGGAATGCTCACTTACTGTAAATACACCAATATAGTATATAATTATATATGACAAGCTATGATATAGAATAGTTATTACACATAGAATACATGCATATCTAGACAAGCATATCTCCAATATATATATATTTATGTATAAGTCCTTATAATTCCCTATATATATATATATATATGTATGTGTGTCTGTGTGTGGGTGTCTGTGCACAATATCCCTTTTATATGATATACACATATATTGTACATCATATATATGTATATAAATAGACACACACACACACCGGATCATTTATAAATAAGATATACAATATACAAACATCTCACATCCTCACGTGTCATCGTATGACACATGAGGATTAAAGCCCAGTCTATAATGTTCCTTGCCCTACTAGTCCTGGGAGCTGTATCGCTTGTGTCTGGTTCCATTCCGCGCGTACAGAGAGGGGTATAATAGTTTGCAGTGGCCCCTGTAGGTCTTTCATCCTTGCAACCCTACTGTAACTTCCCGTGGGGCATTCCCATGCACAGGCAATGGCGTCACTAGAGTTGGTGTCACCCGGTGCAGTAAGTCACAGTGTCACCCCCTATAACAGAACAACAGAAACTAAAACAACAGGGCTGGCAAGATGTTTGGGGACAAAGATGATACTGGCAAGATGTTTTGGAACAACAATGACACAGGCAAGCTGTTTGGGGATAGAGATGAAAGTGGCAAGATGTTTGGGGATAGAGATAATAATGGCAAGATGTTTGGGCACAACAATGACACTGGAAAGCTGTTTGGTGATAGAGATGAAAGTAGCAAGATGTTTGGGGACAGAGATGATACTGGCAAGATGTTTTGGAACAACAATGACACAGGCAAGCTGTTTGGGGATAGAGATGAAAGTGGCAAGATGTTTGGGGATAGAGATAATAATGGCAAGATGTTTGGGCACAACAATGACACTGTAAAGCTGTTTGGTGATAGAGATGAAAGTAGCAAGATGTTTGGGGACAGAGATGATACTGGCAAGATGTTTTGGAACAACAATGACACAGGCAAGCTGTTTGGGGATAGAGATGAAAGTGGCAAGATGTTTGGGGATAGAGATAATAATGGCAAGATGTTTGGGCACAACAATGACACTGGAAAGCTGTTTGGTGATAGAGATGAAAGTAGCAAGATGTTTGGGGACAGAGATGATACTGGCAAGATGTTTTGGAACAACAATGACACAGGCAAGCTGTTTGGGGATAGAGATGAAAGTGGCAAGATGTTTGGGGATAGAGATAATAATGGCAAGATGTTTGGGCACAACAATGACACTGGAAAGCTGTTTGGTGATAGAGATGAAAGTAGCAGGATGTTTGGGGACAGCAATTAAGCTGGCAAATTTTTTGCGACAGGTATGATACAGTCAAGATTTTTTGGACAGGGATGACACTGTTATGCTTTTTGGGGGATAGAGATGACAGTCTGGCTGTTTGAATGTCTTCTAATTGCCTGGTTTGTAATGTATTATGTCTTTATTTTTTTTCTCCTGATGGCTATCACTAAATGAATGGGCAATGTCCAGAAACAATTACCTGGAAAGAATGACCTTTTAAGTTTAGTGCCAGCTGTCCATGAGAGCAACAAGATTCCCTGTATCAGAAAATATAGTTATTCTGTATGTGTTGTTTTGTAAATGTTTTGTAATCTTGTCTTTTTATGTATATACTATGAAAAATAAAATAATAATTAAAAAAATAAAATAATGTCTTCAAATTCATAACATTCTGTTTTTTTTGGGGGGGATTACATATTATAACTCTATAACAACATTACACTTATGTCACAGCCATCCTGTAACAAGTTCTTTGTTGAATTAATACTATCTTTTTCCATTCATTTCAATATTTATTAAGATGGTTATGTAGTTTGTCACCAACACAACATATAATTATTACTACACTAACCCACCATGTTATCCCTATATAAGAATGGGTTAATTAGCCTTCACATTCCAGACTATGGTACCCATGGTGACAAACACCACAAACTCTGGCTGAACATCAAAAACACCATAATCCTGAATCAAAAACCACCCATGCTTCATTTGTTTTCTGTTCCATTTTCTTCTCCCCCTTTTTTTCTTTCTTTTTTTTCTTTCTCCCCTCTCCTTTTAAGACTTGAAAGAAAACTAATCCTATTATTAAACTATGAAATATTAAAGTTTATTTCCTCATGTGATACTACTGTTATAAGCAATTGAAAGCAAATCTGAACACTGAAGGAAAGTGTACAGTATATATATATGTACAGTATGTGTGAGAATGTTATGTCTACTTGCTTTTTACAAAAATTTAATAAAGACTTATATATATAAAATAAAACCAAACCATAATCCTTAACAGCAGGAGTGCTGAGAGTAGCAATCCTTAATTCTAATGTAGTCTCATTTTACTCATATAATATCACCCCTATAATAAGAGTCCTTCTTGCTGACATATATGCCCCAGATTGTGGTATGGTATGTGTCGATCTTCCACCGTCTCAGGCTACTTCTAATTGTCCCATAATCCCTTATCTGCCCCTCCATTATCACCACTTCTTCTTGATCCCAGCTCTGGCAGGTTCTTATCGAACAAGCCTGATCACCAGGCTGATTCTGCTGTTAGCGGACTGACGCACAGTATGGCCACCATACCCACTGAGCACCACTTAACTCAAAGAGAGAGGAAGACGCTTGGAATGGCTGGCGGTGTGTTAGTGGGAGATAGTTTGGCATCACGGAGAGCAGGCGCTCAGCACAGATATCCTCTGATGTTGCTGCGCACAGGATGGGGGAGGAGCGCCATGCCCTTCGCATTGTATGTGCTGTTGACATGTGAGTTGTTTCAGGGCTTGGGGCAGCTGTCCTTTTTGCCCTGCATTAAAGATGGCCCTTGATCCAGTTAAAGTTCCACTTGAAAAGGAACCACCACTCTACGCAAAAGACCTCAGAGCAACGAAAGCTGTTTAATGAGAGGAACCAATGGGTCAGGCGGCCAGTCGACGAGTGGGTCACACACTTGATAAAGACTTTTTTTTTTCATAATTGCCGAGAAATTACAGACAGTTCAATGAAACGCAGGAAAAGTTACAGAAACAGGAAGATGGAAGAATTGCATCTAACATTAGGCCTATCATGTAATTGCTCTTATTTTTGTGCCCAAGGCTCTGAATTAAGAACCTTTTTGTTTTATACACACACGTTTGGCCTCTTTTAATTTTTCCTTTTGGAGTCAACTGGTGATTTTCTCTTTTGGGGACATTACCTATTGGACTGTGAGCGGGTCCTGTATAGTGACAATCGCCCAGGGTGAGGCTTTTTTTGGAACACGAGTACTTATAAGTTGCTTGAGACTGCGGCCGGCCTTTTATTCAGTTTTTAAAGTTAAAATTCCCATCCTATAACTCTAGAAGACAGAAGCCTATTCCACCCACAAACAAAAGATATTTTAAAAATAATGGCACGTAAATAAAGCACTCTTTGGAGAGACGCAAAGAAGGGTGAATAACATTTTGGTAATTTTTATTTCTTTTTCCATTAGTTTCAAATTGGAGTTTCAGTTCCAGTTTTTTTTTTATATAAACAGTTGACAAAGCGATGTCTAACGTGTCTAACCTTTTTGAGAATTTGTCCAGGGCAATGTTGCCTAAATCACAGAAAAGAGCTTTATCCATGAAAGAGAGAATAACAGGGACCTGAAAAGGGATCTCCCATTCAAAAATGGTATAATTGGAGTTGGGTTTAAAATGTCCTTTTTTTTACAGTTCACTTCAATTTTCTCTTTCATGAATAAACCCCCCTAGAAGTCCCACCACCATGATCCTACGAAGGCAGTTTCCATTATGATTGATGAAATGAGCGAGAGATTATATTGGGGGTATTTGGTCCCACCACAAACATCTAAGTGGGAGGCTCCACAATTTCACTTACACTCGCTAATCTCTATACATAGGGGGCCATCCTTGGAAAAATCGGTTTGAAGCACAAACCCCTCATTACAAACACAGCGAGGTTGGCATGTCGACTCTGAGAACATCTCGTCTTCTCCTAGGTTTTTACACATTTTCTGAGGTCCTGCACGTGGGTCAAAGTGCATGTTTTCTGGGCATTTGACGTCACACTTGGAGGGCTCCACGCAGACTTTAGAATCCTTGCTTTCAAAAACAAAGCTGTCAATGCAGTCGCATCCCTCTGTGCACTGCAACGTGCATGCTCCACTCGTGTTATTCAGATTGCCACAATGATTATAACAGTTTCGTTTACAGCCAGCATATTTCTGATTGGCAGGACATTCGGGTACTGTAAAGACAAATAACCAAAGTCAGTGGTCTGTGTGGCAGAGCGAGATTGAGACAGCAATGCTTCAGATGAAACTTCCAGGTAAAGTTTCTTTAGACAATATCCTGTTATATGTGTAATTAACTTTACAGATCGCTAATTACACATACTCATGTATGGCCTGTATTTTACCGGCAGGCAGGTAAAAAAATTGGCATCAGGCCAATGTTAAGTCTATGTGTAAGAAATATAGGGTGCCTTTATAAATAATGTTATTTTCTATTTAATACATAGATATCTGCTTTTGGGTGGATGTGTGTAATTAGCTAAGATAATTATCTGGTTTCACAATGAAATGCAGTGTGAATGTCACAAGAAGTGGACATCAAAAGGTTTACAGCTGAGTTGACTTCTTTAGATTGTGTGAGCAAGCCTTTCACTCACTTTTCCAGCTTTTACTTACTAACAGATAGGTGTGACAAAGGGGGTTGCATTTATTACAGAGACCATATATCTCCAAACTAGGTTGAACTGATTCTTTAACTCTCTGGGAGGTAACTAAGGGATTTTGGGATACTTAGTTGAGTGAACCACTTTTGCTAGTGAGTCTTGCTGTTCCTGTGGAAGGAGGGAGAGTGATAGTCTTGTATGTTCCTGTGTGAGGAGGGGACAGCCAGCAGAAGACCCAAGATGAAGGAACAAGGAGAAGATATGAATGTATAAGTATACCATTGTCTGTTACTTGTTGATTATGAACCAGTTATGTGTAATGTGTACACTGTGTATTTCCTATATAACCTGTAACAATATCTCAATTTAATAACAATATGCCTTTTTATATACACTTGTCTCTGTGCTTCCTTCGTCACACATTCCCTAAAAGAATAACCCCTGTAGGAGGGTATGACAATTTCTTACATATGGAGACAGTAGCAAGGTCGGTATTTTTCTGAAGAAAAGGTGGCAACCCTTATACACAGATCACTGGAGTTTAAATAAACATTATTGAAAGTTCAAACACTATTGGGTCTATTCATTAAACTTTCAAAACTAGTCAAACTAGCTATCATTTTGGCCCTAATTACTTTCAATGGGGAAGATTCAGTAGGTTGTTGTTTTTTTCACTGACTTAGTCTCAAAGTGAAAGTCGGGCTTCAAAGTCGTATTTCGGGGAATAGACCCGTGTGAAGCTCTGCTATACACTTACATACAGGAAATTCCTGAGAGGCTAAAAAACTGCTGCAATAGCGCGTGAGAGAAGGACACCCCATTAGTAAGTAGGGGCACTTGGAAGATACAGATCCTTTTTCGAATGCGGGTGGAGTACTGTGACTGCAACAGTTTGTATAACTTATATGTGGGGAGGTTTTTTTTTTTGTAGATTTAAGGAAAGTATTTATAGTCATCTTAAGATTGTTGTATTTAAAAGGTCACAAACTAATGCCAAAAACCCAGAAATCAGATAAATTTAGAAGGATAAGGATTCTGTATAAGAGAGCATGAAATGAAACGTGTATCATGCACTGCTGAGTTATTTGTTGGGACTACAGGGAATGTGAAGGGACTCTGCGTATTCCGGAATGCAGAGAATAAAAAAAAATAAGGAAAAATTATTTTTATATTGTTTTTTCAAAACTAGAAGCAAATGTACAGACCTTTTTCCTTCTTGTTTTAAACATTTGCAAGAGGTTCAGAGGGTATTATAGATGGGCAGTGTGTCAATCTATGTCCAAGCAGTGGATTATCGGAAAAATCATATTAACGTTATATTTTTCTTATTTAGATTTATTAGTTTGATCAAAATAAGGTAAGTACTGGACCAGTATATAGCCCTTCTGCAAATTTGATCAATGCTTGCTATGGTAAGATTATAGAAATAGTCAATTGCTTGTAAGTCTGTAGTTGGGTAGTTGTTAAGAAATAAATATAGTAAATGAAAGTCTGGTAAAAATTGTGGTTTGATCACCAGACTGCAGCTCAAAGAAAGGGGAAAACTGGCCTATAAATTAATTATAGGTCGATTTGAAAAAACCTTCAAGCAGGCTTTGGCGAAAAAAAGAAAAAGGGAAGTACCATTTCTTGCATTGGTTAGCAATTCTCTAGAAAGAAAGAAAAAAAAAAGGAAAAGAAACCTGCATGTTTGATCTCTGCTTATTTCAACTATATTCAACTGTATTTATCTATATTCAACTGTATTCAATTGTATTCAACTGTATTCAACTGTATTCAACTGTATAAACTGTATTCAACTATGAAAAACTGTATTCAACTGTATAAACTGTATTCAACTGTATAAAACTGTATTCAACTGTATTCAACGGTATAAACTGTATAAAAAGTATTAAAACTCTTTATCTTCAGAATCAGCAGTTTATTTCAATACAAAAGGATCCACTTCCCGTCTCTGCCTGCTTTATTGGGATCTACTAGACAGAGGACCTAGCTATTTGGCTATCAATTTTGCTACAACAGTACAAGCAATGTTTAGGTTGTCCGAGTGACAAGAATAAATAGATTGCTTTTAACGTTAGAAATTGTGATAACTGAACTAAACAGTATAACATATCACTTACCTGGAAGGATAGCCGATTGGACGTGGTCAATCCACGATAGAGAAACAGCTACAAACCAAAACAGAAAGATAGACATTTTTCACAGGTGTTAGTCACATATGGCAACATGGGGGGGGGGGGGGGGGGCGAGAGTTAAGTTTACACACTAACACTAATTAATATGCATCAGTGTATAACACAAACTCCCCTTGTCTTGAAAGTCCACATTAATCTGGCATCTGTACACCTGTACAACCCAAGTATCAAGATTCAAGTACTTTTTAGTTCCTTAGAAGTGTTGGAATGGAAACCCTTCTCCAACCAACATTTAGCATATGAAAATGTTCAGATTCATAAAAAAAAAAGAAACATATATAAGCAGTGACTATTGCTCATGTTTTTTTTTTTTCCGACACTTTTATCTGCATAATCTCCACGGAACGCGTCAGCACACAAGGTCCCAATTGGCCCCTCCAGTCTGCCCGTATTTCTACTTACCATAAAATCCTCACACCTTATTTGCTCCTCAATCTTATAGTAACATAAAAATTTAGGTTGAAAAGAAAACTAAACTCCATCAGCCGTAATATTTTATCTATCTTATGTTCCTGCCGTTGGTCAAAATGATGACAACCCCACCCTTGCCCCCCTTTTTTTTTGGGCCATTACAAAGGCTGAACTTAATGCACTTGGACCCTTTTTTTTAATTGAGATGAGTATGACACTAAATTATAATTTTGCCAGTACCAGCATTCCATTAACTAATGATAGAACTCATTACATGTTTCAGCTACTCACCGAAGATCATCATCATCACCATCAACGAAACAGAACGTCTGATAGTCATCTTGTGTCTCGAACAAATACACTTGCTAAGAAATAAACGAAAAGGGGAGATGTGTTTAGAACAATAGGTGACAAATGAAGATGCATTAGTTGAAGATAAATACATTTCCTCAAGAAAAACCCAATTCCCATCTCCATGTTTGATGGAATAATCCGTACAAGATGATGGCCAGGAAACTGAGGTGAAAACTACATCATAAAAAGTCATTTCTATCCTGTTCTCTTTTCTAGTCACACCTGAAGTAAAGTGTTGAGGATTAACAAAGACCACAGACTGGGAAAGAATTGTTTGGAGGCCATGCATAAAACACAGAGATGATTTTTTTATTTTTTTAATAAAAAGGTACAATCACTGAAATCTTATACACCGTACGTTTCCACCATCCATTGGCTAATGGAGAATTTCACCGTGGCTTGTGTGGTACTATGTACAGAACTGGATGACATGTCACGCACTCCCAACTCTGGTAGGAAGTTAGCTTTATCCATTAGCGAGTGCAAAGAAAGCAACATTATTTGCACTTTGTGCCTACTTGTTTACAAGATGCCTTTTGTGGCCATAATCAGGCCATATCTACTGTCCTGAATGTCCAGAAAATCATCAAAAAAAGAACACAGATCTAGGAACATGAACAGCATTGATCTAGATTTTGGTTGTCTCCATTGTCCCTTATTATTTAATATCTGCCGTGGCTAAGTGAGTTTGAGCTCAAACTTTTCCCCCATCTCACACAACTCTGTTAGGACAAGTTCAATTGAAATCTGAATTTTGAGCTACTCAGATAGTTCCCATGTGATGTGCCTCCAAATATGCCTGCAATTTAGCCGATGCCACATCGATATCTATCAATCAGCTGAAAAGCAGCAACACCGTATGGAAAGGACTTCAACTTATGTTGGGGAGGACCCAGACTATAGAAATATTCCTCCCATAGACGTCAGCTTATTTTGGGAGGACTTTGGCCAAGGAATATTACCCTAAGTGTAATAAAATAAAACATCATTCAAAACAGAATAACATGCTGCATTAATTAAATACATAATAATAAAGTAAATTGACATAAAAAAAATACATTTATTTTAGTAAAAGTAAAAAAATGCTTATATTAATGTAAATATACTATTAGAAACACTGATATATTATAAATGTATGTGAATATTTGTGTGTTTAAATTCTCCAACTAATATCTGGTCGAATGAAATGTGCACATTTCTCGCATGTTTCCCAAATTCGGAGCATGACTGGCGGTGATCGGTACATATTAGGTAGCCTGAAAATCTCTGTTTTTCAGAGAGAAATTGTCCTAATCCGAATTCTTACAATGTTTCAGTTAGTGAACAGCTGAATTCGGACCCAAATTCAAAAACTTTGAGTTGCTAGATTTTGAAGAACTTGCTGGATCCTAATCCATTTAGGACCAGATTGGACTATATTGGGTAGACCCTACAAAACATTTATATGTATATATGATAATCGTACTATGCGACAGATATTTTACTATATTTGTTAGTTATAAGCATATGTTTTTTGGAGGTCAGCAGCTTATTACATCATATAAAAAATATAAAAATATAAAGTGAAGTATAGACTTTACCTTGCGTGTGATTGCTTCCTCTCACTAAGATGTATTTGTTTTCTATATGCAGAAGTGCTAATTTATATAGTAAAATCCAGCAAGGAAATGTTCCTACCCAAATATTCTGCCAGATTCGATTGCGCTCACTAATTATCGCGCCTTTGCAAATATTGTATTAATGGCACCTGTGCCGGGACGTCATGTAAAACAAACACAACAGTTTTAATTTCCTTGGCATTCTCGATTGTGTTTATTATTTTTCCTGGTTTTTTTTTTTAGCTAGAACTTTAAAAAAAAAATGTCATGCTGATGCCATCCCTTGCTGTTTAGAGTTTAGTGCTTTGCATCTTGAACGTCCAATGAGTTTATGTTCTTGCTCTTTGGCGGATCGTTAATCCGGTTAAAGATCCGGTTAAAGTTCTGCCTGAAAAGGACCCAAGTTTCCCTGCAACTAAAACTGGGTCATGAGAGGAACCAAGGGGGCTGTGGACCAGTTGATGAGTGGGTTACGCAGTTACAACTACTTGCTAAAGACTGTGTTTTGGAATTCTGGAGAAACGATAAAGAAAAATATATTAATGTGCAGCCAGATCAGAGCAGTCCAAATGTAGCCCCCAGGCAGCGTGATGTAGGGACTTGTCAGCCTATTGGTAGTTATCTGTAGGGAGTGGAGTTAACTTAAGCAGGAGAGTAGAGAAAATAGTAGCCATGTTAACAAATAATTTGGGATGGGGCTAACTTAAGTCAGTGTTGTTTGATGTTGGTTCCTCTGGATGACTATTTAATAGTGGATCTTCACCCCATATACAGTTCCTATGATGCTCATCCAGAACATTTCATATCAAGCAGTTCATGGCAGGGCAAATAATCGAGAGCTGTTCAATACCTGAAGGCGTTGGAGCACGACATTTAACTCATTGAATTAGGAAGAAAATTTGTGAACAGATCATGCACAGACCTCCTTCCCACTTCTGTTTATTACAATGTTTACTGTCTCCTTCTCCCCTGACCTAGGTAGACCTGGCCCATCGCAAAATGGTTTTGTTGTAATGTACCTATGATTAAGCGCCTCTCAGCAAGGAAACAAATTCTGAATTTTATTTGAAAAATAAAACACCCATCTACAACAGACTACAAAATAACACTGCTAAATAATTTCTAACATTTGTCCTGAGTTCAGAAATAGCCCATGTTTTATGTTTTTGTGCTTTTTTTATTCACTTTACAGGGACAGAACTATAAGTAGTGTGAAGCTATTTCAAAATCTTTCACATTGTAGTTCAGGCATGAATTTTCAGATTCTGGCATTTGGCAGAGTCTGAAAAAAAATATTTTTACTTTACACGTAACCCCCTAGCAGGTGTGTAAAAACAAAAAAATAATCAACAAATATGCAGACAGATACAAATTGCTTTGGCGTCAATATCATTGCGTAAGCAGTCATCGACGGCAAGGAAGGGGTTACTAGATCTAGAAGAGACTTTTTAGTATTTAACGCCTCGCCACACCGGACGGACCTAGCTCGTCCTGTGTCGGCAAGGGGTTAAATAAATTCACTATTTTTGTATCAAGAGAGCCCCTATCCTCAAATTTCTTCTTCAAAATTATGTACGAGGTGAGAAGGCGTCTTGGAGATGGCTGCGCCACACATGGAATCTGTGTGTGAGCAAATTTTGGGTGCTGAGCTTTCCAAAGTTTTAACTTTTTTCCCCCCCATCCTATAACGCTAACAACAGCTGATCCACTTACATTCAATCACAAACAAAATCTAATTTAAAAATAATTGCAAACACACACCCACACGTGTCTATATATATATAAACACACACCATGGACAGAAAAAGAGAAGAAGTGGGTGACATTTTAGTAATTTTTATTATTTCCCATGTTGTTTGTAATGGAGCAATTTCCAGTATCAATCGTGAAACCATTTTCGAGAAGTTCTTCCATGCTCAAAGTAGGATATATCACATAGGTCTTTGTGCATGAAAGAGAGAACTGATGGGAATTGATCAGGGAATTTTAAACTTAAGGCCAAATTATCCAAGTTGGGAAAATGCCTCAAATTCGGCTGAACTGGGAGAATTTTCCCAAGTCAACTACTTTGGTCAGAAGTTTTAACTTCCCTTCTCGATTCCTTGCAATCCTTTCTTTCATGAATAAGTCCCATAGATGTCCCACCGGTCATGATCCTCCGAAGGCTGTTTCTGATATGATGGGTGGGATTAGAGAGAGATTACTTTTGGGGGTATTTAGTCCCACCCAGGAAATCAAAGTGGGCGATTTACTATGTGACTTGGTTTAACAGTCGCTAATCTTCTGACATGGAGGGTAATCATTGGAAAGCTCACTTCTAAACACATAGCCCTCGTTACAAACACAGCGAGGTCGGCATGTTGTATATGGGATTATCTCCTGTCCAAGGTTTTCACACGTTTTCCGAGGTCCGGTGCAGGGGTCAAAGTGCATGTTTTCTGGGCAGGTGACATTGCACTGTGACGGCTTCACGCACACGGTAGAATGGTGAGATTTAAAAACATAGCCCCCGAGGCAATTGCATCCCTCCATGCATACTAATGGGCACAATTCAGCTGTGTTGTTCAGATTGTCACAGTTGTCGTAGCAGACTCTTTTACACCTAGAAAACTGCTGGCCGGGGGGGACAAGTGGGTTCTGTGAAGACAAATAAACCAAGTCAGTGGTCCACGCTACCGTGTAAGATCGATTAAACCTTTCAAATAAACTTTATTATTGAGAATATCCTGTTATATCTGTAATTACCTTGTATCACAGTATAAAAAACAACAACTTTCCAAGCCAATTTCATAGAGCCAACGAGAGACACTTGGGCTTTAGGAGAGTGGGTAGGAAGTGTGGGTGACGTCCAATAATTTTAGGTGGTTTTATAGCTAATCTGTGGCTATTTATGTAAGTAGGGAAGTCAGTTATGACAGCAGTTTATTGACATGTAATAATTTTCAACAACATACATATAGTAAGATCAATTAATATGAAAACCTGCTATAAACTACCATAAAATATACAGAATGCCTAAAACAGAGCCCCAATGTTGCATGAAAGGGGGATTTGTCAGCATAGAAGGGGCTGGCCCTTTAAAATAGGGGCACTTGGAAGCTACAGTTCCTTTTTTAGAATGCTGGTGGAGTATGGTGTCAGGGGCCAAGTACTGTGAGTGCAACAGTTTGTATAACTTAAAACTGCCCCGGCATTCTAAAAGTGATGTATTTAAAGGAACTCTGTATATACTATGAATGTAGAGAAAAATAAAAATGAAATATTATCTATGCATTGTGTTAGCAGGACTGCAACACAATGAATAGATTATTTGAACAGAATATTTTTCATACTTTGTTTTTTATTCCCTACTTTTGCAGGATAAACAGTATTTAGGTTGACAAGGTCCCTATTAAAAAAAACCTCCATATTTATTTTAAGGCTTCTAGAAGGTTACAGAAACAATCTAATGCCATAAAGCCAGGCACAAATGAAGCAAGTCAGATACATATGGACAAGGATTCCATATATGAAAGCATGACATTAAACATGGATCATGTATTGCTGTGTGGTTTGTCGGGACTACAGAGAATTTAAAGGGACTCTGCTTATACTGTGCCTGTCGACGATAAAAAAAAACCGATTGAAAATGATCTATACATCGGGTTGGCATAATTTCAGTGAATGTATAAAATTGGAGAAAAATTAGTTTTTAAAGTGTTTGTGGAGTCTACTTTTTATGACATCACCGGTGGCCTTATATGCAAATGTACTTCATTTTCAATGGGAAATGTGTCATTTGCATAATAAGTAACAGGTGATGTCATAAGCAGAGAGACTCCAGACACATTTAAACACATATATTTCCTTATTCTATACATTTGCACAGTTTCTGCTAAGAGAAAGCTGTAGATTATCTTCAGATAAGATCATTGTTTTCACAATACAAGCAGTGGTGAGGTTTGACAGTTTAAGTGCCGAGTATAAATAGATTTTTAATGTTACTAATTGTGATAGATGAACTAAGCAATACAGGTCATATCACTTACTTGGGGTGGTGAAGGATTGGACGTGGTCAATCCATGATAGAGAAACCGCTAGAAACCAAAACATAAAGAGAGACATGTTTCACGAGTGGTAGTTAAATATGGATTAATGGGAATTAAGCTTTAAGGAGATCGACTCTTGTGTGGCAATATACAACACAAACTCGCTTTGTCTGGAACTTCCAGGTAAATGTGGCATTTAGTACATAACTATTTAGGCTCTTTTCAGGCACTCAGAAAGGGCTATTCATCAAAAAGGTGAATTGCAGATGAGGTGAAGCTTCTATCATACTGATAGAGCTATAAATGGGGCAGGGACCAACCTGGGGAGTTTGCTAACAGGGGGTAAGCTCACTAAGTTTGTTCCTGCACTATTGGCTAAATTGGTAAGATGAAATGCAACACCGGCTCTAGTCACAGGAACAAAAGTGCAGGAGGTGGGTGGGTGCTCCGCAGTGCTGATTAGGCACAACAATTAGCCACAATTGATTCATTAAGATGAAATGTTCATCTCAACTCAACTCCCCTCATCTCACCTGCAACTCACCTTCCGTGAATATTCTGCCTAAATGTTGAGGAACCTTCACCAACAAGTGTTCAACACATAAAAATGTTGGAATATATATTTTAAAAAGAAAGCTTTCCGGCACTATTATCTGCATAAGCCCCACGGAACGTGTCAGCACATAAGACCCAATTTGCCCCTCTAGTTTGCCCATATTTCTACTTAATGTGAAATCCTCACACATTACTTGCCCCTCAGTCTTATAGTAGCATAATAAAAGACTAAAATCTCCCAAGTTCAACTCTTTGCCTGTCCTTGTTCCTGTCCTTGGTCCAAAAAGAAGACAACTCCATCCTTGCCCCTTTTTGTCCATTACGAATTCTGAAAATACATTAAAGGCTGAAGATAATAAACTTGGCACCTTTATTAATCAAATTTGTTTGATACACATAGTACCCACAGGCCAGATAGCCATTAACTAATGATGCAACTCATTGCACGTTTCGACGACTCACCCAAGATCATCGTCGTCAACATCAACGAACCAGAGCTAGAGAACGTCATCTTGCCACTCGAACAAGTAACTTGCTAAGAAATAAATAAAAAAGGGGAGATGTGTTTAGAACAATAGGTAATGGATAAAGATGAATGAGTTGAAGATAAATACATTTCATGCATGAAACACAGGGCTTGGGGGGGAAAAAAGTTTCGACAAATGTCAAAAAAAAGGTGTAAACACTTCTATCGAGCTGAGATTACATGACCACCAAGCATTGGCTCTTGCAGTCTTTCGCCACAATTTCTGGCTCATATGTGTTTCTTTTTTTTAATTAATGGTTTGTAGCCGTAATAAGGAATCAGAGGAAGGGCATCGGATATATACGGAATGTCTGTTTTCACAGGATAGAGTAAAAGCAGCTTATACAATCATACAAAATATAAAAATATACTTTACCTTGTGTGCCACTGCTTAGGGTAAATTACATTGGTTTTGTTCTTCCTATGCAGAAGGGATAATTTATATTTTAAATTCTGACAAGGAAATATCCCTTTTCTCTATTGCGTTCACTATTTATCATATGTAAATATTGTATTTATAGCGTCTGTGCTGGGGCATCATGTATTATAAATCATATTGTTATTTTGTTACATTTTTATCGAGCTGAGATTATTTTTCCACCAAGCATTGGCTCCGTTTCCTTGACTTTCTTAATTGTGTTGATTATTTTTCCTTTTGTTTTTGCTAGAAGTGTTAAAACTTAAAAATGAAAGCAGATGTATCCCATAGCTATTTGATTGGGAGGTAGTAGTGTATCTTCCACAAGGCAAACAAAGCACTTGCCTAGGGCGGCACTTTGCCAGAGGGGGCGGCACTTTGCTAGAGGGTGTTAAAGCACACTTCTGGTGCTTGAAACATTTTCACTCCCTCCCCCACCTTTCCGCAAGCTTTAGCTCCTTCCAATTAATGGGCATGGTGAGGGTATGTAATGGACGTGGGGGGGGTATGTAATGAGGGTGATGGTGGCATGTAATGGGGGTGATGCGGCATTTAGTGTATGCAATTTGGGTGATGGGGCATGTAATGGGGTAGTTGGGCATTTAATGTTTGTGCAATGTGGGTGATGGGGCATGTTGTTGGTGTGCAACGTGGGTGATGGGGCATGTCGTAGGAGTGCATCGTCGGTGGGTGGGGGTGCTCGAATTGCCTAGGGCAGCACAAAACCAAGATACACAACTTCTGGGAGGAAACGGTTTAGTACAATGCATCTTACCCATTAACTCTTACAGGGCAATACTTTTTTTTATTCTGCTTACAGATAAAAAAAAGAAAATGACAAAAATAATATTTTAACTGTGTAAGCCACAGGACTTTCTACAGTACTTCATTCACCATGGCTGTAGCATTTTTATTGATGGGGCAGAGATCCAGTAACCTCAATTGTACTCTAAAGTGCTATATTGCACTTAAGTTGGCACTTTTTTTTTGTGTGTGTGTGTGTGTGTAGCTCTTAACAATAATAATAACAAAGTATTTAACCAGGTACATTCAGATATTCTCTGGTTTCCAAGTGCGTCCTTGGGATGTTACTTTTTCCCAACAATTGCATATGGTTTTTTACATTAAAATGTTACACTATATCCTTTGTGTTCCTTTCCTTTCCCCATGTTCACCGGTGTGGAGGCGTCCAGCTGTATTTTCTAGCACCATTTGAGAATGTCTGTTGTCTACTTTATCCTATAGATGATGTGGATAACAAATCAGATTATGACACAGGCAGCTGCCTGATAAACCATGCTCCGTGCAGGACTGGCAACACTCTACTGAGCAGGCAGCTTACAAGTCAGGGCTTCTACGGTCTCTATCATGTTTAAAATTGACACAGAAGCACAGGTAAATTGTGAGCCAGGTCACAGATATTGCAAATTCCTCTATAATTAATATCAACTTGAAACACATGACCTACCAAAGCTGATGGGGTATGGAAGAGTGGTCTTGGGTGTTATTGAACATTTTCAATAACACCAGTGAGAAATGACAAAATAATTTATTTTCAATAAACCAGTGAGAAATGACAAAATAATACTGGCATCTTAATGGCACAATATTACTGGCATCTTAATGGTCAAATTGGCTGAGGCATCTGAATCTGAATGGCAAAATATTACTGGCATCTGAATGGCACAATTTTACTGGCATCTTAATGGTGTAATAATACTGGCATCTGAATGGCACCATATTACTGGCATCTTAATGGCACAATAATACTGGCATCTGAATGGCACACCATTACTGGCATCTGAATGCACAATAATACTGGCATCTTAATGGCACAATAATACTGGCATCTTAATGGCACAATAATACTATTAAGAGGCTCTTTTGTGTGGCACAATTATGGGGCACTTATATGGGGCGCTTGTGTGTGGCATAACTATCGGGGGCTTGTGTGTGGCATAATTAAGGGGCGCCTGTTTGTGTGGCATAATTAATTGGGCTCCGAGGGGAGGCATAAATAATGGGGCTCGGGTGTGGAATAATTTATGGGGCTCTGGTGTGCCATAATTTATGGGGCTTCTGTGTGTGTCATAGTTATGGGCTCCTGTGTGTGGCATATTTAATGGGTTACCTGACTGGCATTACTAAGGAATCTGTTTGGCATGGTATTGGAGGAGGACCCAGAAATCTAGTTAGGAAAACCCAGAAAAGGTTATGCTGTTAGTGCCCCCAGCAGTTTTTATACTGACAATGCAAAGGGCTTTATTCACATAATTAAAAATAAAATATCCCAGTCCCTGTCCTAGTAATAAATGGGTATAGGAGTTGGCAAAATGTCTCCCAGCCCCTATAACATACATCATAAATGAGGGCCGGAAGCTGGTCAAGTGGCTCCCAGCCGGGCCAGCCCCCGACATCGTGCTGCCAGGGGTGAAGAATGAAATGCTGCCCCTCAATTTTAAATTAAACAGCTTAATATTTTTGTTGCCAATTGTCCTTTAAAATCTTTCAGTATTGTTTTCAAATATATTTGAGCCTCTTCCCCATGTTCTTTTATAGAAGATTAAAATATATTTGTAATGTAAATACACTGCTTTATCAACATGACTGCAAAATCCAGTAAACAAGGGAACAGAGCCAAATATGTCACCTAACATCTCACACGAAACATACATTACATGTTGAAATTATTTCCAAACTACCAACTTTAATATTGAGTAACATATGCTCATTGTAACATAATTATCTCCTGTTTATTGGAAACATATAACATACCGTCCAAAACAAGGTTTAGGGTGGAACAGACAAAAGTCCACGTGTGTTGCATAAATGTCCTAAAAGTAAATTTGTCCGTGACCCAGTTCAGCTGCTGGTAGGAGATGTTGTGATGCAACTGAAATAACTGATTGATGCAACTAAGTGTGATGCTGTTTTTGGCATGCCTTTCATTACTCTAAGGCAGTGCTTCTCAAACCTGTCCTCAGGACCCCCCAACGGTCCGGGATTAAGGGATTACCCAGTTGAAATAAGAATATATACACCTGGTGTGGTTCCCTAACCATTAAGCAACCATACCAGGTGTTCTACATATTCTTATTTAAATATAACTGGCTAATCCCTAAATCCTGGTCCATTGAGGGGTCCTGAGGACAGGTTTGAGAAACAATGCTCTAAGGAGTGTAACTAGAAATCACTGTGCAGAAAACAATTCCCTGTGGCCCCACGACTACACTATAACACACCACCAGTGCCATAAATCCCCCACTTACCATTCCACAGTGCCATATATGCCCCACTTGCCATTCCACAGTGCCATATATGTCCCACTTGTCATTCCACAGTGCCATATATGCCCCACTTGCCATTCCACAGGGCCTTATATGCCCTACTTGTCATTCCACAGTGCCATATATGTCCCACTTGTCATTCCACAGTGCCATATATGCCCCACTTGCCATTCCATAGTGCCATATATGCCCCACTTTCTGCAGTCACACATTCCTCTTTTTCCAGAGTACCTTAGAACCCACTTTACTGATATATAAATCTCCCTTTTCGCACAGTTCCAAACCCCCCATATTTCCACTTTAGCTAATACTAACATCCCTACCATGCACTTGAAAACCAGAGAATATCTCAATGTACTTTCTGGTCAAACACTGTTATTATTTTTATTACCTCTCCTAAAGCTTCGGAATTCATGTGTCATTATGTAAATGCATAATTTACTAAGACAAAGGAAGAAACTATAGGAACATTTTCTTATGATGCAAGATATTAGAGGCTACACCCTGTTCTAACCTGATATAAACAGAAGTAACTCCCCCCGTTGACCACAGAGCAGAACTGGGTGTACATCATACAATAAATAAATCTACTGATCCTATTGCTGCCACCAAGACAGGTGAGACTGAGATATTGGAAGTGCCAAGTTGTTATCCTTATCCAAGGTGTTACCTACAGATGTTGTGGGCACACATTCAGTGCCATGTAACAATCTGATTTAAAAGTCCAGTTTGATATATTTTTGTAGTTACATTCTTGAATAATATGTGCATGTTATAATTATGAATACATCAACCATATGCATTTGTCTATCTATAACTAATAATACTGTTTAAAGGTTATTGTTGCCAAAAATGAATGTCTGTTTATTTAAAATTTTACCTTAATTGTATAGTAATTTTAAATAGAAATGATTTAATGCAAGAATACAAAAAAGTGCCTTACTGAGCCCTCTGTGCTCTGTATATCTCTATTAGGGGGCTGACATTTTGTTTAGCATCTTTGGTCAGATCTATAAAGCGTAAGTTAATTTGTTGGTCCTTTAAATATGTCGGTCTATGCAGATAAGATCAAACATTCAGTTTGCAATCTAATACATATTACATTGTCTCTTTGATCAAACCTGTGGATACCTAATGCTGAGGTGAATGATGGTGAATCTGACTTTGTCTTTTCTGTTTAGGTCACAATGCTGCAGGGTGCACTGTTGGTGTTTGTTTGTGAGTATACACAGCACACAATACATACCAATAAACACAGCTCTTTAAATAAGAGAAAAGGAAAGAGAAACAGTTACTATAAAAGTTTATTATGTTACAAATCCACTTTAAATAATGTTTCAATCATTAAATTAAATGAAACTGTGCATCTGGGTTTAGTTAATACCTCTTTAAACTGACATATAAATCCTTCTGATTAGCAGGGATGATTCCTTATTTTTGAATATTTATTAAAACAAAACATATTTCTATAATAGTCTGTTTTCTTTTCATTTCGCAATGTCTCTGGTGTAAATGTGTTATTTTATAGTGCTGTAGAGTCATTTTACAGTTTGTTTTTCTGTTTGTTCTCATCAGAAATAGTTCTATATCTAGGGGGAGTGGATTGGAGTCTAAAATCCCTGCTCTGTGCTGGCAAGAGCAGCGTGAATGTTATGCCAACTCTTCCCCATCTCCCTTCACCTCCCTGAGGATAAAACAGTCCTGCAGGGAGACGACACTTTAAAAAAAACATTTGAATCATTACATGAAAGTGTTTATCTGGGTTTAATTAACACCTCTCGAAACCAGTTTATCAAACTTCCCGATTAGCAGGGAGGCTTTTTTTGATCTTTTAGAAGGGCTGAAAGGTTCTTATTTGCTGACACATTTTATGCTTATATGTAAAGATGAGATACTTCAATATAGTACTGTAAAGGTAACTTTAGATTTACTAGTGAACCATTGTATGTGACAAATATACTCTCATATTGCAGTGCTCCCACTGACGCTGGTGACAGGGGATTCAATTGGTAAGCAAAATAACAATAATAATAATAATAATAATAATAATAATAATTATAATATTAATAATTATAATAATAATAATTTCTATTAAAACATTTTACTGGGGAAGGAAAGGAATGTAATGTATTGGATCTCGACCTATATAGTGTGTTAAACTCCCCCTAGGCCAATACGCTGCCCTTTTCCATGGTATAGTGACATTGGATAATGAGCCCTTATACTTGGCATGCAATCTGACACTAATGTGTACAACTGTTTTAGCATTAGAAAAATATGTGAAATGCACTTTAAAATTTTAAATTCAGTGACATCCAATAAGGAGGGGCTAGGAGAGGGAGGCAGGACTGTCACTATAGCAACACCAATAATACTTTGTATGCAGTGTTTGGGAGATGTGTGTTTAATAGCATGTCTGTGTGTGTTTAATAGAATGTCTCTGTGTGTTTAATGGAATGTCTGTGTGTTTAATAGAATGTCTGGGTGTTTAATAGAATGTCTGTGTGTTTAATAGAATGTCTGTGTATGTTTAATAGAAGGTCTGTGCGTTTAATATAATGTCTGTGTGCGTTTAATAGAATGTCTTTGTGCGTTTAATAGAATGTCTGTGTGTTTAATAGAATGTCTGTGCGTTTAATAGAATGTCTGTGTGTTTAATAGAATGTCTGTGCGTTTAATAGAATGTCTGTGTGTTTAATAGAATGTCTGTGCGTTTAATAGAATGTCTGTGTGTGTTTAAAAGAATGTCTGGGTGTGTTTAATAGAATGTCTGTGTGTGTTTCATATAATGTCTGTGTGTGTTTAATATAATGTCTGTGTGTTTAATATAATGTCTGTGTGTTTAATATAATGTCTGTGTGTTTAATAGCATGTCTGTGTGTGTTTAATAGCATGTCTGTGTGTGTTTAATATAATGTCTGTGTGTTTAATAGAATGTCTGTGTGTGTTTAATAGCATGTCTGTGTGTGTTTAATATAATGTCTGTGTGTTTAATTTAATGTCTGTGTGTTTAATAGCATGTCTGTGTGTGTTTAATAGCATGTCAGGGTGTGTTTAATAGAATGGTGGGTGTGTTTAATAGAATGTCTGTGCGTTTAATTAATAATAATTTCCTGGCTTGATGAAAAATGAAAGAAAAAAATAAATAATTAATTTAATTCATTCATTTATTTGTATTTTCAGAATGTGTTTAATAGAATGTCTGTGTGTGTTTAATATAATGTCTGGGTGTGTTTAATAGAAGGTCTGTGCGTTTAATAGAATGTCTGTGTGCGTTTAATAGAATGTCTGTGTGTTTAATAGAATGTCTGTGCGTTTAATAGAATGTCTGTGTGTGTTTAATAGAATGTCTGTGTGTGTTTAATATAATGTCTGTGTGTGTTTAATAGAATGTCTGTGTGTGTTTAATATAATGTATGGGTGTGTTTAATAGAATGTCTGTGTGGGTTTAATAGAATGTCTGTGTGCGTTTAATAGGATGTCTGTGTGTGTTTCATATAATGTCTGTGTGTTTAATATAATGTCTGTGTGTTTAATATAATGTCTCTGTGTTTAATAGCATGTCTCTTTGTGTTTAATATAATGTCTGTGTGTTTAATATAATGTCTGTGTGTATATAATATAATGTCTGTGTGTTCAATATAATAGCTATGTGTTTAATATAATGTCTGTGTGTGTTTAATAGCATGCCTGTGTGTGTTTAATAGAATGTCTGTGTGTTTAATAGAATGTCTGTGTGTTTAATAGAATGCCTCTGTGTGTTTCATATAATGTCTGTGTGTGTTTAATAGCATGCCTGTGTGTGTTTAATATAATGTCTGTGTGTTTAATAGAATGTCTGTGTGTTTAATAGAATGCCTCTGTGTGTTTCATATAATGTCTGTGTGTGTTTAATATAATGTCTGTGTGTTTAATATAATGTCTGTGTGTTTAATGGCATGTCTGTGTGTATTTAATAGCATGTCTGGGTGTGTTTAATAGAATGGCTGTGTGCATTTAACAGAATGTCTGTGTGTGTTTAATAGAATGTCTGTGTGTGTTTAATAGCATGTCTGTGTGTGTTTAATATAATGTCTGTGTGTTTAATATAATGTCTGTGTGTTTAATAGCATGTCTGTGTGTATTTAATAGCATGTCTGTGTGTTTAATAGAATGGTGGGTGTGTTTAATAGAATGTCTGTGTGTTTAATTAATAATAATTTCCTGGCTTGATGAAAAATGAAAGAAAAAAATAAATAATTAATTTAATTCATTAATTTATTTGTATTTTCAGAATGTACAGAACCAAATCAAGTCTTCAGTCCAAGTCACGGTCACTGTCCCAAAACATGTAACAAGAATCAAGTTTGCACAGAACAGTGTACAGCTGGCTGCGTGTGCAAGGATGGCATGGTGTTACATAATGGGAAATGCATTCCAGAATCTGAATGTCCAACTACAGGTATCTATAACCGATTGCAAGCTCTTTAGAGAGAATGACTGTGTGCATTTAATAGAATATCTGTATGTAAATAATAAAATGCCTGCGTATGTTTAATAGAATGTCTGTGTGTGTTTAATAGAATGTCTGTGTGTGTTTAATAGAATGTCTGTGTGTGTTTAATAGAATGTCTGGGTGTTTAATAGAATGTCTGGGTGTTTAATAGAATGTCTGTGCGTTTAATAGAATGTCTGGGTGTTTAATAGAATGTCTGTGTGCGTTTAATAGAATGTCTGGGTGTTTAATAGAATGTCTGTGTGCGTTTAATAGAATGTCTGTGTGTGTTTAATAGAATGTCTGTGTGTGTTTAATAGAATGTCTGGGTGTTTAATAGAATGTCTGTGTGTTTAATAGAATGTCTGTGCGTTTAATAGAATGTCTGGGTGTTTAATAGAATGTCTGTGTGCGTTTAATAGAATGTCTGTGTGCGATTAATAGAATGTCTGGGTGTTTAATAGAATGTCTGGGTGTTTAATAGAATGTCTGTACGTTTAATAGAATGTCTGTGTGTTTTATAGAATGTCTGTTTATTTAATTCATTAATTTATTTGTATTTTCAGAATGTACAGAACCAAATAAAGTCTTCAGTCAATGTTACGGTCACTGTCCCAAAACATGTGACAAGAATAAACTTTGCACAGCAGTCTGTACAGCTGGCTGCGTGTGCAAGGATGGCATGGTGTTACATAATGGGAAATGCATTCCGGAATCTGAATGTCCAACTACAGGTATCTATAACCGATTGCAAGCTCTTTGGATTAGGCTGTGGAATCTATAACTGATTGCACGCTCTTTAGATTAGGCTGGGGGATCTATAACTGATTGCATGTTCTTTAGATTAGACTGGGGGATCTATAACCTATTGCAGGCTCTTTAGATTAGGCTGGGGGATCTATAACTGATTGTAAGCTCTTTATATTAGGCTGGGGGATCTATAACTGATTGGAAGCTCTTTGGATTAGGCTGTGATATCTATAACTGATTGTAAACTCTTTAGATTAGGCTGGGGGATCTATAACTGATTGCAAGCTCTTTAGATTAGGCTGGGGGATCTATAACTGATTGCAGGCTCTTTAGATTAGGCTGTGGGATCTATAACTGATTGCAAGCTCTTTAGGTTAGGCTGTGGGATCTATAACTGATTGCAAGCTCTTTAGATTAGGCTGGGGGATCTGTAACTGATTGCAAGCTCTTTAGGCTGTGGGATCTATAACTGATTGCAAGCTCTTTGGATTAGGCTGTGGAATTTATAACTGATTACAAGCTCTTTAGATTAGACTATGGGATCTGTAACTGATTGCAAGCTCTTTAGATTAGGCTGTGGAATCTATAACTGATTGCAAGCTCTTTAGATTAGGCTGGGGGATCTATAACTGATTGCAGGCTCTTTAGATTAGGCTGTGGGATCTATAACTGATTGCAAGCTCTTTAGGTTAGGCTGTGGGATCTATAACTGATTGCAAGCTCTTTAGATTAGGCTGGGGGATCTGTAACTGATTGCAAGCTCTTTAGGCTGTGGGATCTATAACTGATTGCAAGCTCTTTGGATTAGGCTGTGGAATTTATAACTGATTACAAGCTCTTTAGATTAGACTATGGGATCTGTAACTGATTGCAAGCTCTTTAGATTAGGCTGTGGAATCTATAACTGATTGCAAGCTCTTTAGATTAGCCTGGGGGATCTATAACTGATTGCAAGCTCTTTAGATTAGGCTTTGGGATCTATAACTGATTGGAAGCTCTTTAGATTAGGCTTTGGGATCTATAACTGATTGGAAGCTCTTTAGATTAGGCTGTAGGATCTATAACTGATTGGAAGCTCTTTAGATTATGCTGTGGGCTGTATTACTGATAGCAAGCTCTTTAGAATAATTCAGAAAGTGCTGTTTTCCCACTGCTATGTCACCCCAATAGAATTACTGTGTTTGTTTAAAAGAATTACTTTGTGTTTTTAATATAATTACTGTGTGTGTGTTTAATAGAATTACTCTGTGTGTTTAAAAGACTTACTGTGTGCGTGTTTAATAGAATTACTGTGTGTGTTTAAAAGACTTACTGTGTGCGTGTTTAATAGAATTACTATGTGTGTTTAAAAGACTTACTGTCTGTGTGTTTAATAGAATGTCTGTGCGTTTAATAGAATGCCTGGGTGTTTAATAGAATGTCTGTGTGCGTTTAATAGAATGTCTGTGTGCGATTAATAGAATGTCTGGGTGTTTAATAGAATGTCTGGGTGTTTAATAGAATGTCTGTACGTTTAATAGAATGTCTGTGTGTTTTATAGAATGTCTGTTTATTTAATTCATTAATTTATTTGTATTTTCAGAATGTACAGAACCAAATAAAGTCTTCAGTCAATGTTACGGTCACTGTCCCAAAACATGTGACAAGAATAAACTTTGCACAGCAGTCTGTACAGCTGGCTGCGTGTGCAAGGATGGCATGGTGTTACATAATGGGAAATGCATTCCGGAATCTGAATGTCCAACTACAGGTATCTATAACCGATTGCAAGCTCTTTGGATTAGGCTGTGGAATCTATAACTGATTGCACGCTCTTTAGATTAGGCTGGGGGATCTATAACTGATTGCATGTTCTTTAGATTAGACTGGGGGATCTATAACCTATTGCAGGCTCTTTAGATTAGGCTGTGGGATCTATAACTGATTGCAAACTCTTTAGATTAGGCTGGGGGATCTATAACTGATTGTAAGCTCTTTATATTAGGCTGGGGGATCTATAACTGATTGGAAGCTCTTTGGATTAGGCTGTGATATCTATAACTGATTGTAAACTCTTTAGATTAGGTTGGGGGATCTATAACTGATTGCAAGCTCTTTAGATTAGGCTGGGGGATCTATAACTGATTGCAGGCTCTTTAGATTAGGCTGTGGGATCTATAACTGATTGCAAGCTCTTTAGGTTAGGCTGTGGGATCTATAACTGATTGCAAGCTCTTTAGATTAGGCTGGGGGATCTGTAACTGATTGCAAGCTCTTTAGGCTGTGGGATCTATAACTGATTGCAAGCTCTTTGGATTAGGCTGTGGAATTTATAACTGATTACAAGCTCTTTAGATTAGACTATGGGATCTGTAACTGATTGCAAGCTCTTTAGATTAGGCTGTGGAATCTATAACTGATTGCAAGCTCTTTAGATTAGGCTGGGGGATCTATAACTGATTGCAGGCTCTTTAGATTAGGCTGTGGGATCTATAACTGATTGCAAGCTCTTTAGGTTAGGCTGTGGGATCTATAACTGATTGCAAGCTCTTTAGATTAGGCTGGGGGATCTGTAACTGATTGCAAGCTCTTTAGGCTGTGGGATCTATAACTGATTGCAAGCTCTTTGGATTAGGCTGTGGAATTTATAACTGATTACAAGCTCTTTAGATTAGACTATGGGATCTGTAACTGATTGCAAGCTCTTTAGATTAGGCTGTGGAATCTATAACTGATTGCAAGCTCTTTAGATTAGCCTGGGGGATCTATAACTGATTGCAAGCTCTTTAGATTAGGCTTTGGGATCTATAACTGATTGGAAGCTCTTTAGATTAGGCTTTGGGATCTATAACTGATTGGAAGCTCTTTAGATTAGGCTGTAGGATCTATAACTGATTGGAAGCTCTTTAGATTATGCTGTGGGCTGTATTACTGATAGCAAGCTCTTTAGAATAATTCAGAAAGTGCTGTTTTCCCACTGCTATGTCACCCCAATAGAATTACTGTGTTTGTTTAAAAGAATTACTTTGTGTTTTTAATATAATTACTGTGTGTGTGTTTAATAGAATTACTCTGTGTGTTTAAAAGACTTACTGTGTGCGTGTTTAATAGAATTACTGTGTGTGTTTAAAAGACTTACTGTGTGCGTGTTTAATAGAATTACTATGTGTGTTTAAAAGACTTACTGTCTGTGTGTTTAATAGAATTACTGTGTGTGTGTGTTTAATAGACTTACTGTGTGTATGTTTAATAGACTTACTGTGTTTGTGTTTAATAGACTTGCTGTGTGTGTGTTTAATAGAATTATTGTGTGTGTTTAAAAGACTTACTGTGTGCGTGTTTAATAGAATTACTGTGTGTGTGTTTAATAGACTTACTGTGTGCGTGTTTAATAGACTTACTGTGTGCGTGTTTAATAGAATTACTGTGTGCGTGTTTAATAGAATTACTGTGTGTGTGTTTAATAGACTTACTGTGTGCGTGTTTAATAGAATTACTGTGTGTGTGTTTAATAGAATTACTGTGTGCGTGTTTAATAGACTTACTGTGTGTGTGTTTAATAGACTTACTGTGTGTGTGTTTAATAGACTTACTGTGTGTGTGTTTAATAGAATTACTGTGTGCGTGTTTAATAGACTTACTGTGTGCGTGTTTAATAGAATTACTGTGTGTGTGTTTAATAGAATTACTGTGTGTGTGTTTAATAGAATTACTGTGTGTGTGTTTAATAGACTTACTGGGTGTGTTTAATAGAATGACTGTGTGTGTTTGTCTAATAGAATGACTGTGTGTGTTTGTTTAATAGAATGACTGTGTGTGTTTAATTCATTTATTTCTCTTTGTTCCGGGAAAAATTGAACAACATTTAATCTATTAATTTTTTCACTTGTTTATTTAATTGGTTTATTTTTATTTTCACAGTGTAAAGAACCAAATCAAGTCTTCAGTCCACGTCACTGTCCCAAAACATGTGGAAACAATTTTGCCCAATAGTCTGTCAATCTGGCAATGTTTTACATGAAGATAAATGCATTTCAGAATCTGAATGCCCAGTTCAGTGATGTATGCCATAAAGCCATGTTATTGAATAGGCATCTTGACTGTACATGTTGCATTAGGAAATACTCTCTGTATAATAAATCTGACCTGGAATGTCACTGGTGATTGTTGTAATTATTTGTTCATTTTCTTTCTCTTGTGTACTGTAGAAGGCTGGAGCTATAGATGACTAGTTGGTCAGTTTCCCCATCTTGTATTTGTTACTCTGCTTTCAGCCTTTCATCGTGTCAGTTGTCCTACACGTTAGCAGATCATGCAGCTGTATTGCAGATCTAGTTCCAAGAACTTTGATATATAATAGATACATCTGTGAGGATTGATGTATATTTTTAGTCAGTACTATCAGCTATCAGTGCTATACAAGGCGATTTCTTCAAACAGATCCACTTGGCATCTTTTATTTGGTGAATCTTTATTGTAACAATTTATTCATCGTGTCATTATTTATTTATTTTGTTTAGTGTATGTTATATTGTTTTTTTTTGTTTTTTTATATATATATATATTTTTTATCCAGACTGTTCTAGCCACATCTCCCCACAACCCTACAACACAGGGTCCACCCACCATGATTATAATGACCTCTGATTTGGATCATCAGTTGATAGTGATAGCAGTTGTCTGTTAAATTTATGCCCACGCTACTGGTTGCTGTTTTTTAAGAGTCTCTTATTATTCTGTGTGGGGCGGGCTTAAATTAGTGTTGTTTTTTCATTGTTAATTTGGATGACTATTATTATGTTAATTTATTAAGTCTTTATAGTGGATCTTCGCCCCAAATACAGTTCCCATGATGCTCATCCAGACAAACAGTTCATAAGAACTGTAGAAATGTGATATACACAGCTCCTATTTTGTGAAATCAAAGTGAACCCTTTACCAAATACAAAAAAAAAATATGAAATAATTATTATTATAAATGTATACAAACCCAGCGATACACTGATTGAGGATATTGACAATGAAATATCTCAGTGGATTGGACAGATGAGTCGCATTGAGAAAATAATCTGCTAGTCTTTATAAGAAAACAGTGGGACAAGCCACTGTAAAGGGAAACAGAATGGGAAGGTGAGTAGACAGCGCTTGGCAGTTAAACAGAGTAAGGGTCAATCAATATAAAAAACCAAAGATAGTAAATTAATATAAAATATATAAATTTAATAATATATAAAAACAAATGCAATATATAAATACATATAGAAAAAATATACACAAATGTAACAAAAAATGACAAATTGTTAAAAACAAGAAACAATGATATGTGGCTTTATATACAAATGAACAGACACAGATACAAATGTAACCACAGGCAGAGTATCAAATTACTCACTTGCTGATTAGGTTAGCAAAATACCATGAATAGTACATGGATACATGGATACAAAAACGTGCTGGTCAGTAAGGAAGGAAGAATTAAGAACCTGGCCAGGTAAGTTCACTTAACAGGAGGGACGCGTTTTGTTCGGGGAACTTCTTCAGCCTCTAAACAAACAGACCAGCATGATTTTCATAAGAACTGTAATTTAATCTAGATTAAATTCCTGAAGGAGTCCGAGCACAACACTTAACTCACTGACGTAGGGAGAAGATCTGTGCACAGATCATGCACAGACCTCCTTCCCACCTCAAAGGGTTTTGTTGTAATGTGTGACACAGAAAGGTGTTCTTACAAGTCACAATTCCCATCCTTTAACTCTAGAAAACAACTGGTGATTAACTTATTTTCAATCACAAACAAAAGATAATGTAAAAATAATTAAACAAACACACACTCACACACACACACTCACAAACACACACTCACACACTCACACACACAAACAACAAATGAACTCTATGGACAGACAAGAGGAGACGTGAATGACAAGCAGCAGATGCCACAGATACATTTTTAAAGCATTTTTTCTCTAATTTTATGGATGGGCATGCAGCTCTGCTAACACAATGTATAGATGTTTATATTCTCCACATGCTTCTCCCTTTAAAAGACAAGAATAAATAGATAGCTATATTAATGTTAGAAATGGTGATAGTTGAACTAAACGGTATAACATATCACTTACCTGGGAGGATAGCGGATTGGACGTGATCAATCCACGATAGAGAAACATCTAGAAACCAAAACATAGAGATGTTTCACAGGTGGTGGTGAAATATGGGGGTATTTTTAACGACACACACACACTTACGCTGATGGTGCTCTAATGTATAACATGATCTCCCCTTGTCTTCACCTTCCAGGTTAATGTGGCACTCTGTACCTAAAGATACAGGTGCTTTTCAATGACTCGTAATTGTCACAGAACCTTCACCAAGAAACGTGAAAAGGTTGGATTATATATATATATAAAAAAAAAAACGTAAATAAGAAAAGACAATTTGTTTTAACTACCTGACTTTATTTGGTCCTCAGTGTTATAGTAACATGATAATTTAGGTTAAAAAAAGACTAACATCCACCAAGTTCAACCCTTTTTTCTATCCTTGTTCCTGCATTTGGTCCACAAGAAGGCAACCTCATCCATGGTGCTTGTTGGCCATTACAAAATTCTACAAGGCTAAAGTTAAGAACTTGGCACCCTTCTTTTAATTGAAGTTTGTTATGATGCCTATACCCATAGTACACATTTCTACTACTCACCCAAGACCGTTATCATCAAAATCAACTAACCAGAGCTAGAGAAAGTCATCTCAAACAAGTAAACTTACTAAAAAAAAAAAAAAAAAAAGTTGAGATGTGTTTAGAACAATAGGTAATAGATGAAGAAGCTAAAGATAAATACATTTCATCCAGGAAAACCCCCATTCCCATCTCCAGGTCTGATGGAACAAACCCTACATGGGCCCTACAAGGTGGTCAGGAGATTGAGGTGACATTGAAACCAATTTCGTTATTAACACAGGGATCTGGAGGAGTTTATTTAAGTCCTAAGTAGTTTCTATCCGGTTCTCTTCCTACTCTCACAGTTTCGTGTCATGGATTATTTGAGACCACGGGCTGGAAAATTATTCTTTGGGGGTCAGGGATAAAACACAGGGATGGAAAAAAAAGTGTCACGAGATCTTATAACACTTATTTTACACACCCCAATGCTTCTATCGAGCTGAGATTGAGTTATCACCAAACATTGACTCATAAAGACTTCCAGTGCAATGTTTGGCTCATGCGTGCTTCCTTTATTAATTGATGGGTTGCAATAGTACTGAGTGCGTGAGAGCAACCAGGATATACAAAATTGTCTGAATGCCACTAATTGCCAGTTCTTGTAGGAAGTTAGCCTTGCACATTAGCGAATGCACGAATATCTGCCAACTTGTAATACAAGATTCCTTCTTGTGGTTTTAATCACCTCATATCTATATCCCCGAATGCCACGACTTCCATTTTAATCAAAACTAAAAAAAAATCCCACTGATCTAGGAATGGGGGTAGCAAAGGTCAAGAAAATGAGAGCTCTTCCCCCTAATTCATTTAGATCTGTCATATCTAAGTTTGGTGAGCTCACCTCCCACAGCTCTGTCACGACAGGTCAGCCCTTATGAAGACAATTCTTAAAGCATAAGATGTGTATATATAATAATAGAACTATGCAGACAGATAGCTAAAAGAGAAATAGCCCATGGATGTATTATATTATGTATACGTTATATGGAATGATAAATTTTTGCAGATCAGAGTAAATGCAGTTTATACAGTCATACAAAATATTAAAATATACAGTGTAAACTTTAGCATGTGTGCGACGGCATTGTGTAAGTCAGACTTGTCTGCTCTTTAAATATCACGGCCATGCAAATATTGTATTAATAGCATCTGTATCAGGACGTCAGGTAGTATAAACGAAACTGTATGCTGCCAATGCCCATGGGACAGATTTACCCCTTCGTGACACTAGAACGTTCTATGCCATCCTGATTTTAGTGTACATAAAAGACGCTAGGAAGATATAGAACATCCTGTGGTTAACAGCTCATTGTGGCTCCCCGCGATGAGCTGTGCTCAGATCCATGTCCATGAGAGCAGGTGCATTTAGATTAATTATTTTGATGACATAGGACCCTGAGCGCCCACTGATGTTGTTCAGGAGTTCATTGGCAGGAAGTACACTCCCCCGGAATCTTGAGGCTGCAGGTTAGTGCAGCCACATTCCAGGACATCTTACAAATGTAGCTATGTGTGCGTTTAAACATGATTGCATCTGATCTGGCCTGGCATGGACTTTTCCAGAATTCGGGCAAGGCTTGGCCATATTCTGTGTGGGGAAGTCGACCAATGAATCCATAGTGAATAAGGGTTGAAAGACCAAACATTTACACAAAATTGTCTAACACAGATGAATTTTGGCCCCCAAAAATTGATGCTCTGAAGTTAAAAAATTTGTTAAAAGTTGCCCCACCTGGGTGAGTGGACTGCAGCTGGCCCCATGAATTAAAATGAATGGCCTAGGCCCCTAATTAAATGAAAGGATTCTTGCCCCAACCCCCCTTTACAAAGATGTCCGAGAGTCTCTGTAATAGTCATGGCCCCTGCTCCCTGTAATTTACAGTACCCTTTCCTCTCCTTTAATAAACTGGTCTGGTGGCCACCCAAATGTATCCCAGTCCCCCTCATGTATTAATTGGGCTAGTGGCTGTGTAACGGCCTAATAATAGCTGCCCAAATTCCGCCAGACCATCTTAATAAATAAGTTAAGGCCCTCACAACCAGTCATATAGCTAAGACAGGGAGCATTCTGACTTACATATTTCATTATAGGGTGCATTTAGAGGATCTCCATCAAAGTTTGATTTTATAGGAATAAGAGTCGAATGCTCCTGAAATGGCTCTGAATTCTGCAAAAATACCCAGATTTCGGGGAGTTCAATTCGCCAACTTATATTTGATGTGATGATGATATGAGTGGAATTGAAGTTTTTAAAATTTCTCCTCTGATAACTTTCAAAATAAACTATTGCAGAGCTATTGTAGAGATACCCTTGATGCTAGGCACTCCTGCCGATGTAATCAAGTTAAGGAAAAAAAGGAATTCCTAGGGAGCCTAGGAGCAATAATAGATGGAAAAAAGCCTGTTTAATAAATCATGTAGATGGGTACATTGCGGATGGAGAAACATGGAATAAACGCTGCATGCGTTTCGGGCCTGAAAAGGCACTTAATCATAGACTGAGGTAGACTATTTAGATTTGCTGTTACATGTCAGTGTTTCAACTTGAGCATGTATGTTCGAGAGGGTCAGGGGTTATAACCTAAAAATTATTCATGTTGGAATCTATGGCCATATTTATCAAGACAAAAGTGGTGTTATTTGAGGAAAAATTGCTAAAACAGTAGTAGAAACCATGGATACCAATGGATTACTATGACAGTTCGCCCCAAATTTAGCATCTATTTTTTTAAAAATAGCACTTGTTTTCCCTTAATCCATCTGGCCCATAGTGTCCTCAGAATAGAATGTACAGGTATAAATCAGATAGTTATCATGTTGTGTATCTGTGGAGTCGCCTGTTCATGCCATGACTAAACTGATTCATTTCCATATTATGAAACAGGTATTGCCACAGACACATATATCTCTATGTTTCAGTTCTGCTAACATGACAGGGGACATGTTTAAACACTCCAGCACTGCAAAGTGTGGGGGATTTTATATATAAAGTGCGGTCACTGTTTGTTATGTTTAACGTGGATTGCACTTTTTACATAACTCCCGGCACTTTGTATTGAGGGAGAGAGGTTCCGCGATGCAAATCATTCGCTTTTCAGCACCTGATTTTTTTTTTTGCACATCGGCTGGGCTGACGCAACTCACCCTAAATGTACGCATTTGGCATTGATAATCTAGACTCCTGTGAGTGTGCTTTATACATAGACACACACTCCAACTGCGGTAGCATTTGGTGCAGTCTGTGTGTGTGCGCTGTGTTTATTCATGCTCCCCTATTCGTTATTCCAATCTAAGTTCACACTGTGAACAATGTTTAGGTGATACGGTGACTCAGACTTTCCTGCTCTTTTTATGCAGAATTGCACATTTATATAAGAAAATCTGGCAAGGAAATCTTCCTTTCCAAATATTCTGCCAGACCCGGTTGCGTTCACTAATTCTCACACATTTGCAAATATTGTATTAATGGCACCTGTGCAGGGAAGTCACGTAATACAAACACAGCAGTTTTCATTTCCTTGACTCTCTTCGTTCGTTCCATTTATTTATTTTTTTACTTTTTTTAAATTAACTGTGTAAATTAAAGGACAACCGTAACAACAAATGAACTTCTGTTTAACTGAAAGATCGTATCAGGTGTAGGCATTGTCCATAGAAATGTTTTAATGAAAGAATACAAGTAATGTACTTCATTGAGCACTGTTTGCTTCATAGACCTCTAACAGGGGGCAGACATGGTGTTTAGAATCTTGGGTCAGATCTTCCTTCATCTGCATGAAGGTTAATGCAGAGCTGACCCAAGATTCTATACAACTTGTCTGCCCTGTAATAGAGCTATATGAAGCAATGAGTGCTCAATAAGGTGCTTTATTTGTATTCTTTCATTAAAGCTTCTACAAACACACCATCTACACTTAATGTAATCTTTCGATTAAACATGAGCTATTGTTTGCAGATCTCTCCCTTAACTGTTTTGAATGGAACTTTGCATATTGCTCATTAAAAGTGTTTATGTGTTTGTATTTGTGCCGGGGGGGGGGGGGGGGGGGAGAGATTTGTTGAGTTATTTGTTTCACAATTATGAATCCAGTCAAAGTTCCACTTGAAAAAGGATTCACTTTTATTTAATAAGCTTATTAAATGTCAATAACTGTATGCATTTATTTGCATATGCTTATTGTAAATATGTTTAATTTACTCATAAATATCAGGTTTGCTGCTGATCCTCCCACTCTACTCTCAGCATATGACTAAAGCCTGGGAGGACCCCCCCACCCCCCACAACAATCAAAGTGTATTAAATGAAAGTACTGTATGTACAATGAGATCTACCTTCATAAGAGACGCAAATTATTAATACTTCTCCTGCACTTCACCAACTCAGCTTCAATGAGTCTCTGGGATGTTGCCCTCTTCATCCTGCCTAGTTCCCTTCCTGGCCAGTGGTGAAGCATTTTGTTCCCCCAGTTAGGAAGTACTTGTAATCCTTTATCTACGCAAATTTCCCTTACACATTTTGGTCCATTTAGTTCTCTTATTGAGTTACCGCTAAACCTGAATGTTCCCCCCTTTAGACAGTGGCTATTACGCCTTGTGTGCACCTCCCCTTTTGCATTATTACTTCTCTCCAAAGTAGATATTTGAGTTGCTGTGTTTGTTTGCTGTGGGTGGAGGGGTTGCTATAACAAAATCCTGTTGGTCTGATTAATGGTGATCTTTGACTCAGACCCAACATTGTTTTAAAGTCATTACAGTGAGACAGCCTAAGAGATTGAAACAGCCTGACCTGCTTATCCAGCTGATTACACAATAAAATAAATTAAATATATTGCCTAAATCTCGGCCTGGCCAAAACCTTTCAGTCAGTCACACTGATTGTTAACCTGTTGGATAACCACCTGCTGTGTTCCCAGCCCATCGAATACACACTATAGAAGGGGTTCAGGAATCTGTGCCCCTCTAGATGCTGATCAACTACATCTCCTATAATGCTCTTTAAGGCTAAGAGTCTGGCAGAGGAGTATGAGAAATGTAGTCCTGCAACATCTGGAGGGGTGCAGGTTCCCCACCCCTGCACTATATGGGGTGGGTAACCTGACCATTATACCAACAGGGACCTTTTATTCTAAATATATATACATTAATATGTTGTTGGTAACCCCCCTTTGCAGCTATAACAGCTTTCACTTTTCTGGGAAGGTTTTCCACAAGGGAAAGTGTTTCTGTGGGTATTTTTGCCCATTTATCCAGTAGAGCATTTGTGAGGTCAGGTACTGATGTTGGATGAGAAGCTCTGGATCACAATCTCTGTTCCAGTTCATCCCAAAGGTCTTTGATGGGGTTGAGGTCAGGGATCTGTGCGGCCAGTCAAGTTCTTCCACATCAAACTCATCCAGCCATGGACCTTGCTATGTGCACTGGGCACAGTCATGCTGAGATAGAAAAGGGCCTTCCCCAAACTGTTCCCACAAAGTTGGAAGTATGCATTGTCCAAAATGTCTTGGTATGCTGAAGCATTAAGATTTCCCTTCACTGGAACTAAGGGTCCCAGTCCAACCCATTAAAAATAGAACCATACCCTTATCCCTCCTTCCCCAAACTAGACTCCCCCTTCAGACTGATAAACACCTGAATTCAATAATTAAGATGTGTGTGCCAGTACTTTTGTCCATATAGTGTATTATCTGGAATCTGAAATACTGACATTAGCAATGATTCTCCCAGGGAAGAAAATGTGTCTGCTTTTTTTTCTTCCCTTGTGCTTCTGATACATAGAATCACAAGTCAAAAATTCAGTGTCCCTGGCATGAGGAGAAACTGGCAGGTAGTTTTGATTGTACATCCTCTGACTGGCAGCAGCCATGTTTCTCTCGGAAGGAACAGTCTAGTCTGGTCGACGACTGTGTCTCTCTAGTTTTCCTTTATGTACAAATAAATAATTGGGTGGAAAAGATGTCCTTTATGACTTTTTTTTCCACACGCCCCCTTTCTGATTATATATCAATACGAGGATGAGTCAAAAAATGATCCGCAGTACATTATACCGTATTCTACAGCCAGAGTGCAGATCATTTTGACTCACCCTCTCTGAATCTCACTTTACCCATGACTCATGTTCCCCTTGTGAAAAAAATAGTTTAAAAAAAAAGTTCTATTGCTCTTGAACTTATTGGACGGTGAGGTGTGAGAACCTTACTGGACACAACAGACAAAAAAACCCTCATCAAGCTGCTGAGGACGAAGAAGTTTTGGAGTTTTACAGAGCTAGAGATTCACAGCTCTGTCTGAGTGGGAAGCAGTTGAACAGTAGCTATTATTATCACCCAAGCTTTTTAGTGCTAGAGGAATTTAGAGGATAGTTTTCTCTAAATAAGCTCTTGGTTTATACAGCTTGAAGATTTCTCTGATTCGAGTCAAGAAACCTTCCCCTACCCATTGTGACCTTTGTGAATCATCTGAAAATCTTTCTCTGTGTCATTGAGTATTGTAAAAATGCATTGTAAAACGTGTACTGATTGTATTTTTTAGTTTTCTGGTTCTGCGCTTATTACATTTATACGAAATTCCCAACATCCCAAGCTGGAGGACAGGAGGTGCGACTTGCGAGGAGGAGTATCAGCGCTAGTCCTGTCCTGAAGCCCCTAAGCAAGTTTGTCCCACTTTAAGCTGGGCAGTGAGAGAATAAATCATCCCCACAATCACAGTAACATAACAAAGTTTGATAAATAAGATTCCAGAAATCTGAAATTTAAATGCAAAAGGGAAAATAAATGTGGAGCACTGGAGGGAAACTGGGGCAAATGATGTGGGGAGCATCTTGTGCTTTGGCAAGTGATGTGGATGCAATTTAGTGTTGTGGTAAGTGATGTGGAGACAATCTGGAGTTGTGACAAATTATGTGGGGGCAATCTAGTGCTGTGGCAAGTGATGTGAGGGCTACCTGTTACTTTGGAAAGTGATGTAGGTGCTGTGGTAAGTGATGTGGAGGCAATCTGGTGTTGTTGTACATGATATGGGGGCAGTCTGGTGGTGTGCCAAACTATGTGGTAGACAGTTGGATTAAACAGGTACTAGAGTATGTATGGTGGTTTCATATGGTTACATGTTTCACAAGTATTTCATGGGAGACCCCTTCTTCCCCCACTGGTCAATCATTGTGCTAGGTAGGGAAAAGAAAGTGAAAAAGGGGTAATAGTTTGTTTTTAGAATGTTTTCATAATTCTTTAAATAGTGGAGGGATTGTGAGGTAAGGAGTGGGGCACTATTTTATGGAACCAACTGTAGAAAGCTATGCCCGGGGCCAACAAAAAAAAAAGTTTTTTCATTAGTAATTAATGTGGAATCAGCCCCTCTCTGTTGAACTGGCTCCAGCCAGCTCTGTGTGCTGCTATTTTATAGATGCAGGAGGACTTGGAGAGCCAGATCTCACATAACACTGGGTTGACCTTGGCATGTAGCTGCTCTGTATAAGAAAAGTCCCACATTCGATTTAGAGACTGGTCCTCCTTGATAGTGGACTGCCTTGTGACAATTTTTCCCCACGCATTTTTTTTTTTTTTTTTAGCAGTTACAGGGTTAATTAACCTGAAAAAAAATGACACATAAAGTCCCTTTTAATGCTCCTTTTTTATTGGTGTATTTAGGTACAAATTGTGTTTATCAGGGAGTAAATCCATGCTGTGCGGAGAATGGATACTGACCGTGCACAGAGGATTGCATATGTGCGCCAGAGAGCTGTAACTTGATGACTGCCAACTACCTGCCCCCAAGCCACAACTCCTGGTGTTCGCCATTGCCATGGGGTACAGGTAATTTCTCAAGGAGGGGTAGGGTAAGTCTGTCTTTTTAATCTTACCTATAGCAGTTTCTAACTTTTGTACAGTATGGGACGGGGTCATTGGTGAGAATATAGCCATCTCTGCAAACACAACGCGCAATACAGTGTTTCAACGGCTTTCCATGGTTGGCCATAGTGCCGCAGGTCGGTCGATACATTTTGATGCAGGGTTTAAAGTACATCTTTCGACGGCAGATGACCCCACATTTGGTGACTCTGACACATTTCTTGTTGGAAGGAGAGGCATGTACATAGCCTTCTTCACATTCACATCCCAGGGTGCATTCTACATCGCAGTCAGCTATCGTGCTGTTGAGGTTGTGGCAATTGTTGTACTTTGTCCTAATGCAGCCATATTTCATGTGTCTGGGACAAGGACCTGTGTGGAAAGGAACAAAAAAAAAAAAGAGACAGGTGAATTTATTAAACAGGCGGTGCCACCCAGGTTATTTTCTGTATGCAGTACAAGTGTTTAACCCCTTAGTGACATGACCATTTGACCTTGTCTTTCCCTTGGTGACATGGGCCGTTTTGACAATTCTGCGGTGTTTGTGTTTAGTTGCAATTTTCTTCTTGCTCGTATACTGTACCCACACAAATTATATATTGCTTTTATCATTATTTTCATCATATCTTATCATTTACTACAAAAATATCATAAAATGGGATAAAAAAAAACACGTTTTATAACTTTGATCTGAAAACTCATTTACACAATTAGAAAATGCTAAACAAAACCACATCTAAATAGTTTCTAATTTCTTTCCCGAGTTTAGAAATATACTTGTTTCCGCATTTTTCTGTTGTTGGTTGCGAGTTATAGGGCAATAACCAAAAATAGTGTTTTTTGTTTTCTAACCATTTTCACCTACAGTGACCTTCTGACCCCAACTCAAATTCTAAATTTATCCTTAACCCTAACCCTTATGCTAACCCTTAATTTATTCTAACTTTAATTTAATTGTAACCCTAACCCTTATGCTAGTCATAATTTCACTGCAAAACTAACCATTATTCTAATCCTAACTCTAGATGTAAGGCATTGCAATGTTTCTGACTGCCTCTAGAGGCAGTCTAGCAACAGCATTGGAACAACGGAAGTCAAAATTTATCACTTCCCACAAGAGGGCAACAGGCATATTGGAGGAGCATGTTCCTCTCCAATATGGCGCCCACGACTCTATCCATGGAACAATCTCAGGTTCCCTAGGCGCTGAATTTTGCTGATGCTTAATTCCTCGACATCGAGGTGTTAAAGCATCACTATCTGAGTGGTGTTTGTGAACTTAGATCGCACGCATCTCTTATTTTACCGTAGACAGGCCTAGGTCCGTCCAATGTTGGCAACGATTTGCCAGACAGGACGGACCTATTCCGTCCTATGTCAGCGCGGGGTTAATTTATGTTAAATTTATTTTTACTGTAAAACAACTGTAAAAAAAACTTAAAGCTCTCCTGTAGTTTTACAATGAAAATAATTCTTAATTCAGTGACATTCCAATAAGGAAGAACAACAGCAATCTATTACACTTTATTTGCAGTTTTTAAGTGAGGTCTTGTTCCACCACCACTGTGCCCTGTTAAGCCAGCAGGTACTATATGTGATTTATTGATTATATATGTCTGCTGGTGGGAAGATGGATTTGCTATAACTCTGTCATGTTACCATATTCTTTTCCAAGCAAATTAGGAACCCTAGTGGAGCTGGAGGAGCCTTTCCCAGCAACCAAGAAATTAAGGGAGTTATTCACTAAAAGTGAGTTGAGATGAGATTAACTTTTCTTCAACATTTATAGATGTAACATTGCATTACACTGGGGAAACTGAGCAATTTGAGCAGGAGAAACTCACCACGTTTGTCCTTGCCCCATGTATAGTTAAGTCAGTGACACGAATTATAAATCTCACCTCAATTCACCTTTTAGTGAATAGAGTCAATAGACTTATTACATAGTGATACACCCCACGGCAAACACTCAAATTACGCAGACACTTGCTTTCTTACCCTGTTTTGTTAGGCAGGTCATAGACAGAGCTGGAAAACACGGAAAAAGGAAAATTATGAATCAATGTGTTAATTATTATTAATTATCACTAAATATATTGACCTATTTTGAGTAATGGAGGAGAGAGAGATATCCGTGTTAATATACACATGTATCTTGGTGGTTTTTGGCCTAAGTTTTGATCACGTTCACACTTAAGAAGTATGTATCACAACTGAGTGCTCGGCCTACCATAATTCGATTGTGAGGTCTAATACAAAGGGACTAATACACATGTTCCAATCTTTCATGGAGTCTACAGTTGAACATTTCATCTCACCGACTTGTAAAGATTGGAGTTCTGCATTATCCATGGCCAGCTGAGCTGAGATCTTCTAGCAGGAAAAGTCCACCAAGTATATTCCAAAACAATTGGGTCTAAACTTCAAGAATAGCTTGAGAAGGTAGACTTTCGGCATCCAGGTTTGACTTTTTTCCCACTAAAATAAGTGGGAGGCGAAATGACTGAAGCTATTTTTGAGAAACAAAAACCAAGGCTCAAATTTTTCCCACTGAAATAAATGGGAGGCAAAATGACCAAAGCTATTTTTGAGATCATGTCAAACTTGGGTGCAGAATTTAACTTAGTCTCAAAATGAAAGTCGAACCTCCAAAGTCGACCTCCTATTCTCGAATTTTAGTGGATAGATCCATATGAGTTGGTTCAACTCATCTGCAACTCCACTTTTAATGAACAGGCCTCAAAGTCTAGAAGAGGGATTTCTGGGTTTTGAGTTAGGAGGAGACTTTATGGAAGCTTGCGTTCTAAAAGTGGTCCAGACACCATGGAAGCCAATGGAATGTTCCTACTGAAGACATCACTTTGGAACTTTGTCCCAGAAATGACCTTTAAGTATAGGCCCCCTATATGCTTAAACCAATCATGTAAAATGTATTTGTAGTGTCCATTTTCCTTCAAGGATTTCTAAAATAAAAAATCCCCAAATTTGGGAACCAACTTACCCAGGATAAGCACCACATATAAGTAAACTTTAAAGAAACACATCTCTGAACGGCTTTGTCTGAAAGGCAGTAAATAATAAGTGGTTTAACATATGCAAATATGGCAGGCAAGAATTTACTGTAACTTAAAGATACAGTAGGCATTTTTTTGGTGATAAACCAGCATACATAATCATAAATAGTTATTAGTGCAGCTGAATCGGCACACTCACAAAGCAGGTAAGATCTTAAAACTACAATTTCCTGTACAATATATGTTTGCAGATGCTTTAAGTATAGTCAGGGGTAGACACCAACCTCGTATGCGGTGGACACTTCAATGTCGTTGCCATGGAGGCTGGTGTCCTTGTATAGACACTCGACCCATCCCTGAGTATGGTTATCATTTGGGATACTTTGCTTTTTAGTTTTTCTTGAAACACTATAAATTGTTATTTGTTTTTTGTTTTGTTTTTCTCCCTCACAGATTCCAGCCCAATTCTGAGAGCTGAGTGGGAGGGTCGTTAAAAAGCTGCAAACCTGATATTTGTAAGTTAATGAAACTCTATATAGAACACTGATGATCACATTTGAATGGATACATACATTTTTATAACCATTTAAAGGGTGCCCAAAAGGCATCTTCCAGATGTTAATGCATATTACAGTGCTTTCAAAGTACTTTAAAATGCATGTTTTACCTTTTTGCATTGCTTAAAATATAACATACTTATATGTAGATGAATTTGTGAAATTACAGAATAATTTAATTCAAAGGAATTTACTGTCTCTCTAATGATGTTAAGTGATCCTGCTGTGTACAAGAGCAAGTCTATTACAGTCCATACAATGTATTCTATTCAGGAGCACTGGAAGTGACTAAATTGAATCAAATAAAATGTATGCTTAGTGTCTGTATAGTAGTCTATATAATCAGTGCTGTCACACTGGGGGAGGGCTTGAGTCAAATATTAAAAATGTGATTTATACAGAATTCCTGCATCAAATCACACTGGGAAATAAAACCTGTGCACCATACAAGCAGTAATCTTCATCTTGCAGCAAAGTGAGTCTGGGACTAGACTGTCCCTTTAACCTGAATATGCATTAAACAAGTATAAGCCAGTATTATCCTTTAAATTTCAATGGGCCATAGAGGATGCCTTCAACATATAACAGTACCTGACTCACGGGTGCTTTCTTTGCCGATTCCGTTGTCTCCAAAAAAATTTCAGTAAATATTGCAATGTGTCTGTAATTTTCTATACACTGCCATAAAAAAGATGCAAGAGCGTCTTATATATCAGTCGTGCAGTCATTGTGCACTTGCCCCACAACTGAGAAGACCAGTCACCGTTAACTTATAGACACTAGACGTTCTGGGTGAATTTGCTCTGCGGCCAAATACAATGGCTTTTGTTTAGATGTTCCACTGTATATTAAAACAGATGAAATATACACCATTGTTTAATTCTGTCATAAATACAATAGACTTAATGCCTGGCTACCTTCTCCTTTTTTTCTGTGCACCATAATTCATATGTCTGTCTTTCCTAGGCCATATTCCCTTTCTAACCAAGGAATGGAATAATGGGTCAAAACTCATGCCAATCTTGTCAAAACAATGTGGTTCCAGTGTGGCGGGAAATAATAAATCCCTTTTAACCCCTCTGTGATGGGAATTTAAAAAAAAAAATGTTTGTACCCTTCATGACAATAGCCGTTCTAACATTTCTGTGGTGTTTGTGTTTAGCTGTCATTTTCCTTTTTCTCATTTAATGTACAAGCACGTATAATGTACTTTTTTGATCGACATGAAAAGGGCTTTCTTAAGATACCATTATTTTTTTAAAATACATAGGGATAAAATAGAGAGCGCAGGTAACTTGTTTTTCTTTGGTTTTTATTATTTTAATCATATCTAATTTACTATAATACAAATCATAAAACATGAACTTTTACAGGAAAAATATTTTACGCATTAACAAATGGAAAAACTAAAAAAAAACTGCTATAAAAATTCTAATATTTGGATTTTTTTGTAAGTTATAGGGACAGTATAGCAAGAGAGCGACAGAACTGATCTCTAAGCACTTGACTGCTGCAGAGCAGCACCATATAGGAACAGTCAAATTTTGGATGGCTAAATTTTGGTGTTGAATGATGCCTCTATAACAAGACATCATAGCAACACCGCCTAAGCATAGGGAGTGACAGTTACAACCAGGTAATTCCATTTTGTTCTATAACATACCCTGTACATCCTCCAGACGGGGCTTTCAGTGTTGCCCATGGAGCCATTTGAACATCGCAGGCAGGTCTTGATCGCCTCTGACAGTCCTTTGGAGACAGGATGTATGTCCTGTATCATTAAGGAGTTCAATGAATTTCAGATCTTTCGGTTTATAGACTTTCGGTTTATAGAATAGCAATAGCATTACATGTATTCTATAAACCGAATGTCTTTCGGTTTATAGACTTTCGGTTTCTGGAATACATGTAATGCTATTGGCTTTCTATAAACCGAAATAGAGTCCCCATTCATAAGAAATTCTAATGAATGGAGACTCTATTTCGGTTTATAGAAAGCCCATAGCATTACATACAATGTAATCGCCGAACCCCGAACTCCAACACGAACATGCAGTGGAATGTCTGTGTTCGGGTCTGGGGTCCAAAAACCGTAATGTTCAGTACGAACCCGAACAGTGCGGTTCGGTTTTGCTCAACACTACTCCCAATACAACCAAGCATTCTTCTAATACATCTCCCTATGCAACCAAGCATTCTGCTAATACCACTCCCTATATAACCAAGTATTCTTCTAATACCTCTCCCTATGCAACCAAGCATTCTGCTAATACAATTCCCTATACAACCAAACATTCTGCTAAAACCACTCCCTATACAACCAAGCATTCTGCTAATACCACTCCCTATACAACCAAGCATTCTGCTAATACCACTCCCTATACAAAAAAGCATTCTTCTAATACAATTCCCTATACAACCAAACATTCTGCTAAAACCACTCCCTATACAACCAAGCATTCTGCTAATACCACTCCCTATACAACCAAGCATTCTGCTAATACCACTCCCTATACAACCAAGCATTCTCTAATACCACTCCCTATACAACCAATCATTCTTCTAATACCTCTCCCTAGACAACAAATCATTCTTCTAATACCACTCCCTATACAATCAAGCATTCTGCTAATACCTCTCTCTATACAACCAAGCATTCTGCTAGAATTTCCTGCTGCTCTATTACATTGTCTACCTACCTTTAACCCCCTTCGCGAAAAAACAAAGCCAGCCACTCCCTTGATGAAAAATAACATGCCTGGCACGTCCTGCGGTGGAACGAGTGGATTTCGCGATCAACAAAAAACTCTCTGGCAGTGCTGCCCTATTGCCTCGATGTTGAGGCACTAGGCAGCACTGAAATTTTTCTTCTGGGGCACCCACGATCGATCAAGTGATGTGTGGGCGTAATTTTGAAGAGCAGCATTCTCCTCCAATATTATCCCTCCATGAACATCAACTCTGCTCCAAATCTTTGTATCATCAGCAAAGACATACCTTACCAACAATATCTTCTGCAATATCACTAATAAAAAAAATAAAGAGAATAGGTCCAAATACAAATCCCTGAGGTACCCCACTAGTAACAAGACCTTGCTTTGAATACACCATAATATTAGTTTGGCATGATCTCCCCGAAGTATTTCCAATCTTCTGGGACTACTCCCATTACCAATGATTGGTTAAATAAATCTGTAAACAGTTTTGCTAGTACACCAGTAAGTTATTTTAATAACTTTGGGTGTATCCTATCAGGGCCCATTGACTTATTCATTATTACTTTAGACATCTGAGGTAGAACCTCTTCCTCTGTAAACTCACATCAAATTACTCATTAGTCATTTTTCCTAAGTGAGGTCCCTTTCTCTCATTTTCTTCGGTAAATACTGAACAAAAATTTTCATTGAGGCAGTCTTCTAGACCTTTATCTTCATCTACATGGGGTCCTTCCTTTGTTTTTAATAGAGACAGCCAGGTGGATAAATAGGTGGTATATAGTTTACTAGATAGACAGATGATATATCATTGTTTAGATGGATAAACAGATGATATGCATATATATTTTGATAAATCTGTGATATTTAGATGATTGGACGAATGACTGGTATAGATAAATGATACAAAGGTAGGTATACAGATAAATAAGATTGATAAGACAGATTAATAAATAATCAGATGACGAAATTGATGCTACACAAATGATGTGGTACACAGAATATTGCATTAATAGATAATGACATATACCGTAGATGATCAGAATGATAAATACATGGTATATAGATGATATATTTTATGGATAGCTAATTCAAATGTCCGCCCCCTCAAAGGTGCTTTTTTGGGGTTATTTAATTAAAGAATTTCTTGTCAAAATGTCTACATAGAAACATAGAAACATAGAATGTGTCGGCAGATAAGAACCATTCGGTCCATCTAGTCTGCCCAATTTTTTTTTGAGTACTTTTATTAGTCCCCCGTTCCCGGTCTTATAGCTAGGATAGCCCTGTGTCCATCCCACGCATGCTTAAAATCCTTGACTGTGTTTACCTCTACCACTTCTGCTGGCAGGCTATTCCATACATCCACTACCCTCTCAGTAAAGTAATACTTCCTGATATTACATTTAAATCTTTGCCCCTCTAATTTAAGACTATGTCCTCTAGTTGTGGTAGTTTTTCTTCTTTTAAATATACTCTCTTCCTTTACTGTGTTGATTCCCTTTATGTATATAAATGTTTCTATCATATCCCCCCTGTTACGTCTTTCCTCCAAGCTATACATGTTAAGATGCTTTAACCTTTCCTGGTAAGTTTTATCCTTCAACCCATGAACCAGTTTAGTAGCCCTTCTCTGAACTCTCTCCAAAGTATCAATATCCTTCTGGGGATACGGTCTCCAGTACTGCGTACAATACTCCAAGTGAGGTCTCACCGGTGCTCTGTGCAATGGCATGAGCACTTCCCTCTTTCTACTGCTAATACCTCTCCCTATGCAACCAAGCATTCTGCTAATACCTCTCCCTATGCAACCAAGCATTCTGCTAATACCTCTCCCTATGCAACCAAGCATTCTGCTAATACCTCTCGCTATGCAACCAAGCATTCTGCTAATACCTCTCCCTATGCAACCAAGCATTCTGCTAGCATTTCCTGCTGCTCTATTGCATTGCCTACATTTAATGCAATCTGTTAATCAGAATTTATTTTTTGTGGTGTGACTGAGTTTGGTTCAAATTATGGTTACCGCGGAACTAATGTTAAACCACCACAAGATAACACTCGAATTATTAGAAAAATATTATCGTGTGGATTTTACAGTGGAAAATTACATGCAACTGAAGAGAATTTATATATATATTTTATATTTTTATTTAAGACTGATTTAACAATACTGGCAAATATGTAATACCTAGATTGCATATAATAGATCGTAACCCCTTACTGAATAAAACTGTGTTAGACACTATTCAGATTAGCCAAAATCAGGAGAACAGAGATCAGTTGAGTCAGGAACAAATGCAGATGTCAGGTACCCGAAGGGAAGTCAGCCAAGCCAGGTAAAACGCAGGAGTCCCAGGAAATGCACTTGGAAGCCATAAGCAACGAAGGAGCAAAGGATCTACTGAGACCAGCTGCCAAAGGCTATTTTAACATTTCTGTGCTGCTTGTGTTTAGCTATAATTTTCTTCTTTGTCATTTGCTGTACCCACACAAATTATATATTGTTTTTATCAGGACAAGAAGGGATTTCTTTGAGTGCCATCATTTTGATCATATCCTATAATATAATATAAAAAATAATATGGTGAAAAAACCCCCCCACAAATCTCCTGAATTTATTTGAAACATCTTCTCCTCATCGACAAAAGCGAATGAAAAGACCTGCTAAATAGATTCTACTATTTCTTCTCAGTACAGGGATACCACCCATGCATAGGTTTCTTGGGGTGTTTGGGGGCTAAAAGGCCACATTTGGGAGGTGCAGTTTTTGGTTTTCCGACTTAAAATTTTGACATGCAGACAACCTGCACCCATGTCCCATTTGGAACTTATTTTAAGCCAGACAGTGTATTTTACCCCATCAACCCATATATTTTTTTTAAAATAGACACCCTAGGCTATTTAAAATGGTGGTATTTAAACACTTTCCATGCACTAATACTACCACCAGCCTTTGTCAAATTTTGTGGTAGTAATTTGTTTGTGTTCTTTTTCACAAACATTGTACTTCAGACATGAATTCACAGATTTAGGTATGTGTCACTGCCAAACAACAACACAATATGTGTTCAACAACATCTCCTGAGTAGAGGGATACCACCCATGCCTATGTTTGTCAGCTTGTTTTGGGGTTAAAGGGCCACATTTGAGAGATGAGCTTTTTGGTTTTCCAACTTGAAATTTTGACATGCAGAAAACCTCCGCCCATGCCCCATTTGGGACATTTTTTTAAGCTAGACAGTGGATTTTACCCCACAAAACCATATATTTTGGAAAACTAGACTTCCTAAGGTATTTCAAATGGTGGTATTTTAACACTTTGCATGTATTAATTCTAGCACCAGCCGTTGTTAAAATTTTGGTTAGTAATTTTTTAATGTTTTGTTTCCACAAACACTGTATTTTGGGCATGAATTCACAGATTTTGGTATATGTCACTGCCAAACAACACCCCAATATGTGTTCAGAAACATCTCCCGAGCACAGTTTTGTAGCTTATTTGGGGGTTTAAAGTCCACATTTCGGAGGTGTGCTTTTTGATTTTCCAACTTGGAATTTTGACATGTAGAGCAAGGTAGGGGTTATTAGCTCTTATAAGAGCATTTGTAGTACTGTACAAAAAAAAATAACCCCTAAAAATGCACAGAGCACTTATCATACATGCCTGCGCACAGATCACACTGATATGCTGTGCCGGCATCTACTAGCGTCCCCTAGAGCATTGGAAGTGAAAAAAATCACTTCCAATGCTCTTGCCAGTAAACAGGCAGCGCTCCCTTCTGCTGAGCCAATGTGGTCGCTCAGGAGAGGGCTTCGGTGTAGCTAAGTGCCTCGCTAGTGTTCGCTTCCTAAGCATGTGTGCAGCCGCTGCTGCCATTTTTAAATGGCAGCTACGGTCACTCCAGGGAGTGATCGTAGCGCGCCCCTGCACTTTTGTTAGTGTTGATAAAAGCCTCTAAATATAGGCATTGTTGCAACACTGAAAGAGTAAAGAAAGCAACTGTTGCACTTTCTTTGCTCTTTTTAGTGCATGATGTGCCAGGCACGTCATGCGTCTCTAACAACATGTTTCTGCATGAGGTGCCTGGCATGTCATATGTCGTTAAGGGGTGAAATACTCTGCAAAGAGCAGCAAAGGGGCTGACTAGTAGAAACCAGGAAAGTGACCATGTTGACAGCAGCTGAAAGGAGCTGATTGTTAATGACAGCTGATCAACTCACTGAAGGAAGGGTTTCTGTTTAAAACAGCAGAGAAACCCTGACAGCTAGCCTACATTCCTTTTTTCACTGAAGGCTTTAATTACAAGAGAGATTTTATTTAGCAACAGACTTCTTTCAGTAGACAGGATGTGTCCATAATGATTAAACATTTCAGCATGACACCCAAAACAAAAATCAAAAATCTTTGTTTAAAATGTCACCCAATCAAAAGAAACAGTATACGGAATATGGACTCACCTATGTCATATTTTACCCTGAATATTAGAGAGAGACTAAGTCTTCCACACACACATTTAGTCTGAGAGAGAGCTCATCTGCTCCCCTGATTTTGACTATGTGCCACGTTATTGACAGAAAAAACTGTCATTGCCTTCTATTGGGGTTAGTCCTTCTTTAACCCCTTGGAGCCATTTCTTTGACACCATGGTGTATTCTTATGGGTGGCATACAATCGATGGGACTCATTATAAAAACAAACAATTATATGCACAGCAAGTACTCTGAGCAGACTCCAGGAGGTATAAAGTAGATAAAATCCTCAGCTCTTCTTGTCTCCTAAAACTGCAAATCAAATGTCGTAGGTTTATTACTGTTCTCTCCCTGCCCTCCTTTTGGAATGTCACTAAATTAAGAAGCCCAAACAAAATTCTTTTCATTCTAAAACTACAGGAGAACTGTCAATTGTTTTAAAGTACAAATAACTAGTGTGACATATATATATATTAGAAACATAGAAACATAGAATGTGTCGGCAGATAAGAACCATTCGGTCCATCTAGTCTGCCCAATTATTTTTTTGGAGTACTTTTATTAGTCCCCCGTTCCCGGTCTTATAGCTAGGATAGCCTTGTGTCTATCCCACGCATGTTTAAAATCCTTGACTGTGTTTACCTCTACCACTTCTGCTGGCAGGCTAGATATTAAAGTACACATGTGCAACATACAGAAAATAAGCAATAGAACTGCACCTTTTTAAAATATCTAAATCTAGTATTGCATAATAAATAGGCTGAATCATTAAAAACAGAGAAATATTTCTTACATTTGGAGCTTTCTTTATTGCAGATCAATACATTATTTCACAGAGATCTGTGCATTTGTTTGTTCCTGTGACATAATTATTGAGATCTCTCTTTTAGCAACAGATTCAGTCTCCTATTCATATTTGTTTATGATGCAAATTATAGGAAGGACACAAGGCCCTGATTTTCCACTCTGAAATATATATGGTTTTACGCAGAAGCAGTCTGGAACACATTGCATTTTGCACAAGTCCGGTGCATTACGAAAATTTTCACAGTTTCTTGGACAGGCCGTTCCACAGGAATTCCACACCTGATTCTTCAAGCAATTGTTGTCTAAGAGAAGAAGAAAAAAAATACTCAATGACTACACAATTCATTTTTTTTTCTACATCACACTTGTGTTGTCTTTGATGTGACATTTTAATTTGTCTGAGGGGATTTTATTGATGCTGTACGGTTTTTTTTCAAAGAAGAAGAACATATTTTATGAGATGTTCTCACTTAAATTTAATAGTTATAGGATGTTAGGAATTCTACAAATATTACTGAAAAATATTCAGGACAGAGAACAGTCAAAAACCGTTATAGACATACATACATATATATAAAGGTAAGGTACTGATAATTCTTTTTTACATACCAATACATTATTTTACAGTCACAAGTCTCTTTGAGCACTGTCTTCTCTTCTAAGATATTATTTAACTGATGTATAAATGTTCTGTTACTAAACATTAATTTTACCTACTAGGTTTTGCCACTGAGATATCAGCTGAATGGCATGCTGCAATAAATACAGAGGAAAACACATACTGTTATTAGTAAACAAAACATATATTACAGCAGTGTACAGTAAATATTAAATTTAAAAAACCAAGAACTAGGCAAATGATTAATACAAGCTTTTGTCAGCAAGGATAGTTAGACATGGTCTTACTTGGTATGCACTATGTACATCTAGTCATTAAAGTCTATACATGATGCATCTTTTAATGCAAAACATATTTTTGTTAAAGCTATGTAGAACTGAATAGAAATATCTTTAAAAAAATACAGGCTTAAATTTGCAGTGTCCAGTCTGCACTAATGTTCTCAGACTTGTCTATAATGTAAGTTTTACTTACTTACTCTTCTGGAAGAATAAATACAATTTTATCTCATTTTATTTTCTGGAGTGATCAGTGCTAAATAGAAATTAAAACAATTTAACCAGGCTTTACAATAATGGAAAGGATGGGGTAGGAATTAACAAAGTTTCTACTCAAGCATTCTTCACTGGAGTTTGGGTTCCATTTGGGTTCCATGGTGATTATCAGGAATATTCTTCTGCTGTATTTCAATTAACAGCCTATAGTGCTAATGAAACAATGTAATTATATGGAGAATAGATCTACCAATAAATGAATTGGCTCCCGTCACACAAGAGATGGATTCCCTTTACAGAGAACATTGTGCTAACCAAATTGGCTTCAAAGAAATGCATGGAAAGCTCTTCTACACTGAAAATGATGGTATTTATTCATGAAAGAAAGAATTGCAGGGCATTGCCAAGGGAATGTCAAACTTAAAGCCAATGTAGCCGATTTGGAAACATTTTCAAGTCACTTATACTTCAAACTCGAATACTTTGGCCTTAAGTTTGAAATTCCATTGGGAATTTTCCTGTAGGGTTGTCACACGACAAGTATTTTCTTTTTATGGTTTAGCAGTTTCACCTTAAATGATGTAAAGAATCTCTCACTTTAGTACATACTCTCTAGGTTACAATAGAAAGACAGGTTGTTTAACTCACCAATTGCAAAGATGAGGAGAACAACTGTCACTTTTAACATTGTTGCACCTTGAAATTCCTAGAAGAAATTACAAAGACAGGTAAAGATCCAATCTGACAATGAAACTAGGATGCTATCAGTCACCCTATAAATAACTATGGAAATGAACAAATCAGTTCAGCCCCATACAGTCACCTATGCTAGAAATATACAATAACATGAAATGTGCTCAATACCTGCAAAGATCTACAATATTCCTCCAGCTTCCGCATGCCAAATCATGGCATCAAGCCAAGCATTATGGGATGTGACATTATCACTTCGGGATGTAAGGGCAATAATAAAAAACAAAAAAACATAGGTTTGGTTAATACAAGGGTTGGCTTTGTAATTTCTGGGCTAAAGTTGATGTAATCAGCAGGAACATTCCATTGGTCTGTATAATCAGTGCTGTCACACTGGGGGAGGGCTTGAGTCAAATGTTAAAAATGTGATTTATACAGAATTCCTGCATCAAATCACACTGCGAAAAAAACCATGTGCACCATACAAGCAGTAATCTTCATCTTGCAGCAAAGTGAGTCTGGGACTAGACTGTCCCTTTAACCTGAATATGCATTAAACAAGGTATGCCATTTTAAAGCAAGTGTTATCCTTTAAATTTCAATGGGCCATAGGGGATGCCTTCAACAAATAACAGTACCTGGCTCACGGGTGCTTTCTTTGCGGATTCCGTTGTCTCCCAAAAAAAAATTAATAAATAATTAATAATAATAAATATTATTTACAATGTGTCTGTAATTTTCTATACACTGCCATGAAAAACATGCAAGAGCGTCTTATATATCAGTCGTGCAGTCATTGTGCACTTGCCCCACAACTGAGAAGACCAGTCACCGTTAACTTATAGACACTAGACGTTCTGGGTGAATTTGCTCTGCGGCCAAATACAATGGCTTTTGTTTAGATGTTCCACTGTATATTAAAACAGATGAAATATACTCCATTGTTTAATTCTGTCATAAATACAATAGACTTAATGCCTGGCTACCTTCTCCTTTTTTTCTGTGCACCATAATTCATATGTCTGTCTTTCCTAGGCCATATTCCCTTTCTAACCAAGGAATGGAATAATGGGTCAAAACTCATGCCAATCTTGTCAAAACAATCTGGTTCCAGTGTGGCGGGAAATAATAAATCCCTTTTAACCCTTCTGTGATGGGAATTTAAAAAAAAAAAATGTTTGTACCCTTCATGACAATAGCCGTTCTAACATTTCTGTGGTGTTTGTGTTTAGCTGTCATTTTCCTTTTTCTCATTTAATGTACAAGCATGTATAATGTACTTTTTTTTATCGACATGAAAAGGGCTTTCTTAAGGTACCATTATTTTAATCATATCTAATTTACTATAATACAAATCATAAAACATGAACTTTTACATGAAAAATCTTTTACGCATCAACAAATGAAAAATAAATAAAAAAAACTGCTATATAAATTCAAAGATTTGGAATTTTTTGCAAGTTATGAGGACAGTATAGCAAGAGAGACTCTTCGTAACACTTTTGGCCATTCTGAACAATGGCTGTTTTAACATTTCTGTGATGTTTGTGTTTAGCTGTAATTTTCTTCTTTGTCATTTGCTGTACCCACACAAATTATATATTGTTTTTATCGGGACAAGAAAGGCTTTCTTTGAGTGCCATCATTTTGATCATATCCTATAATATAATATAAAAAATAATATGGTGAACCCCACCCACACACACACATTTCCTGACTTTTATGTGAAACATCTTCTCCTCATCGACAAAAGCGAATGAAAAGACCTGCTAAGTAGATTCTACTATTTCTTCTCAGTACAGGGATACCACCCATGCATAGGTTTCTTGGGGTTTTTGGGGGCTTAAAGGCCACATTTGTGAGGTGCAGTTTTTGGTTTTCCGACTTAAAATTTTGACATGCAGACAACCTGCACCCATGTCCCATTTGGGACTTATTTGAAGCCAGCCAGTGTATTTGACACCATCAACCCATATATTTTTTTAAAATAGACACCCTACGCTATTTCAAATGGTGGTATTTTAACACTTTCCATGCACTAATTCTACCACCAGCCTTTGTCAAATTTTGTGGTAGTAATTTGTTTGTGTTCTTTTTCACAAACATTGCACTTCAGACATGAATTCACAGATTTAGGTATGTGTCACTGCCAAACAACAACCCAATATGTGTTCAGCAACATATCCTGAGTACAGGGATACCACCCATGCCTAGGTTTGTCTGCTTGTTTGGGTGTTAATAGGCCACATGTGGGAGGTGTGCTTTTTGATTTTCCAACTTGTAATTTTGACATGCAGAGCAAGGAAGGGGTTATTAGCTCTTATAAGAGCATTTGTAGTACTGTACAAAAAAAATTACCCCTTAAAAATACACAGATCACACTGATATGCTATGCTGGCATCTATTAGCATCCTCTAGAGCAACGGAAGTGAAAAAAATCACTTCCAATGCTCTTGCCAGTAGAAGAGAAGCGCTGCCTTTACAGGTCGCTCAGGAGAGGGCTTTGGTTTTGCTAAGTGCCTCGCTAGCGCAGTTCACTTCCTAAGCTTCCTAAGCACATGTGTGCAGCCGGCGCCGCCATTTTTAAATGGCAGCTACGGTCACTCCATAGCTATAGCAACAGCGCTCTCCCTGCCCTCCTTTTGGAATGTCACTGAATTCAGAAGCCCTAATAAAAAAAATTAATTATAAAACTACAGGAGAAAAGTACAAATAAATACTATGACATATATATTAATGTACACATGCAACATACAGAAAATAAGCAGTAGAACTGCACCTTTTTAAAATATCTAAATCTAATATTGCATAATAAACAGGCGGAATCATTTATAACAGAGACATATTTCTTACATTTGGAGCTTTCTTTATTGCAGATCAATACATTATTTCACAGACATCCGTGCATTTGTTTGTTACTGTGACAGAATTATTGCGATCTCTCTTTTAACAACAGATTCAGGCGCCTATTCATATTTGTATGTGGGGCAATCTTTAGGAAGGACACAAGGCCCTGATTTTCCACTCAGAAAAATATATGGTTTTACGCAGAAGCATTCTGGAACACATTGCATTGTGCAAAAGTCTTGTGGATTATGAACATTTTCACAGTTTATTGGACAGGCTGTTCCACAGGAATCCCACACCTGATTCTTCAAGCAATTGTTGTCTAAGAGAAGAAGAAAAAAATACTCAATGACCACACCATTCTTTTTTTTTTCTACATCACACTTGTGTTGTCTTTGATGTGACATTTTAATTTGTCTGAGGGGATTTTATTGCTGTACGATATTTTTTTCCAAGTAGCAGAACATATTTTATGAGATGTTCTCACTTAAATTTAATAGTTATAGGATGTCAGGAATTCTACAAATATTACTCAAAAACAGTCAGGACAGAGAACAGTCAAAAACCGTTATAGACATACATACATATATATAAAGCTAAGGTACTGATAAAAAATTTTTTTACATACCAATACATTATTTTAAAGGCACAAGTCTCTTTGACCACTGTCTTCTCTTCTAAGATATTATTTAACTGATGTATAAATGTTCTGTTACTAAACATTAATTTTACTTACTAGGTTTTATCACTGAGGCATCAGCTGAATGGCATGCTGCTATAAATACAGAGGAAAACACATACTGTTAGTAGTAAAAAAAAAATATGTTACAGCAGTGTACAGTAAACATTAAATTTAAAAAACCAAGAACTAGGCAATGGATTAATACAAGCATTTGTCAGCAAGGATAGTTAGACATGGTCTTACTTGGTATGCAATATGTACATCTAGTCATTAAAGTCTATACATGATGCATCTTGTAATGCAAAACATATTTGTGTTAAAGCTATGTAGAACTGAATAGAAATATCTTTAAAAAATACAGGCTTACTTACTTACTTACTCTTCTGGAAGAATAAATACAATTTTATCTTATTTTATTTTCTGGAGTGATCAGTGCTAAATAGAAATTAAAACGATTTAACCTGGCTTTACAATAATGGAAAGGATGGGGTAGGAATTAACAAAGTTTCTACTCAAGCATTCTTTACTGGAGTTTGGGTTCCATTTGGGTTCCATGGTGATTATCAGGAATATTCTTCTGCTGTATTTCAATTAACAGCCTATAGTGCTAATGAAACAATGTAATTATATGGAGAATAGATCTACCAATAAATGAATGGGCTCCAGTCACACAAGAGATGGATTCCCTTTACAGAGAACATTGTGCTAACCAAATTGGCTTCAAAGAAATGCATGGAAAGCTCTTCTACACTGAAAATGATGGTATTTATTCATGAAAGAAAGAATTGCAGGGCATTGCCAAGGGAATGTCAAACTTAAAGCCAATGTAGCCGATTTGGAAACATTTTCAAGTCACTTATACTTCAAACTCGAATACTTTGGCCTTAAGTTTGAAATCCCATTGGGAATTTTCCTGTAGGGTTGTCACACGACAAGTATTTTCTTTTTATGGTTTAGCAGTTTCACCTTATATGATGTAAAGAATCTCTCACTTTAGTACATACTCTCTAGGTTACAATAGGAAGACAGGTTGTTTAACTCACCAACAGCAAAGATGAGGAGTACAATTGTCACTTTTAACATTGTTGCACCTTGAAATTCCTAGAAGAAATGACAAAGACAGGTAAAGATCCAATCTGACAATGAAACTAGGATGCTATCGGTCACCCTATAAATAACTATGGAAATGAACAAATCAGTTCAGCCCCATACAGTCACCTATGCTAGAAATATACAATAACATGAAATGTGCTCAATACCTGCAAAGATCTACAATATTCCTCCTGCTTCCACTTGACAAATATTATATTCACAACATCATTTGTTTCAATCTTCCTTTTACAGGTTTGTTTTAGAACATTCAAAATATCACTTATTATCACTTCGGGATGTATGCAAGGTGTATAATAAAAAATAAAAAAAACTGTGTCCCATTAATATATTTTATGCAAAACCCCTCAAAGTATTTCATTTTTTTAAATGCATTTGAATTTTTTATAAAAAAAGAAATAAATATTTGTGTAGAATTTTACAGTACTACAAATGGCATCCTTGGTGCTCTTTGAGATATTTTGGGGAGAATATTTTTAGAAAGTTTTTGAATTTTTTTTGTTTAGCATAAGTTCTCACCTTCTCATTCAGCGTACCGATTCAATCTAAATATTGGGGGTTTTCTTTGAGAAAATGAGTATAAAGCAGGATTTAAAAAGATTGTTGTCTTAATTGGCCACGTTGCTTGATTACTTTGACGACGCTACCTGTTCTTCATGTGTTCTAGAGTGGACGTGCCCAAGGATTTAGAACCCTGTTGGTAGTAGACTCACAATGTACTGATTGTAATCAAGTGCTACTTACTGTCTCTTGGAGGGAGTTCTTCAGTCAGGGACAAGCAGCTCTATGTAAATGGAGAAGCCCCAAACACGTATTTATAGAGACTTTGAAGTAGGTGAGGAGCTTGTTGCACATGCAAAACATTATGTCTTGTACTGATGTAAGGGACTCCCTCCCACAAGGAAGTGTTGCCACCAAATTACCACTTGTTGAAACACTTTGTGGTATTAGTCACTGCTGAATCTTTGGCAATTTGTCATTTTTTTGGTGATAAAGCAGGCTGAGAGTGGCGTTATGAGAGGGGGTGTCAGGTCATGTGATATTGATTGCCCCAGGAACGCTGAGCTCTAGGCCACTCAGTACAAATCCGCATCCTGATAGAGCTTAACAGAGCAAAGATTCTAAACAACATGTCTGCCCCCTGATAGAGCTATACAGAGCAAAGATTCTAAACAACGTGTCCACCCCTGATAGAGCTATACAGAGCAAAGATTCTAATCAACATGTCCTCCACCTGATAGAGCGATACAGAGCAAAGATTCTAAATAATTTGTATTCTTTCGTGAAAGCATTTCAATTTAAAATGTCTACACTTGATGCAATCATTCAGTTAAACATAAACTAATTTTGAATGACAGGAGTCACATCTGGTTCAAATTAGTCATATGTTTGTGTCATGAAAGAGAAAGGAATTAGCATTTGAAACTTCCTACAAGGTAAATCCAAGTTGGCTCTGTAATTCCCAGTCAGTCACACAACTAGTTCCACCTCTAATTATAGATGTCAGTGGGTTGTGCTAAACTGTAATTAAAAAATTATTTATTACGTTACACGGTGATAAAGGGTTTAGTATGCGGAAAAACAAAACCAACAAAGGAAAAGGGAGGTTTGGGGAAATGGGTCAGAACAAATGGGCAGGAATGTGTGTAGGTGTACTACAGATACCCAGTAAATTAGATAAAAAAAAAGGTAAGTAGAACTATATAGACTTACATGAAGACCCCCAAACTTCCAAAAAATCCCCAAAGCAAAGTAAGGAAGGTATGTTTATTATTTATTAAAAATATGAGATAAAAATAGATATTTACATATTGCCCAATATAATAATTCGAATTGGATATGGATGGAGAAAAATATATATAAATATAGACAGGAAGTAGAAGGAAGATTCAACATGATGAAGGATAATTGGAAAGATATGCCTGTATTTATTTGCTATATCAAAAAACAAAAAAGAAAGTGGCTTGATCCTCATTTATGGAATAAGCTCCAGGTCACCATCAGCATCAAATCCCTCAAGAGATCTCTATCAGTATGTCTAAATACAGAATACATCTGTAATCATGGTTTATTATATTTCTTACCTGTTTATACTCTGTGTTACTTTTGTATATTTGTAGTTTAATATTTAGTTTTTGTAATATTATATTGGACTCTATCGTAACAATGCAAAGTTTGTGGACCAAAGACAAGAGAAATCTCAATGTATCCTTCCTGGTAACGTACTTTATAAATAAATAAAACAAAAAATAATAAATATATACTTTACAAAAGAGGGAAAACGGTGCCTTTAACCACTTTCATGCTGTGAGTAACTGCATTATGTGTGTATTAAAGGGACAGTCTAGTCCCCAAGCTCACTTTGGTGCAAGATGAAGAGCACTGCTTGTATAGTGCACAGGGTTTTTTTCCAGTGTGATCTGATGCAGGCATTCTGTATAAATCACATTTTTAATATCTCAGTCAAGCCCTCCCCAATGATTACTCTGCATGTTTACTGCAGGTGTTGCAGCACTTATTATATAGACACTGAGGATATAAAGTTTTGTTTCATTTAGTCAATTCTTGTGCTGCTGGAATACAATGCATTGTGTGGAATCTATGTGATCTTGATCACTTCATATCTGAGAGTCAAATAGAACCGTCAAATACTGTGCTTACAGCATACTTTGAAAAATTCTAATAGTTTTGGGTGGTAAATAGTACATTTGCATCTTGCGGTGCACTTAATATCTGAGAGTCAAATAGAACAGTCCAATATGGTACTTACAGTGCACTTTGAAAAATTCTAATTGTTTTGGTTGCTAAATAGTACATTTGCGTCTTGCAGTGCACTTCATATCTGAGAGTCAAATAAAACAGTCCAATACTGTGCTTACAGCGCACTTTCAAAAATTCGAATTGTTTTGGGTGCTAAATAGTACATTTGCGTCTTGCGGTGCACTTCATATCTGAGAGTCAAATAGAACAGTCCAATACTGTGCTTACAGCGCACTTTGAAAAATTCTCATTGTTTAGGGTGCTAAATAGTACATTTGCATCTTGCGGTGCACTTCATATCTGAGAGTCAAATAGAACAGTGAAATACTGTGAAATCCCTTGCCTGCCGCATGTGCTGAATTTGGTGGTGCAGAAATTCCTGAAAAACTACCCAGATATATCAGAGCTGCTGCAGAAAGTGCGGGCCGTCTGTGCCTACTTTAGGCATTCTCACCCTGCTGCTGCTCGCCTGTCTGCGCTGCAGCGTAACTTAGGCCTTCCCGCTCACCGCCTCATTTGCGACGTGCCCACAAGGTGGAACGCCACCTTGCACTTGCTGGAGAGATTGTGAGAGCAGCAGCAGGCGATAGTGGAGTATCAGCTGCAGCAAGCACAGGTCAGTCGCTCTGCGGAACAGCATCACTTCACCACCAATGAGTGGGCCTCCATGCGAGACCTGTGTGCCATTTTGCACTGTTTCGAGTACTCCACCAACATGGCCAGTGCCAATGACGCCGTTCTCAGCCTTACTATCCCGCTTGTATGTCTCCTTGAAAAAACGCTTAGGGAGATGATGGAAGAGGATGTGGCATAGGAGGAAGAGGAGGAGGAAGAACAGGGGTCATTTCCACGGTTATAAGGCCAGTCATTCACAAGTGGCTTGGAGGGTGGGTTCCTGCACCAGGTACACAACTGTCAAGCCAGGGCACAGTTTTGGAGGAGGAGGAGGATGATGATGAGGAGGAGGAGGAACCGTGTTCACAGCAGTGTGGCACCCAATGCAGCTCGTGGGCATCACTGGAGCATGGCTGGGGGATACGGAGGACACAGATGATACACCTCCCACAGAGAACAGCTTGTCCTTGCCTCTGGGCAGCTTGGCACACATGAGCGACTACATGCTGTAGTGCCTGCGCAATGACTGCCGAGTTGCCCACATTCTAACTGGCGCTGATTACTGGGCGGCCACCCTGCTGGATCCCCGTTACAAGGACAATGTGCCGTCCTTAATTCCATCACTGGAGCGTGATCGTAAGATGTGCGACTACAAGGGCACGCTGGTAGACGCGCTGCTGAGGGCATTCCAAAATGACACCGGGGGCTCAATGGAAGCACAAGGTGAAGGCAGAGGAAGAGGTCGCCAACGCAGCTGGGTCACCACCAGCACCTCAGAAGGCAGGATTAGCATGGCTGAAATGTGGAAAAGCTTTGTCAGCACGCCACAACAAGCAGCAACACCATCTGATTTGCAACGTCTTAGCAGGAGGCAGCATTTCAGCAACATGGTGGAAGAGTACGTGTGCACAGGCCTACACGTACTGACTGATGGGTCTGTCCCACTCAACTTCTGGGTCTCCAAATTGGGCACATGGCCTGAGCTTGCCCTTTATGCCTTGGAGGTGCTGGCCTGCCCTGCAGCCAGTGTATTGTCTGAACGTGTGTTTAGCACGGCAGGGGGCGTTATCACAGACAAGAGCAGCCGCCTGTCCACAGCCAACGTGGACAAGCTCACGTTTATTAAGATGAACCAGGCATGGATCCCACCAGACTTCTCTGTACCTTGTGCTGAATAGACATTTATACCGGCCTCACCCAGTCATTATTATACTCAAGTGCACTTATTCTTTATTTTCTGTTGTTATATGTCCCAATATTTTGGGGGCTACCCCAATTTAAAAAACAAAACCAAATAAAAACCAATGTTGGCTATCTCCTCCTCCTCCAGCGCCGCTTCCACCTACACCGCCACGGTCACCGCCTCCACAACCTATGGGTCACTTAGTATAAACTGAAAGAGAATACCCTGCACTCCAACCCTCTCTCATATGGATAATTCTGTTGATCCTCCTGGCAGCCATGCTTTAGATTTAGATTTATGTTCTATCAAAGCTAAAATCTAGTGCTATTTTATGGCTCAGCTGTATTTGTAATTTGCATGTATTTTATGTTATTTGAAGTTATTTCCCTATCCATATTTGTTTGCAGGGCACTTGTCCTACTCTTACCCACATTTTAATTCCTTTTGCAGCCCTCTAGCCCTTTCCAGGACTTTTTAGAGGCATTTTAGTGGCCAAAAGTCTGTGTCCCCATTGACTTCAATGGGGTTCGGGGTCAAGTTTGAGCCCGAAACCGGACTTTTTTCCGAAGTTCGGTCGAACCTCTCGAACCCGAACATCCAGGTGTCCGCTCCACTCTAATAGCGACCCTGTATGGGCTTATTATGATATTTTATACCACTGCTTGTTATCTAGTTCCATCTTACCTTCTTTTTCCCATGCAACAATATAATAGGGTTTATCCTCCCATATTTTTTCCATCATCATTTGATATACTCCTGATATTAATCTTTTCTGTGTTTCTTGTTTCAAACATAAATCTTCATATGATGTTAAATCATCAGGAAAACCCTCCTCTCGTTTTTGTTGTCCTATATAGTGGTTTATTTGAATATTCAAATATTGATGAATTTTTTTTCTCCAGATTTCTTCCATTCTGTAACTTTTTATATTTTCCCAATACCATTTGTGCTATTCTTTTGATTTGCTGATCAAGGAAACCTTCCATTATCCCCTTATCTACCCTTGGTGGAAACTCTGTATTATCTATTAAGGGAGTCATTAGGGTTTTATTTTTGGTCCATAGTCTTTGTTTCTCTTATAATTTTCAGAGCAACTTGTATTGACTTAACGAGGGGCTCCAGCCTGACCCATGTTTTATATATTTCATCCTTGCCTCGATTCCATCACTCTTGTTAAGTGCACTGATCTATAATATTTTTCCAGGTCTGGGATACCCAATCCCCCTCTTGTTTTTGGTCTTGTCATATAGGAATATCCTAATCTAGAGGTCTTACCACCCCATATATGCCTCACTATGTGTTATAAATAAATATTCTTGTTGGATTCATTTTAATGACGTTTACTTTCCAAAACCACAAAACTTTAAATGTACTTATCTATTTTAAATTCCCACTTATCTCTTACTTCGGTTTATGAATATTATTTATCCCATTATAATATTGTCAAAAAGTATCAGCTATTTTACTAGGTTCAAGTTGAACCTAGTATATACCTTATTCTTGGTATATATACCCTATTATGCTGTCCTTTAAGGTCCTCTGCTAACCACTTCCCTGGTTTATTTGCTTCCGTATATATTATTTTTTTGCCTGGACATTTTTAGACAAATTACTTTTTTGCTGTTTGTTTCCAATTTTTTTGTATTTGGTCTTGTAGTTCCCTTATTTCTCTGAATCTTTCCCTTTTGGCCAAGGTTTCTAGGCTAGTAAGGCTGGATTTTTTTCACCTCCATTGTATTATTTTCTTTGAAAAAAAAGATTATATATATATATTTGCTTTTGGATTTCATTTTTATATAGTTCCTCATTTAAAAGACTGTGATTCAGTTTCAAATTCCAGATTCTCTAATTTTTATTTTACAACTAATCAGTGCGTGGTCACTCCAAGAATGTATGGGTTATAAACAGAATGTATTATCCATAGTGGTAAAGAATCATCCACCCTCAATGACAAAAGATGGACCCCCTGGGGTAACTACTTCGGAACGGAGATTTGTACTGCTCTGATATTAGAATAGGAATGAAAGTCATTTTCTTTATTTTTTTTTTAGAATTTTTATTGAACAGTTATGCATACAAATGCAAGTTGAGACTCTCTTACTACAATAATAGACAAAGTGGTATAGAAGAGAAATTAGCCATGACTACAGCCACATAGAGGGATGGCGAAAGCTGGGGCCTGTCCCCCTCCTACGCTGAAAGTCATTTTAGAGTAGACGCTACATACCACAAGATTTAGATTTACAAATATTAGACTTTAAGACATTGACTGCTTATGAATATATGTATGTATATGTTTTGCTTTGGTAAAAAAAAAAATAATAATAATTATAAATTTATGGAGTATATGTGGAACAAAAAAAATCTAAGGTTTAGTTTATCTCTCACTTTATAGCTTTCTGATGTCAGTTCACCCTACGTTTCGACATCTATCATCAAGAATGTGTCATTTAAAAAAAAAAAAAAAATTAATAAGCAACGGGACAGGAACGAGGAAAGAGAGAGGGAGCAGGCGGAAGGGGAAAAAGAAAGCTGGAGAAAAGAAGGAAAGGTAAAAAAAAAAAAAGAGGGGAAAAGAATGGAAAAAAAAAAAGAAAAGAAAGAGTATAGATCAATGACAGAAAAACATGATCAGTAAAATTTACAAGGGAAAATCTATATCCCTGTTCTGAAGGACCCGTGGCAGGAACCATACCGCTAAGATTAGTTATAATAGGGGGAGATAAAAGAAATGGGAAGGATGGGGGGAATGGGGTAAGCTAATAAGAGACAAGAAAGGAACCCCATGGTATGGGAAGTAGGGAAGTAGGGGAAAAGCAACTTACTACAAATTATAAACAGACACCCCCCCCCCCCCCCTTGAATCATAGTTAGAAAAGAATAACATAAAGGACATGGTTCTGGTTCCTAGTTATAGATCCCACCCCCTAATCTGAAGAGCTTGCAATCAGTTATAGATCCCACAGCCTAATATTAAGAGCTTGCAATCAGTTATAGATCCCCCAGACTAATCTGAAGAGCTTGCAATCAGTTATAGATATCGGTAATTGGGCATTTGGACTCCAGCATGCATTTCCCATTATGTAACACCATGCCATCCTTGCACACACAGCCAGGTGAACAGATTTCTGGGCAACCTTGATGCTTGTCACAGGTTTTGGGGCAGTGACCATCACATAGACTAAAGACTTGATTTGGTTCTGTACATTCTGAAAATACAAATACATCAATGAATTAAGAAAAATACATTTTCTTTAATTTTTCAACAAGCCAGGAAAATAATATTAAACACACCCAGACATTCTATTATACACACACCCAGACATTCTATTATACACACACGCAGACATTCTATTATACACACACCCAGACATTCTATTATACACACACGCAGACATTCTATTATACACACACCCAGACATTCTATTATACACACACCCAGACATTCTATTATACACACACGCAGACATTCTACTATACACACACCCAGACATTCTATTATACACACACCCAGACATTCTATTATACACATCTCCTAAACACTGCATATAAAGTGTTATTGGTGTTGCTATAGTAACAGTCCCGCCTCTATCCCCTAGCCCCTCCTTATTGGTTGTCACTTAATTTAGAAGCCCAGGTGAAATTATTTTCAATATAAAACTACAGGAATAACTGGAAGTTGCTAAAATTACTCTACTTATAGAACTCCAGCCTAATCTAAAGAGCTTGCAATCAGTTATAGATCTCCCAGCCTATCCTAAAGAGCTTTCAATCAGTTATAGATTCCCCAGGATATCCTAAAGAGCTTTCAATCAGTTATAGATCCCACAGCCTAATCTAAAGAGCTTGCAATCAGTTATAGGTCCCCCAGCCTAATATAAAGAGCTTGCAATCAGTTATAGATCCCACAGTCTAATATTAAGAGCTTGCAATCAGTTATAGATCCCCCAGACTAATCTGAAGAGCTTGCAATCAGTTATAGATCTACCAGCGTAATCTATAGAGCTTGCAATCAGTTATAAATCCCACAGGCTAATCTAAAGACTTTGCAATCAGTTATAGATCACACAGCCTAATATAAAGAGCTTCCAATCAGTTATAGATCCCCCAGCCTAATATAAAGAGCTTGCAATCAGTTATAGATCCCACATCCTAATCTGAAGAGCTTGCAATTAGTTATAGATCCCCAAGCCTAATATAAAGAGCTTGTAATCAGTTATACATACTGGTAATTGGGCATTTAGACTCCAGAATGCATTTCCCATTATGTAACACCATGCCATCCTTGCACACACAGCCAGGTGTACAGATTTTTGGGCAAGCTTGATGCTTGTCGCAGGTTTTGGGGCAGTGACCCTCACATAGACTAAAGACTTGATTTGGTTCTGTACATTCTGAAAATACAAATACATCAATGAATTAAGAAAAATACATTTTCTTTCATTTTTCAACAAGCCAGGAAAATAATATTAAACACACCCAGACATTCTATTATACACACACGCAGACATTCTATTATACACACACCCAGACATTCTATTATAGACACACGCAGACATTCTACTATACACACACCCAGACATTCTATTATACACACACCCAGACATTCTATTATACACACACGCAGACATTCTACTATACACACACCCAGACATTCTATTATACACACACGCAGACATTCTATTATACACACACGCAGACATTCTATTATACACACACCCAGACATTCTATTATAGACAGACGCAGACATTCTACTATACACACACCCAGACTTTATATTATACACACACCCAGACATTCAATTAAACACACCCAGACATTCTAATAAACACACCCAGACATTCTACTATTAACACAACCAAACATTATATTATACACACACCCAGACATTCTATTATACACACACCCAGACAATCTGTTATACACACACCCAGACATTCTATTAAACACACCCAGACATTCTTTTATACACACACCCAGACATTCTATAATACACACACCCAGACATTCCACTAAACACACCCAGACATTCTATTATACACACACCCAGACATTCTATTATACACACACCCAGACATTCTATTATACACACCCAGACATTCCCCAGAAATCAGTTTTAGATCCCCCAGTCTAATCTATAGAGCCTGCAATCAGTTATAGATCCCACAGCCTAATCCAAAGAGCTTGCATTCAGTTATAGATCCCCCAGCCTAATATTAAGAGCTTGCAATCAGTTATAGATCCCAAAGCCTAATCCAAAGAGCTTCCAATCAGTTAAAGATCCCGCAGCCAAATATAAAGAGCTCGCAATCAGTTATAGATCTCCAGGCTAATCTAAAGAGCTTGCAACCAGTTATACATACTGGTAATTGGGCATTTAGACTCCAGAATGCATTTCCCATCATGTAACACCATGCCATCCTTGCACACACAGCCAGCTGTACAGACTGCTGGGCAAAATGTATTCTTTTCACAAGTCTTTGGACAGTGACCGTGACATGGACTGAAGACTTGGTTTGGTTCCTTACACTCTGAAAATAAAAAGAAATGAATGAAATAAACCAATAAAGATAAAAAAAATATTTATTTCTTACATTATTACTGGAACCAGGAAAAGCGATTAATTTGACGCAAACAGTAATTCTATTTAAGGAGACGTATCAGTAGAATCTGTGCTTTCTGAATTAAAGAGGCAGATCCACCAACAGTGTCCACACAAATATGTCTAGATAAAGTATTGCATCATTTAAGGAAAAGATAAATAAACAGATCTGTCTCCTCAGTTATTTGCTAAACTCCTTCCATCTCCTAAACACTACATAGAATGTGATATTACTGTCTCTATCTTGTCACCTATAGAAAATAAACAGACAGGGCTCATCATGAATTGAATAATGCTGACCTTCAAATCAGTTATAGATCCCCCAGCCTAATCTAAAGAGCTTGCAATCAGTTATAGATCCCCCAGCCTAATCTAAAGAGCTTGCAATCAGTTATAGATCCCCCAGCCTAATCTAAAGAGCTTGCAATCAGTTATAGATCCCCCAGCCTAATCTGAAGAGCTTGCAATCAGTTATAGATCCCCCAGCCTAATCTGAAGAGCTTGCAATCAGTTATAGATCCCCCAGCCTAATCTGAAGAGCTTGCAATCAGTTATAGATCCCCCAGCCTAATCTAAAGAGCTTGTAATCAGTTATAGATCCCCCAGCCTAATATAAAGAGCTTGCAATCAGTTATAGATCCCACAGACTAATCCAAAGAGCTTCCAATCAGTTATAGATCCCCAGCCTAATATAAAGAGCTTGCAATCAGTTATAGATCCCACAGCCTAATCCAAAGAGCTTCCAATCAGTTATACATACTGGTAATTGGGCATTTAGACTCCAGAATGCATTTCCCATTATGTAACACCATGCCATCCTTGCACACACAGCCAGGTGAACAGATTTTTGGGCAAGCTTGATGCTTGTCGCAGGTTTTGGGGCAGTGACCCTCACATAGACTAAAGACTTGATTTGGTTCTGTACATTCTGAAAATACAAATACATCAATGAATTAAGAAAAATACATTTTCTTTCATTTTTCAACAAGCCAGGAAAATAATATTAATTAAACACACCCAGACATTCTATTATACACACACAGACATTCTATTAAACACACCCAGACACTCTATTATACACACACCCAGACATTCTATTATACACACACCCAGACATTCTCTTATACACACACGCAGACATTCTATTATACACACACCCAGACATTCTATTATACACACACCCAGACATTCTATTATACACACACGCAGACATTCTACTATACACACAAGCAGACATTCTATTATACACACACCCAGACATTCTATTATACACACACCCAGACATTCTATTATACACACACCCAGACATTCTACTACACCAGACATTCCACTAAACACACCCAGAAATTCCAGTAAACACACCCAGACATTCCACTAAACACACCCAGACATTCCACTAAACACACCCAGACATTCCACTACACACACCCAGACATTCCACTACACCAGACATTCCACTAAACACACCCAGACATTCTATTAAACACACCCAGACATTCTATTAAACACACCCAGACATTCCACTAAACACACCCAGACATTCCACTACACACACCCAGACATTCCACTACACACACCCAGACATTCCACTACACCAGACATTCCACTACACACACCCAGACATTCTATTAAACACACCCAGACATTCCACTGACACACACCCAGACATTCCATTAAACACACCCAGACATTCCACTACACGCACCCAGACATTCCACTACACACACCCAGACATTCCACTACACACACCCAGACATTCCACTACACACACCCAGACATTCCACTAAACAAACCCAGACATTCTATTAAACACACCCAGACATTCCACTAAACACACCCAGACATTCTATTAAACACACCCAGACATTCCACTAAACACACCCAAACATTCCACTAAACACACCCAGACATTCCACTACACACAACCAGACATTCCACTAAACACACCCAGACATTCCACTACACACACCCAGACATTCCACTAAACACACCCAGACATTCCACTAAACACACCCAGACATTCCACTACACACACCCAGACATTCCACTAAACACACCCAGACATTCCTCCAAACACACCCAGACATTCCACTACACACACCCAGACATTATACTAAACACACCCAGACATTCTATTTTACACACACCCAGACATTCTACTAAACACACCCAGACATTCCACTAAACACAACCAGACATTCCACTACACACACCCAGATATTCCACTAAACACACCCAGATATTTCACTAAACACACCCAGACATTCTATTATACACACACCCAGACATTCCACTAAACACAACCAGACATTCCACTAAACACACCCAGACATTTCACTAAACACACACAGACATTCTATTAAACACACCCAGACATTCCACTAAACACACCCAGACATTCCACTAAACACACCCAGGTATTCTATTAAACACACCCAGACATTTCACTAAACACACCCAGACATTCTATTAAACACACCCAGACATTCTATTACACACACCCAGACATTCTATTACACACACCCAGACATTCCACTACACACACCCAGACACTCACTACACACACCCAGACATTCTATTATACACACATCCAGACATTCTATGAAACACACCCAGACATTCCCCAGGAATCAGTTATAGATCCCCCAGGCTAATCTAAAGAGCTTGCAATAAGTTATAGATCCCAAAGCCTAATATAAAGAGCTTGCAATCAGTTATAGATCCCCAGGCTAATCTAAAGAGCTTGCAATCAGTTATAGATCCCCCAGCCTAATCTAAAGAGCTTGCAATCAGTTATAGATCCCCCAGCCTAATCTGAAGAGCTTGCAATCAGTTATAGATCCCCCAGCCTAATCTGAAGAGCTTGCAATCAGTTATAGATCCCCCAGCCTAATCTGAAGAGCTTGCAATCAGTTATAGATCCCCCAGCCTAATCTGAAGAGCTTGCAATCAGTTATAGATCCCCCAGCCTAATATAAAGAGCTTGCAATCAGTTATAGATCCCACAGCCTAATCCAAAGAGCTTCCAATCAGTTATACATACTGGTAATTGGGCATTTAGACTCCAGAATGCATTTCCCATTATGTAACACCATGCCATCCTTGCACACACAGCCAGGTGAACAGATTTTTGGGCAAGCTTGATGCTTGTCGCAGGTTTTGGGGCAGTGACCCTCACATAGACTAAAGACTTGATATGGTTCTGTACATTCTGAAAATACAAATACATCAATGAATTAAGAAAAATACATTTTCTTTCATTTTTCAACAAGCCAGGAAAATAATATTAATTAAACACACCCAGACATTCTATTATACACACACAGACATTCTATTATACACACACGCAGACATTCTATTATACACACACCCAGACATTCTATTATACACACACCCAGACATTCTATTATACACACACCCAGACATTCTATTATACACACACGCAGACATTCTACTATACACACACGCAGACATTCTATTATACACACACCCAGACATTCTATTATACACACACCCAGACATTCCACTACACCAGACATTCCACTAAACACACCCAGAAATTCCAGTAAACACACCCAGACATTCCACTAAACACACCCAGACATTCCACTAAACACACCCAGACATTCCACTACACACACCCAGACATTCCACTACACCAGACATTCCACTAAACACACCCAGACATTCTATTAAACACACCCAGACATTCCACTAAACACACCCAGACATTCCACTACACACACCCAGACATTCCACTACACACACCCAGACATTCCACTACACACACCCAGACATTCCACTACACCAGACATTCCACTAAACACACCCAGACATTCTATTAAACACACCCAGACATTCCACTAAACACACCCAGACATTCCACTACACACACCCAGACATTCCACTACACACACCCAGACATTCCACTACACCAGACATTCCACTACACACACCCAGACATTCTATTAAACACACCCAGACATTCCACTACACGCACCCAGATATTCCACTACACACACCCAGGCATTCCACTAAACACACCCAGACATTCCACTACACACACCCAGACATTCCACTACACACACCCAGACATTCCACTACACACACCCAGACATTCCACTACACAAGACATTCCACTAAACACACCCAGACATTCTATTAAACACACCCAGACATTCCACTAAACACACTTAAACATTCCACTAAACACACCCAGACATTCCACTACACACACCCAGACATTCCACTAAACACACCCAGACATTCCACTAAACACACCCAGACATTCCACTACACACCCAGACATTCTACTAAACACACCCAGACATTCCACTACACACACCCAGACATTCCACTAAACACACCCAGACATTCCTCTAAACACACCCAGACATTCCACTACACACACCCAGACATTATACTAAACACACCCAGACATTCAATTTTACACACACCCAGACATTCTACTAAACACACCCAGACATTCCACTAAACACACCCAGACATTCCACTACACACACCCCGACATTCCACTAAACACACCCAGACATTTCACTAAACACACCCAGACATTCTATTATACACACACCCAGACATTCCACTACACACACCCAGACATTCTATTACACACACCCTGACATTCTACTACACCCACCCAGACACCCACTACACACACCCAGACATTCTATTATACACACATCCAGACATTCTATGAAACACACCCAGACATTCCCCAGGAATCAGTTATAGATCCCCCAGGCTAATCGAAAGAGCTTGCAATCAGTTATAGATCCCAAAGCCTAATATAAAGAGCTTGCAATAAGTTATAGATCCCAAAGCCTAATATAAAGAGCTTGCAATCAGTTATAGATCCCCAGGCTAATCTAAAGAGCTTGCAATCAGTTATAGTTCCCCAGGCTAATCTTAAGAGCTTGCAATCAGTTATACATACTGGTAATTGGGCATTTAGACTCCAGAATGCATTTCCCATCATGTAACACCATGCCATCCTTGCACACACAGCCAGCTGTACAGACTGCTGGGCAAAATGTATTCTTTTCACAAGTCTTTGGACAGTGACCGTGACATGGACTGAAGACTTGGTTTGGTTCCTTACACTCTGAAAATAAAAAGAAATGAATGAAATAAACCAATAAAGATAAAAAAAATATTTATTTCTTACATTATTACTGGAACCAGGAAAAGCGATTAATTTGACGCAAACAGTAATTCTATTTAAGGAGACGTATCAGTAGAATCTGTGCTTTCTGAATTAAAGAGGCAGATCCACCAACAGTGTCCACACAAATATGTCTAGATAAAGTATTGCATCATTTAAGGAAAAGATAAATAAACAGATCAGTCTCCTCAGTTATTTGCTAAACTCCTCCCATCTCCTAAACACTACATAGAATGTGATATTACTGTCTCTATCTTGTCACCTATAGAAAATAAACAGACAGGGCTCATCATGAATTGAATAATGCTGACCTTCAAATCAGTTATAGATCCCCCAGCCTAATCTAAAGAGCTTGCAATCAGTTATAGATCCCCCAGCCTAATCTAAAGAGCTTGCAATCAGTTATAGATCCCCCAGCCTAATCTGAAGAGCTTGCAATCAGTTATAGATCCCCCAGCCTAATCTAAAGAGCTTGCAATCAGTTATAGATCCCCCAGCCTAATCTAAATAGCTTGCAATCAGTTATAGATTCCCCAGCCTAATCTAAAGAGCTTGCAATCAGTTATAGATCCCCCAGCCTAATCTAAAGAGCTTGCAATCAGTTATAGATCCCCCAGCCTAATCTAAAGAGCTTGCAATCAGTTATAGATCCCCCAGCCTAATCTAAAGAGCTTGCAATCAGTTACAGATCCCCCAGCCTAATCTGAAGAGCTTTTAATCAGTTATAGACCCCCCGCCTAATCTAAAGAGCTTGCAATCAGTTATAGATCCCCCAGCCTAATCTAAAGTGCTTGCAATCAGTTATAGATCCCCCAGCCTAATCTAAAGAGCAGGCAATCAGTTATAGATCCAACAGCCTAATCTAAAGAGCTTGCAATCAGTTATAGACCCCCCAGCCTAATCTGAAGAGCTTGCAATCAGTTACAGATCCCCCAGCCTAATCTGAAGAGCTTGTAATCAGTTTTAGATCCCCCAGCCTAATCTGAAGAGCTTGCAATCAGTTTTAGATCCCCCAGTCTAATTTATAGAGCCTGCAATAAGTTATAGATCCCACAGCCTAATCCAAAGAGATTGCATTCAGTTATATATCCCCCAGCCTAATATTAAGAGCTTGCAATCAGTTATAAATCCCACAGCCTAATCCAAAGAGCTTCCAATCAGTTATAGATCCCCCAGCCTAATATAAAGAGCGTGCAATTAGTTATAGATCCTCCAGCGTAATCTAAAGAGCTTGCAATCAGTTATAGATCCCCAGCCTAATATAAAGAGCTTCCAATCAGTTATACATACTGGTAATTGGACATTTAGACTCCAGAATGCATTTCCCATTATGTAACACCATGCCATCCTTGCACACACAGCCAGGTGAACAGATATCTGGGCAAGCTTGATGCTTGTCACAGGTTTTGGGGCAGTGACCCTCACATCGACTAAAGACTTGATTTGGTTCTGTACATTCTGAAAATACAAATAAGTCAATGAATTAAGTAAAATACATTTTCTTTCATTTTTCAACAAGCCAGGAAAATAATATTAATTAAACACACCCAGACATTCCACTACACACACCAAGACATTTTATTATACACACACCCAGACATTCTATTATACACACACGCAGACATTCTATTATACACACACCCAGACATTCTATTATACACACACCCAGACATTCTATTATACACACACGCAGACATTCTATTATACACACACCCAGACATTCTATTATACACACCCAGACATTCTATTATACACACCCAGACATTCTATTATACACACCCAGACATTCTATTATACACACACCCAGACATTCTAATATACACACACCCAGACATTCTATTATACACACCCAGACATTCTATTATACACACCCAGACATTCTATTATACACACACCCAGACATTCTAATATACACACACCCAGACATTCTACTACACGCACCCAGACATTCTACTACACACACCCAGACATTCAATTATACACACACCCAGACATTCCACTACACACCCAGACATTCTATTATACACACACCGAGACATTCCACTACACACACCCAGACATTCTATTATACACACACCCAGACATTCTATTATACACACACGCAGACATTCTATTATACACACACACAGACATTCTATTATACACACACCCAGACATTCTACTATACACACTCCCAGACATTCTATTATACACACACCCAGACATTCTACTATACACACACCCAGACATTCTACTATACACACACCCAGACATTCTACTATACACACACCCAGACATTCTATTATACACACACCCAGACATTCTATTATACACACACCCAGACATTCCACTACACCAGACATTCCATTAAACACACCTAGAAATTCCACTAAACACACCCAGACATTCCACTAAACACACCCAGACAGTCCACCAAACATACCCAGACATTCCACTACACACACCCAGACATTCCACTACACACACACCCAGACATTCCACTACACAAGACATTCCACTAAACACACCCAGACATTCTATTAAACACACCCAGACATTCCACTAAACACACCCAGACATTCCACTAAACACACCCAGACATTCCACTACACACACCCAGACATTCCATTAAACACACCCAGACATTCCACTACACACACCCAGACATTCCACCAAACACACCCAGACATTCCACTAAACACACCCAGAAATTCCACTACACACACCCAGACATTCCACTAAACACACCCAGACATTCCACTACACGCACCCAGACATTACACTAAACACACCCAGACATTCTACTAAACACACCCAGACATTCCACCAAACACACCCAGACATTCCACTAAACTCACCCAGACATTCCACTAAACACACCCAGACATTCCACTAAACACACCCAGACATTCCACTAAACACACCCAGACATTTTATTAAACACCCACCCAGACATTCTATTAAACACACTTAGACATTCTACTAAACACACCCAGACATTGTATTATACAAATCTCCTAAACACGGCATATAAAGTGTTATTGATGTTGCTATAGTAACAATGCCGCCTCTATCTCCTAGCCCCTCCTTATTGGATGTCACTCAATTTAGAAGAACCGGAAGTAGCCAACATTACTCTAGTTATAGAAATCCAGACTAATCCAATGAGCTTGCAATCAGTTACAGGTCCCACAGTCTAATCTAAAGAGTTTGCAATCAGTTATAGATCCCCCAGCCTAATATAAATAGCTTGCAATCAGTTATACATACTGGTAATTGGGCATTTAGACTCCATAATGCATTTCCCATTATGTAACACCATGCCATCCTTGCACACACAGCCAGCAGTACAGACTGCTGTGCAAATTTTATTCTTTTCACAAGTCTTTGGACAGTGACCATGACATGGACTGAAGACTCGATTTGGTTCTGTACATTCTGAAAAATACAAATAAAATCAATGAATTAAGTAAAATACATTTTCTTTCATTGTTCAACAAGCCAGGAAAATAATATTAAACGCCCCAAGCCATTCTACTACACACACCCAGACATTCTATTATACACACACCCAGACATTCTATTATACACACCCCCAGACCTTCTATTATACACACACCCAGACATTCTATTACACACACACCAAGACATTCTATTATACACACACCCAGACATTTTACTATACACACACCCAGACATTCTATTATACACACACCCAGACATTCTACTACACACACCCAGACAATCTTTTATACACACACCCAGACATTCTGTTATACACACACACAGACATTTTACTATACACACACCCAGACATTCTATTATACACACACCCAGACATTCTACTATACACAAACCCAGACATTTTATTATACACACACCCAGACATTCTACTACACGCACCCACACATTCTACTACACGCACCCAGACATTCTATTACACACACACCCAGACATTCTATTAAACACACACAGACATTCTATTACACACACCCAGACATTCTACTATACACACCCAGACATTCCACTAAACACACCCAGACATTCCACTAAACACACCTAGACATGCCACTAAACACACCCAGACATTCTATTATACACACACCCAGACATTCCACTAAACACACCCAGACATTCCACTACACACACCCAGACATTCTATTAAACACACCCAGACATTCTATTACACACACCCAGACGTTCTACTATACACACCCAGACATTCTACTAAACACACCCAGACATTCCACTAAACACACCCAGACATTCTATTGTACACACACCCAGATATTCTATTAAACACACCCAGACATTCTATTATACACACACCCAGACATTCTATTAAACACACCCAGACATTCTATTATACACACACCCAGACATTCTATTACATGCACCCAGACATTCTATTATACACACAATCAGACATTCTATTATACACACACGCAGACATTCTACTATACACACACCCAGACATTCTATTATACACACACTCAGACATTCTATTATACACACACCCAGACATTCTATTATACACACCCAGACATTCTATTATACAAATCTCCTAAACACTGCATATAAAGTGTTATTGATGTTGCTATAGTAACATTCCGCCTCTATCCCTTAGCCCCTCCTTATTGGTTGTCACTGAATTTAGAAGCCCCGGTGAAATTATTTTCAATATAAAACTACAGGAATAACTGGAAGTTGCTAAAATTACTCTACTTATAGAACTCCAGCTTTATCTAAAGAGCTTGCAATTAGTTATAGATCCCACAGTCTAATCTAAAGAGCTTGCAATGAGTTATAGATCCCCCAGCCTAATCTAAAGAGCTTGCAATCAGTTATAGATCCCCCAGGCTAATCTAAAGAGTTTGCAATCAGTTATAGATCCCACAGCCTAATCTAAAGAGCTTGCAATCAGTTCTAGATCCCATAGTCTAATCTAAAGAGCTTGCAATTAGTTATAGATCCCATAGTCTAATCTAAAGAGCTTGCAATCAGTTATAGATCCCCTAGCCTAATATAAAGAGCTTGCAATCAGTTATAGATACCGGTAATTGGACATTTAGACTCCAGAATGCATTTCCCATTATGTAACACCATGCCATCCTTGCACACACAGCCAGGTGAACAGATATCTGGGCAAGCTTGATGCTTGTCACAGGTTATGCTTGTCACATAATTTTTCAATGCAAAGGGGGGAAGAGAGAGACACACAAACAAGATGAGGGGGAGAGAGAGAGAGATACAAAAGGAGGGGGGGGAGAGAGATACAAAAGGAGGGGGGGAGATACAAAAGGAGGGGGGGGGAGAGATACAAACGGAGGGGGGAGAGAGAGATACAAACAGAGGGGGGAGAGAGAGATACAAACGGAGAGGGGAGAGAGAGATACAAACGGAGGGGGGAGAGAGAGAGAGATACAAAAGGAGGGGGGGAGAGATACAAAAGGAGGGGGGGGAGAGAGATACAAAAGGAGGGGGGGAGAGATACAAAAGGAGGGGGGGAGAGATACAAACGGAGGGGGGAGAGAGAGATACAAACAGAGGGGGGAGAGAGAGATACAAACGGAGGGGGGAGAGAGAGATACAAACAGAGGGGGGAGAGAGAGATACAAACGGAGGGGGGAGAGAGAGATACAAACAGAGGGGGGAGAGAGAGATACAAACGGAGGGGGGAGAGAGAGATACAAACAGAGGGGGGAGAGAGAGAGAGAGAGAAAAAGTTGAGGGAGGGGGAGAGAGAGAGACAAAGCTGGGGGAGGGGAAAGAGAGGCAGCATTGACACATAAAAGGAATTAAAAACAAGAAATGCATTTTTTTATATCATAATTTTTATTAAATATTAAAAAGCAATTATGTGTGAATATATACGTTGAACTTTTTTTAATATAGGGTAGTCTTATATTCAGGCTTTTAGTTTTTTCCTAAAGGAATATACAAAGTTTGGGGGGTCGTCTTATAATCAGGGTCGTCTTATATTCGAGCAAATACGGTATTTAGAGTTCTGAACAGAGCAGGTTGGAGCAGCATCCCGATACAGTCTAATTATAATCATTTATTACATTGTTACATTTATATAGGTGGAGATCCAATACATTACATTCCTTTCCTTCCCCAGTAAAATGTTTTAAAATAAATTATTATTATTATTATTTTTTTTTTTTTTCTTACCAATGTTATCGGCTGTCACCAGGGTCAGAGGGAGCACTGCAATATAAGAGTATATTTATCACATACAGTGTTACACCAGTAAGACTGTCAGTTACCTTTACAGTACGATATTAAAGTATCTCATCTTTACATATAAACATAAAGTGTGTCAGCAGATAAGGACATCTAGAATAGCCTTATACCTATCCCATGCATGCTTAAACTCCTTCACTGTATTAACCTCTACCACTTCTACTGGAAGACTATTCCATGCATCCACTACCCTCTCAGTAACGTAATACTTTCATTAGTCCCTGGCCTTATCTTATATCTAGGATAGCCTTATAACTATCCCATGCATGATTAAACTCCTTCACTGTATTAACCTTTACCACTTCTACTGGAAGACTATTCCATGCATCCACTACCCTCTCAGTAAAGTAATACTTTCATTAGTCCCTGGCCTTATCTTATATCTAGGATAGCCTTATACCCATCCCATGCAGCTTAAACTCCTTCACTGTATTAACCTCTACCACTTCTACTGGAAGACTATTCCATACATTGACTACCCTCTCGGTAAAGTAATACTTTCATTAGTCCCTGGCCTTATCTTATATCTAGGATAGCCTTATAACTATCCCATGCATGATTAAACTCCTTCACTGTATTAACCTTTACCACTTCTACTGGAAGACTATTCCATGCATCCACTACCCTCTCAGTAAAGTAATACTTTCATTAGTCCCTGGCCTTATCTTATATCTAGGATAGCCTTATACCTATCCCATGCATGCTTAAACTCCTTCACTGTATTAACCTCTACCACTTCTGCTGGAAGACTATTCCATACATCCACTGCCCTCTCAGTAAAGTAATACTTTCATTAGTCCCTGGCCTTATATTATATCTAGGATAGCCTTATACCCATCCCATGCAGCTTAAACTCCTTCACTGTATTAACCTCTACCACTTCTACTGGAAGACTATTCCATACATTGACTACCCTCTCGGTAAAGTAATACTTTCATTAGTCCCTGGCCTTATCTTATATCTAGGATAGCCTTATACCTATCCCACGCATGCTTAAACTCCTTCACTGTATTAACCTCTACCACTTCTGCTGGAAGACTATTCCATACATCCACTGCCCTCTCAGTAAAGTAATACTTTCATTAGTCCCTGGCCTTATCTTATATCTAGGATAGCCTTATACCTGTCCCACACATGCTTAAACTCCTTCACTGTATTAACCTCTACCACTTCTACTGGAAGACTATTCAATGCATCCACTACCCTCTCAGTAAAGTAATACTTTCATTAGTCCCTGGCCTTATCTTATATCTAGGATAGCCTTATACCTATACCACGCATGCTTAAACTCCTTCACTGTATTAACCTCTACCACTTCTACTGGAACGCTATTCCATACATCCACTGCCCTCTCAGTAAAGTAATATTTTCATTAGTCCCTGGCCTTATCTTATATCTAGGATAGCCTTATACCTGTCCCACACATGCTTAAACTCCTTCACTGTATTAACCTCTACCACTTCTACTGGAAGACTATTCCATACATCCACTGCCCTCTCAGTAAAGTAATACTTTCATTAGTCCCTGGCCTTATCTTATATCTAGGATAGCCTTATACCTGTCCCACACATGCTTAAACTCCTTCACTGTATTAACCTCTACCACTTCTACTGGAAGACTATTCCATGCATCCACTACCCTCTCAGTAATGTAATACTGTCATTAGTCCCTGGCCTTATCTTATATCTAGGATAGCCTTATACCTATCCCATGCATGCTTAAACTCCTTCACTGTATTAACCTCTACCACTTCTACTGGAAGACTATTCATTACATCCACTACCCTCTCAGTAAAGTAATACTTTCATTAGTCCCTGGCCTTATCTTATATCTAGGATAGCCTTATACCTATCCCACGCATGCTTAAACTCCTTCACTGTATTAACCTCTACCACTTCTACTGGAAGACTATTCCATACATCCACTACCCTCTCAGTAAAGTAATACTTTCATTAGTCCCTGGCCTTATCTTATATCTAGGATAGCCTTATATCTATCCCACGCATGCTTAAACTCCTTCACTGTATTAACCTCTACCACTTCTACTGGAAGACTATTCCATATACCCACTACCCTCTCAGTAAAGTAAAAGTTCCTCATGTTTCGTTTATAACATATTTAAAGAAAAAAAAGCACCCCTTCCTATTTGGAAGATTTATATGCTGGTTAAGAGAGGTATTACACTCAATAAACACTTTCATGTAATGATTCACATGTTTTTTTTAAAGTGTTATCTCCCTGCCGGACTGTTTTATCCTCAGGGAGGTGAAGAGAGATGGGGAAGAGTTGGCATAGCATTCACGCTGCTCTTACCAGCCATTAGGAGGGGTTTTAGACTCCAATCCACTTCCCCTAGCTATAGAACTATTTCTGGTGAGAACAAATCCTCAGAACAAATTGTAAAATGACTCTACAGCATTATAAAATAACACATTTACACCAGAGACATTGCGAAATTATTGTTTTGTTTTAATAAATATTTTAAAATGAGGACTCAGACGGATTTATGTATGAGTTTAAAGAGGTAGTAACTGAACCCAGATGAACAGTTTCATTTAATTTAATGATTGAAACATTATTTAAAGTGGATTTTTAACATAATAAACTTTTATAGTAACTATTTCTCTTTCCTTTTCTCTTATTTAAAGAGCTGTGTTTATCGGTATGTATAGTGTGCTGTGTATACTCACAAACAAACACCAACATTGCACCCTGCAGCATTGTGACCTAAACAGAAAAGACAAAGTCAGATTCACCATCATTCACCTCAGCATTAGGTATCCACAGGTTTGATCAAAGAGACAATGTAATATGTATTAGATTGCAAACTGAATGTTTGATCTTATTTGCAAAGACAGACATATTTAAAGGACCAACAAATTAACTTACACTTTATAGATCTGACCAAAGATGCTAAACAAAATGTCAGCCCCCTAATAGAGATATACAGAGCACAGAGGGCTCAGTAATGTACTTTATTTGTATTCTTTTATTAAAGCATTTCTATTTAAAATTACTATACAATTAAGGCAACATTTGAAATAAACAGGCATTCATTTTTGGCTACAATTACCTTTAAACAGTATTACTAGATATAGATAGACAAATGCATATGGTTGATGTAATCATAATTATAACATGCCACTATATAGCTCATAATATTCAGGAATGTAACTACACAAATATACCAAACAGAACATTTAAAGTAGATTGTCACATGGCATTGGATGTGTGCCCACAACTCCTGTAGGTAACACCTTGGATAAGGATAACATCTTGCCACTTCCAATATCCTAGTCTCACCTGTCTTGGTGGCAGCGATGGGATCGGTAGATTTATTTGTTATATGATGTACACCCGGTTCTGCTCTGTGGTTAACTGGGGAGTTACTTCTATTTATATCAGGTTAGAACAGGGTGCAGCCTGTAATATCTTGCATCATAAGAAAATGTTCCTAGAGTTTCTTCCTTTGTCTCAGTAAATTATGCATTTACATAATGACACATGACTTCTGAAGCTCTAGCTTTTAAAAAAAAAAATAACAGGTGTTTGACCAGAAAGTACATTGAGATATTCTCTGGTTTTCAGGTGCATGGTAGGGATGTTAGTATTAGCTAATGTGGAAATATGGGGGGTTTGGAACTGTGCGAAAAGGGAGATTTATATATCAGTAAAGTGGGGTCTAAGGTACTCTGGAAAAAGAGGAATGTGTGACTGCAGAAAGTGGGGCATATATGGCACTGTTGAATGGCAAGTGTGGCATATATGGCAATATGGAATAACAAGGGAGCATATATGGAACTGTGGAATGACAAGTAGGGCATATAAGGCCCTGTGGAATGACAAGTGGGGCATATATGGCACTGTGGAATGACAAGTGGGGCATGTATGAAACTGTGGAATTACAAGTGGGGCATATATTGCAATGTGGAATGACAAGTGGAGCATATTTGGAACTGTGAAATGACAAGTAGGGCATATTTGGCTCTGTGGAATGACAAGTGGGGCATATATGGACATGTGGAATGGCAAATGGGGCATAAATGGCCCTGTGGAATGGCAAGTGGGGCATATATGGCCCTGTGGAATGGCAAGTGGGGGATATGTGGCCCTGTGGAATGGCAAGTGGGGCATATATGGCACTGTGGAATGGTGAGTGGGTGATGTATGGCTGGTGGTGTGTTGTAGTGTAGTTGTGGGGCCACAGGGAATTTTTTTCTGTATTGTGATTTCTAGTTACACTTGCATCAATCAGTTATTTCAATTGCTTCACAACATCTCCTACCAGCAGCTGAACTGGGTCACATGCAAATGTACTTTTAAGAAATTTATGCAACACACTTGGACTTTTGTCTGTTCCACCCTAAACCTTGTTTTGGAAGGTATGATATAGGCCTTCCAATAAAGAGAACAGGAGATAATTATGTTACAATGAGCATATGTTACTCAATAATGATGATGGCATTTCAGTAACGGAAGAGAATATATTTAAAAGAAGAAAAACTACCACAACTAGAGGACATAGTCTGAAATTAGAGCGGCAACGATTAAAAAGTTATATCAGGAAGAATTACTTTACTGAGAGGGTAGTGGATGCATGGAATAGTCTTCCAGTAGAAGTGGTAGAGGTTAATACAGTGAAGGAGTTTAAGCATGCATGGGATAGGTATAAGGCTATCCTAGATATAAGATAAGGCCAAGGACTAATGAAAGGATTACATTACTGAGAGGGCAGTGGGTGTATGGAATAGTCTTCCAGTAGAAGTGGTAGAGGTTAATACAGTGAAGGAGTTTAAGCATGCATGGGATAGATATAAGGCTATCCTAGATATAAGATAAGGCCAGGGACTAATGAAAGTATTACATTACTGAGAGGGTAGTGGATGTATGGAATAGTCTTCCAGTAGAAGAGGTAGAGGTTAATACAGTGAAGGAGTTTAAGCATGCATGGGATAGGTATAAGGCTATCCTAGATATAAGATAAGGCCATGGACTAATGAAAGTATTACATTACTGAGAGGGTTGTGGATGCATGGAATAGCCTTCCAGTAGAAGTGGTAGAGGTTAATACAGTGAAAGAGTTTAAGCATGCATGGGATAGATATAAGGCTATCCTAGATATAAGATAAGGCCAGGGACTAATGAAAGTATTACATTACTGAGAGGGTAGTGGATGTATGGAATAGTCTTCCAGTAGAAGTGGTAGAGGTAAACGCAGTGAATGAGTTTAAGAATGAGTGGGATATATATAAGGCTATCCTAGATATAAGATAAGGCCAGGGACTAATGAAAGTATAACATTACTGAGAGGGTAGTGTATGCATGGAATGGCCTTCCAGCAGAAGTGGTAGAGGTAAACGCAGTGAATGAGTTTAAGAATGAGTGGGATATATATAAGGCTATCTTAGATATAAGATAATGCCAGGGACTAATGAAAGTATTACATTACTGAGAGGGTAGTGGATGTATGGAATAGTCTTCCAGTAGAAGTGGTAGAGGTTAATACAGTGAAGGAGTTTAAGCATGCATGAGATAGGTATAAGGCTATTCTAGATATAAGATAAGGCCAGGGACTAATGAAAGTATTACATTACTGAGAGGGTATTGGATGTATGGAATAATCTTCTAGTAGAAGTGGTAGAGGTTAATACAGTGAAGGAATTTAAGCATGCGTGGGATAGGTATAAGGCTATCCTAGATATAAGATAAGGCCAGGGACTAATGAAAGTATTACATTACTGAGAGGGTAGTGGATGTATGGAATAGTCTTCCAGTAGAAGTGGTAGAGGTAAACGCAGTGAATGAGTTTAAGAATGAGTGGGATATATATAAGGCTATCCTAGATATAAGATAAGGCCAGGGACTAATGAAAGTATAACATTACTGAGAGGGTAGTGTATGCATGGAATGGCCTTCCAGCAGAAGTGGTAGAGGTAAATACAGTGAAGGAGTTTAAGCATGCATGGGATCGGTATAAGGCTATTCTAGATATAAGATAAGGCCAGGGACTAATGAAAGTATTACTTTACTGAGAGCGTAGTGGATGTATGGAATAGTCTTCCAGTAGAAGTGGTAGAGGTAAACGCAGTGAATGAGTTTAAGAATGAGTGGGATATATATAAGGCTATCCTAGATATAAGATAAGGCCAGGGACTAATGAAAGTATAACATTACTGAGAGGGTAGTGTATGCATGGAATGGCCTTCCAGCAGAAGTGGTAGAGGTAAATACAGTGAAGGAGTTTAAGCATGCATGGGATAGGTATAAGGCTATTCTAGATATAGGATAAGGCCAGGGACTAATGAAAGTATTACATTACTGAGAGGGTAGTGGATGCATGGAATAGTCTTCCAGTAGAAGTGGTAGAGGTTAATACAGTGAAGGAGTTTAAGCATGCATGGGATAGGTATAAGGCTATCCTAGATATAAGATAAGGCCGGGGACTAATGAAAGTATTACATTACTGAGAGGGTAGTGGATGTATGGAATAGTCTTCCAGTAGAAGTGGTAGAGGTTAATACAGTGAAGGAGTTTAAGCATGCATGGGATAGGTATAAGGCTATCCTAGATATAAGATAAGGACAGGGACTAATGAAAGTATTACATTACTGAGAGGGTAGTGTATATATGGAATAGTCTTCCAGTAGAAGTGGTAGAGGTTAATACAGTGAAGGAGTTTAAGCATGCATGACTGCAAGGCTTTCCTAGCTATAAGATAGGGAACTGGGGACTAATAAAAGTATTTAGAAAATCGGGCAGACTAGATGTCCAAATGGTTCTTATCTGTCAACTAGTTCGTACTGAACATTACGGTTTTTGGACCCTGGACCCAAACACGGACATTTCACTGTATGTTCGGGTTGCAGTTCGGGGTTTGGCGGTTTAATGGCGCATTTTGAAAGGCTGCAGGGCAGCCAATCAACAAGCGTTTGACTCGTTTGTCCTTAGAAGCCATCACAGCCATGCCTACCAATGGCATGGCTGTGATTGGCCAGTGCAGCATGTGACAGATTTAAAAAACTCTGGTGTTGAATCTGCAAACTACAGCGATTATTCAAACTACAGCGGTTATTCAAACTACAGCGGTTATTCAAACTACAGCGGTTATTCAAACTACAGCGATTATTCAAACTACAGCGGTTATTCAAACTACAGCGGTTATTCAAACTACAGCGGTTATTCAAACTACAGCGGTTATTCAAACTACAGCTATTATTTAAATTACAGTGATTATTTTAGAGGGTGCTATACTACATATTTGTACCCTGCCCTGAGACCAGTGCCACAGAGAGTGCAGTGCACTTGCAACTGCATGTGTGCCAGGCACATGACTTTAATCCTGTTCTGTTAGCTCAGTGGGCAACATCTAGGCATTTTTAAATACTGCAATTTGTTGGTGTTAAATATTACATTTGCGTCCTGCACTTCATATCTGAGAGTCAAATAGAACCGTCAAATACTGTGCTTACAGCGCACTTTGAAAAATTCTAATAGTTTTGGGTGGTAAATAATACATTTGCGTCTTGCGGTGCACTTCATATCTGAGAGTCAAATAGAACAGTCCAATACTGTGCTTACAGCGCACTTTGAAAAATTCTCATTGTTTTGAATTTTTTTTATTGTTTTGCTAAATAGTACATTTACGGCCTGCACTTCATATCTGAGAGTCAAATAGAACAGTCTAATACTTTGCTTACAGCGCACCCGGCTTCATCATAGAAGCCCCGGCGGTCGTGCCGGGCAGCAGCAGGGGAGTCTGCGCTCATCGCGCAGATATCCCCTGCTGTTAGAGAGGGGGATCCAGGTCCCCTGCAGCTCTGCTGGGGACCTGGATCCCAGTCTTATAGTCTGACCTCAATTTGAGGTCAGATTATAAGACGACCTCGATTATAAGACGAGGGGGATTTTTCTGAATTTTTTTTCTGAAAAAAACCTCGTCTTATAATCGAGCAAATACGGTAAATTCAAGAAATATGGTAAGATGTTGGCATTGTTATCAATCAAACTCATCTCAGAAACAATTTCTGATTTTTAGATTGCAAATTGTACACTGGATCTTACCTGCCTAGCCGGATAATTTCAAAGGACAAAAAAATTAACTTATGCTTCATATAAAGATTGTATCAAGTATAATACCTTACTGACACCTCTTTGCTCTGCATAGCTTTTTTCAGGAGGCGGACATGTTGTTTAGTATCTAGGGTTTAATGAAGGAAGATCTTACCCAAGATTCTAAACATGTCTGCCCCGTGATAGAGCTTTACAGAGCAATGAGGGCTCGATAAAGTACTTTATTTGAATTCTTTCAATAAAGCATTTCTTCTTAATATTCATATACAATTGAGGCAATATTTTAAATAAACAGACATACATTTTTTGCTTCAGTTGCTTCAACATTTTTACTAGCTATAGAAAGACAGATGCACATGGCTGTATTTATAAGTACAACATGCCACTATATAGCACGTAATATTCATCAATGTAACTGCAAAACTATACCCAACTGAAATTTACATTTGATTATCATATGGCCCTGAATGTGTGCCCACAACACCCGTAGGTAACACATTGGATAAGGAGAGCACCTTGACTCTATAAATATCCCAGTCTCACCTGTCTAGGTGGCAGCGATGGGATTGTTGGATTTTTTTTACAGATATACACCAAGTTCTGCTCTGTGGTTAACAGGGGAGTTACTTCTGTTTATATCAGGTTAGAACTGGGTGGAGAGTATAATATCTTACATCATAAGCAAATGATCCTACAGTTATCTCTTGTAAACTATGTAACTAACTAGCGGCAGGGTACAGGACTGTGTCAAACTCAGTTGTTTTAATTACATCACAACATATCCTACCAGCAGCTGAACAACTGGGTCACATGGAAATTTGCTTTTAGGACATTTATGCAACACACATGGACTTTTGTCTGTTCCACCCTAAACCTTGTTTTGGACGGTATGTTCTAGGTACCCAATAAAGAGAACTGGAGGTAATTATGTTACATTGAGCACATGTTACTCAATAACATATTGAGTCGTTTGGAAACAATTGCTACATGTAGGGATGGTAGAACAGTTGTGTTTATAAACCAGTGTATGACAATTATATTTTATTCTTCTACAAAGGAACATTCTGACGTGGGGATGAGGTTGTCAGATATATATTTGAACAGGTGACAACAAAAAATGAAGCTGTGTCTAATTTAAAATTGCATCAAGCATAGACATTTTTTATATAGAAGCGTTATTTATCCCACTTGGTTCTGTATAACTCCCTTGGTGCCGGCTATCTTTGGTCAGATGGGCCAGATCCTCTTTCATCTGGCTGCAGCCTCAAGTTCCAAAATTCATACACACACCAAAAAATCTGCTGGTGTGTCCTAAATTATCAATATTTTATTTTGTATCTAAAGATAATGTAAAAAATACCTCTATTGAAAAGGGAATTGCAAACATAAGGCCAAAATAGCAGATTTTGAAGTATAGTTGCATTGAAGAATTTTTCCAACTTGACTAATTTGAGCCATAAGTTTGTAAATCCCTTTTCAGTGCCCTACATTTCTCTTTTCTGTAACAAAGCCCCTTAATTATTTTATTTTTTGCATTGTGAGTATACAACCTTTTCTGGGTTCTCCTAACTAGATACATAAAAAAACACCTGATCCTTTTTTTTGTACTAAATAATTATTACTATTTTTCTAAACAATTCCATTTTCTAGTATCCTCTCTATTTTGGTTTAATGCTCAGACAAACATCGATATATATATGGACAAACATCGTCAATATATCTGGACAAACATCGTCAATATATCTGGATAATCTGGAGAAGCATATCATACATTTTAAATTATGTGACATGAGGGGTAAGGAGTGCCAGCAAGTAGCTTCAAAGACACACGTGTAGGGCTTTCTTTATTCATGGCGGAGGGCATTGCAGGGAATTGGCAACAGTAATCTGCAACTTAAGGCCAAAGCAGCCGAGGATTATGTTTCTAGCAGTTTGGATTTGGGAGGTTGTTAGACTCCCAACTTACAAATCTCTGAGCAGCCAACTAGCTCAGCCCAGAAGTATTCAGGTTACGATATACATAAACCAAATAATATTCCTAATATCAGTCTTTTCAACCTAAGCAGAAAAAGCAGTCATGGTTGAGGTCCTTTAATAAATAATTCGAATGTTCTGGTCACTGTAACACAGTAACGGGTCATTCATTGTTCTGGTTTTAATACAAACCCGAAAGACAAGTTATTACACATTACGTGTTGGTTTAGTTTCTGAAAGTCAACATTGCAGTTCACTGACAGTCACAATGGGAGTTATTTATCAAATTTTATTGTGCGAGAAAGTTCTAAAAGGGGTGGGGATACCATGGAAAGCCCTCCCCTTTGTAAATCCATCCCCGACCCAATCTCAGGATGATCCGTGACGATGTTCACCACTCCCTACCATCAGTTTAGCACACAGTCTATGAAAGAAACACACATAGTTTTGTTTCAAAGTTTGATTTATTCACATTCTTGGGGAGCAGTTTTTTATTTACTAGTTTTTAGATTTGCATGTTAAGGGTAGCTGTTGATGTGTATGCACCAGTTTGGTGTAGGTGGTACCAAAGCGCAGATGTTTGCTGTACCCCGCTCATTTATTTATACCCGGTGCTTTGGCAAAGGCCTTTGTCAGCGTCAAAAATCTCATTTTGGCCACAGAGGGTGCACATCTCCCTGGCGATGCATTTGGTGGATTTGGGAAACTCGAGGACGTAACCAGGCTTGCAGGAGCAGCCCTGCAGACACATCTTAAAGCAGGCCACCGGCTCGTCACGGCAACTTTGAGGGCATGGCTTGCAAGAATAATAGGCCTGGTTTTCATCGCATGATGGAACTGGAGAAAAAATAGCAGAAAAATATATATAACATTGGATGACCCAAGAGAGGGATCAAAGACAGTATATTGTCCAACGGGTCAGGTGAAATCATCTTGATAAGGAAGGCAGAAGGTACTCAGACAAAGGGGTTTTGTACAAAAGACAAATCCGGGGCAGAGTTCTAAAAATGGTCTAACCAGCGGGAACATTCCATTGGTTTCCATGGTGACTTCTCCACTTTTAGAACTTTGCCCCCAGAGTTGACTTCTTATCCTTTCACTTTCCCCATCTTATCTGTAACTTTCTGTTCAAAGTAAACAAGCAAGTATGGAGATAATTTCCGAGACCAAGATGGCTGCATTTTAAGGAGAGCTAGAGCCACATTTGTTCTGGATCCTGTGTCTATTCTAGAGCAGGATGGCAGCAGAGCACCATGGCTGTTGATAATTGTGCTTCCACAGTGACCTCTTAATGTGTCGTTCTTCAAACCTTCAGTGGGAGTTATATTTGCTTCTTAAAGGATGATCTTCTTTAGACATGTGCAAAACTAAAATTTTCGTTTCGTTTTTGTCCATTCGGATGGAAATGTTATTTTTTTTCGTCTAAAACGAATTTAGTTCGTACAAATCAATTGACCTACACATTCCATAAACCGAAAGTCTATAAACCAAACTTTGTTCAGTTTATAGACTTTCGGCTTATGGAATACATGTAAGGCTATTGGCTTTCTATAAACCGAACTAGAGTCCCCATTCATAAGAAATTCTTATGAATGGGGACTCTAGTTCGGTTTATAGAAAGGCAATAGTACTACACGCATTATATAAGCCGAAAGTCTATAAACCGAAGGTCGTTCGGTTTATAGACTTTCGGTTTATAGAATACATGTAATGCTATCGCTATTCTATAAACCGAAAGTCTACAAACCGAACGACCTTTGGTTTATAGACTTTCGGCTTATAGAATACGTGTAATACTATTGGCTTTCTATAAACCGAACGAGAGCCCCATTCATAAGAAATTCGTTAGTTTAGCATTTTCGTTATTAGTTTTTCGGACGAACGGACGAAAATGCTATTTTCGGATGAAAATGCATTCGTCCGAAAACGAATTGCACAGGTCTAATCTTCTTCTTCAAGTGATCCCTCTGTATAGCAATTTGCCAGGCATAATGTATCTCTGAGTTAAAGATGTGACACTTTGACACATTAAATGCAGCATTTCAGGAAATAGAGACTCTAGATACAAGTGTTTCCTCCCTATTTAATGTAAAGGGTTATAATCCTTTGATCCAGTGTTACCATGCTGTCTTGAGTTTCTGTAGGGTACTGCGTGATGGCATTGGATGGGACCCATGTATGGCAGGAATGGGTTTCTTCACTTTCCCTCTAAGTATACCACCAGGGATAAGAAGTCATATGGTTTGGTATGAGCGTCTAGAAGTTCAGCCCTGGCTACTTAACTCACCTATTAATATCATTGGAAGAAGATATGATGTCATAGGAAGCAGGGTCAGCACTGTGAATACAAAAGAATAATGTGGATGGGGTATAAGCGGCACTGTTTATTAAAATAATGCTACCGCCAACAAAAAATTTTTTGAGGAACCCAGGACGAAAAGAGGATAACCCATGGAAGGGGCGGAGTTAAGCAAGTCTGCGTGATGTCACTGGATATTGCGTGCAGCATTGAGCTCTAGGCTGTCTGGTACCGATATCGGGCATCAGTATCTCAGTACTGCTCATTTAACATTATACACAGTGCTGTCTGCAGACCAGGCAATAAGTCACAGCGTGTAGGCAGTATTAATGATGCGAGGGACCAGAATTTGACGAGACAGGTCCCAAAATAACCAGACTATCTCAGCAAATTTTAGACTGTTGGCAGCTATTGACCAAGAAGAAATACAAAATAGATATTTAACGCAATTTGGTTTAGTTATATACTAAATTAACCCCTTCGCAATTTTTTTCCCGCCAACGTTGGTTTCCTGGAAGCTTCACGAATGAGGCCATCCAGGAAAGAAAAAAAAAGTAATGGCTGTCACGAACCTGTCAATCACTCCCCCTTTCCCTATGCAAATCGGGTGAGGGGGTGTTTCAGGCAGCCGCTGGATGTTTGAATGAATACATTTCATTTATTGTGAAAGGATCAATCATTAGGTATGTTCAAATACTAGAGAGAGAGAAAAAAGAGAGAGAGAGAGAAAGAGAGAGTTAGAGAGAGAGAGAGAGAGAGAGAGAGAGAGAGAGAGAGAGAGAGAGAATGTGTCCCAGAAAAAAAAAAACACAAAAAACTATTTAATTGACGTTTTTACAAGCTTTATTAAAATTTTTTACACTACATGAATGGTTAAGTCAAAAAAAAAAACTCTAAAGAAAGTCCTGTCTGTCCTCGAAAAAAACAAATATATAATATTTGCAGATTCCTTTAAGAAGCAAGCAAGAACTTTAATTTAAATGCACACATAGCTAAAGGGTTAAATGTCTCTTATCCCTAATGAACATTAAAGAGAGAGTTGCAGGGAACTGAGAAGAGAATTGCAAACTTACAGCCAAAGTAGCCGACTTGGAAGCATTTTCCCTTTCTGCATTACTTTTAAAGTCTGCTATTTTTGTTTTAAATTTTTGCAAAATCCCTTCTCAGTTCCCTGGAATTCCCTGTTTTAATTAATACAAAAACATAATATATATATAGATAGTGGACCCCTCCAAAGGAAAATCCATTTGCATGTTTGCAAAGGAATTAGTTATTGTAACCCTTTAACTGCCTGAACTGTAATCATAGCAAAAATATATTCTTCCTACAAAATGAAGAGCACTGGGAAAGATGGAGAAACATTGTGCAAGTCTCTTGATAATGATATTACAAGTGAAATTAAAATTCAAACTGCTATAATTTCTACAGGGAGAATGTGGGGGTCATTAATGAAGGTGGGGCACGCAGAAGCATCAATTAATAGTGAGGCATTCACAAAAAAGACACGTAAAAAAAAAAACAAATTAAGATCTGCTCTGTTGACCCAGTTTGAAATCATTTTCCATATTAGAAGCACAACTGACAAAATAAGTTGTTTACGTTTAATTTCAAAAACGACACATTTTTATTGGTTATTCCAATTTTGTTTTTTTGTTTTATATGATCCATCTAGTACCATTAGAGACCCCCAAATATAGAATCCTGCAGTCAGTAACATTATTAACATCAATTAAAAAAATATATAAAATATGATGGAAAATGTAAAAAAAAAAAAAAAAAAAACTTTTTATAACTTTTAAGTGAAGAAATTCTTATACACAGCTAGAAAACTAATGGGGAAAAAAACAGCTAGAAAAGAAGACATTTATCAGCATAAGTCCAATGGTTCCTGACTTTTGAGAAACATTGTAGACAATAGCCAAGTAAAACATATTAAAATATCAAACTCGGAATGTTTTATAACTGATATTATGTATACAGGGTTTATATAAGAATTTAGAAATGTTTCACCTGCCTGTCATTGGTCTGAACTGGGTTTGAATTGGACTCACCTAAAATGGAGCTTCTGTACGACATCCTTACAAGTAATGAATAAAGGCTGTAAAAATATTTCAGCTCCCATTGTCCTGGATCTAAGCCTGAACGACCTATTCTTTATGCCCTCCTCTCTCCCCTCCCTCACAATGTACCCATTTCTCATCCTTTTCAATTATTTCACAGTTCTTTACCAGAAGGTAGCTTGAACTACAAGTCTTAGAATTCTCTGCTGTGTTGAAGATTTATTTCAACTCCAATGCAATCGCCCCCCTTCAAAGTACAGATAGCAGACTGCTGCCAAGTCAAGTCCCTCTCTTCCTATTGATAGCCCCTAGACCACGTCATCATTTGAGAGGTGACTGGTGCAGCAGCAGACTCTTTGCAGAAAATTCTGAAATGTAGAACCCAAGTCGAAGAGAAGTGCTTTAATAAAACGTTTATGTATCCGGGAGGATGCATCATACAAAAAGTGTTTTACACTTCTTAAAGTGGCCATTCCTTAAGAAAGATGTTTTGACTGGACACCCACTTGAACATTTCACTAACTATAGGATAGGCCTCGTTTGGATCTCTTTAAGTTATTCTGTGCTATAGAGAGTGCCACCCAACTCTAAAAAAAAAAGTGATGCAACGTAATAACAATTCTGTTTTACATTTCTTTGACATTAACTTTTTTTTTTACAGTTTTCTATACTCATTTTTTTCTACCTACGGTGTGGTATTTTTCACATAGAATTCCGCAGTTTTTATGAAATATTATTCAGTCTTTTCTGCTTAAAGCATATCTTCTCAGCATATTGTGGGGCTTGCAGTCCATGGCAGCTGTAATGCTAGATCACTGGATGAAGGATGATGTGAATTGCAGTGCCAGAGCAGTTGGCCAATGACCAATGATTAGCTATCAATGCAGGTGTTTTCCAAAAGTACTGGTAATAGTGTCATTATCCCTAAGTCATGTTCTGAACAAGGTAGACTATATGACTTGGACGTTTGGGTCCAGGGAGTGTGTGCTAATGTCTCTATTAATAGATTTTTATTGGAGAGGAGCACCTTGGCTCAGTGTTAAACGCACAAGAGCTTTCCAAAGGATTATTATTGCTGTAAATAATCGTCCGCAGATATAATAAGATAACTTCTCACCTCTATGTGTTATGCAGGTTGTTCAACAAACAGTTTAAATTAAACACCAATTGTGTTCCTGTAAGGGGTAAGTCAGAGAAGGTCTGAGAAGTCTCATGTTGATCTCAGGTGCTGAGTTATGATGTCATATACCCAATACATCAGTGCCGTCATCTTGCAGAATTTCTACTGCGTTTCTCCTGATCAGTGTTACTTAAATTTGTCCTTGAGGACCCTCAATAGTCCAGGATTTAGGGATTACCCAGTTGTGTATGCTGGACCATTGAGGACAGACTTATAAACACTGTTCTAGACTACCAGAGATTGCTCTCCAACAACTGGGACAAGTATGTGGATTGTGGCAAAGACAATATATCCCCACTACGTTTCGCAATGTGGATTCTGCTACCATGGAGGACTGTCACCTAGATTCCTATTCTATGACACCATTACCGCTCTGTGATTATATTTAAACTGGAAAAGACTTTGGAGTCGACCCTGGTAATAAATAATGGGTGGTGAGTCCTGGGGCAAAGCTCTAAACGTTCAGTCACCAGGCAAACCAGTAGAATGTTCCTGCCGATTGTTCACATTTAGGAACTCTGCCCCCCTAACTGCTTTTTTGCACATCATTCCAATATCATGATAAAAAAAAATGACCCCTTTTTTACGCTCTTGTCGTTTGCGGCTCCTTTTCACCCACGTGACACCAAGAACAGTACTTGCTTTATTTGTAAAGTATCCCTGCTTGTATAACTACAAGGTATATGTCTGAAATCTCACTTATTTAGTATATACGACTTAACAAGTGTAATTAATATTAATTTTAAATATAAGTCCTATTTTTTTATTTTTAAAAGTAAATGAGTGTATAATTAAACTTTAAAAAAAAAAAATGCATTATACCCATCCATTTTCGGTTTTACCTACACTAGAAGGTTCATGCTTGCATGTTTTACAGAGCTACAAGTTTTTTTTTTTTCTGAAGAAAGACTTCTGTACCATCTTATTTTCGGGGCATAGAGACAGAGTAGTGATTTTTGAAGGCCAAATTGGAACCGACCTGTTTGATCTCCTACTTGGGAGACGGATTCTCCAGGGTTGGCGAGGAGAATCACAGTACGGATGACAGTGTGTGGGAACTAAGACAAGTCATCCTCTCTGTAGTAGGTAATTACAGGTTGGAACCATGGAGCTCAACACTGAAGGTCAAAGGTTCACTGGGTTGATAAAAATATTTCGGTGTCATTATCCAAGGAGCACACCCTGCTCTTTAAGAGGGATTTGAAAGCTGTGTTAAATAAAACAGGTTATTTCTAGGGATGTTCAGATCATGTCAACAGATTATTGGAGAATATCTTGGCCTGTTTCTTGCTTAACCCTCTGAGTGACAAAGGAGATGGGCCAAAAGAACTCTTTCTTCAAGGCTCATGGGACTGAAGTTTGGGCAAACAAATTCAGGTTAACTATTGATGTGATGGCGGCTTAGGCATCTCCTCCTTGAATGCTCTTTTGGGGTGGTGGCGGGGGCACAAAAGAGGAGGTCTAACCGGTCTTGCAAATGGAGGGAGATAAAACAAAAACACCGGTCAGAGGGACTGACCTTCAGGTCAACATCAGCTCCTTCCTTTTTAGGGCTGCAGGTTCCGTTCCAGGGGGTGCCGATTCAATCTTTCCTCTTGGTGAGGTAGATACAATGAGGATCATTAAAATTGGGGTGATCGACCAATAGTAACATTGCCTGAACGTACTTGGAAGCCAGCGAATATCAGAACCTACCCGGTTAAACACTTTATTATTTTGATTATTATTGTGCTAAGTACGGGTGTCTCTGCCTCCTCTTTGCTGTGCTGCCTGCAGACATTTCTGCCTTCTTGTCTATCTTGTCACCTTTGCTGCCCACCCACTCTGCTGCCTTATTTTCCATTATGCTGCCTGCCTTCCTTCTACAATTTCTTACTGTTTGTCTACATTGCTGCCTGCCTTCCTTCTACAATTCCTTACTGTTTGTCTACATTGCTGCCTGCCTTCCTTCTACAATTCCTTACTGTTTGTCTACATTGCTGCCTGCCTTGCTTCTATAATTCCTTACTGTTTGTCTACATTGCTGCCTGCCTTCCTTCTACAATTCCTTACTGTTTGTCTACATTGCTGCCTGCCTTGCTTCTATAATTCCTTACTGTTTGTCTACATTGCTGCCTGCCTTCCTTCTACAATTCCTTACTGTTTGTCTACAATGCTGCCTGCCTTGCTTCTATAATTCCTTACTGTTTGTCTACATTGCTGCCTGCCTTGCTTCTATAATTCCTTACTGTTTGTCTACATTGCTGCCTGCCTTCCTTCTACAATTCCTTACTGTTTGTCTACATTGCTGCCTGCCTTGCTTCTATAATTCCTTACTGTTTGTCTACATTGCTTCCTGCTGACTGCCAGATTCCTCTTATGCCACCCCGCCCCTCCCGTCTGTGCTGCTTCCTTATATTCTCTATTGCCTGCCTGCATATACATGCAACTGCCAGTCCTGTCCACTCAGACGCTTCGTGCCTTGCAGTACCTATCGCTACATCATTACCACAGTAAAGCCAGCTTAGGTGGGATGCTGAGTCTTTATCTTATCCTGAAACCCAAGGGTACAAGGTCTCTGGATTATGGTGTGTCTTGGCCTGGGCTATCAGTCGTGTGCGCCCTCTGCTCCCAATTCCACCCATGTTTACATTCTTATCCTTCAAATAGAATTGTGGACAATCTCTACCCCCTACTAAGTCCCTTTTTCCCATTCGCTCACCTCCCCAACTTTTTGTGGTCTATTTAGCTCCATAAGATGGTGACAGTGAACTTGGCATTGGGCCCCCCTTTGTATGGTACCCACAATTGCCTGCATGCCCCATTGGATAAGGTGGACCTGTTGTGGCCCTTGGAATGTGGTGTCTATTCATCGCAAAGAAATTACCTCAGCCTCCATTGTAACTCCGGTTCGGAGTTGGCAATGGTAGCCGCGGTGAGGGCACAGGAGCCCCCTTCCACAAATTTTACATCAGACAGAGAGGAATGTTTACGTATAATTTATTTTAGTAAAAGCATAAAGTTAAAAAAAAACATCTGCAATCAGCCGATAATACCAAACATCGCACGTCAGAGAGTCCAGCTTTCATCCTGTAAGGTTAAGTTTTTCCCCAAGTAAGGACATCAGCAGTGGGCTGAAAGACCGGCCTTTGTTTGGGCACAGTATGGGGCGGATGCACCGGTTGTTGTATCTCACGTAACCCTTATCGCAGACACAGCCCGGCAGACACATCATGGAACAGGCCCGGTTGGGCTGCATGTAATTGTCACAGGTGTCTTGGCATTGAGAGTTGCAATCATCGAATCTCCCATTGGGTCCACAGGACGTGCACTGCGCCTCAGGGATGCAGGTGTTAGAGTTGGCCGACGTCAGGACATAGCCAGGCTTGCAATAGCACTCTTGTTGGCAGATCTTTAAGCACGGTATCTCGACGTTACCACAAGTCCTGGGACAGGGCTTGCATGGGTAGAACATTTTGTTTGGCTCACAAAAAGCATCTGCGGAAGAATAAATAAAATGGGTCACATATTAGCACTGGATATTTCTTTTTGGGTTGGCTTGCAAGGTTGCAAAATAAAAATGGCGGTAGAGAATAATAAGTGTTTTCAGAAGGATTTAAGTCACTTTATACCACGAGTAACACGGAACGAAGGAATTATGCCAACATGGACACTGGAAGTACCACACATCCAATCACTGTTATTGCACTAAGGGTATAAGAATGTTTTTTTGTTTTTTTGTTTAAATGCTGTTATTCCTTAAAACCCTGTTAATTTTATGCCAGGGGACTTGGGTATAATAGCCACTCTCAGTTCCCTTATCATCCCTACCCCTCAAAAATGTAAGCTCTCATCTAACATTGGGGCTAGGAGCTGGCATAGTGGCCCTAGCCCCATCAAAATAATAATAATAATAATAGTTAGGAATTAATGAATTCCCTCTGGCCCCATTATATAAACTAATACACCCCTTTGGGGTCAACAAATTACTGCTGGCCCCTATACATAAAATATTTTGTCCCCTTGGGCCAGCGGCAACATGCTGGCCCCATTAAATATTAATATGTGGCCCCTAGAGGCCCCCGGCCACTAAAATAAAATAAATATTGGCCTCCATGGGCCCCACAGACTTTGAAATAAATAGTGATTTTCACCATGCACCGGGGGGGCTCTATGAAAATGAATAGACCCCCCTAAATGGGGATGGCTGAGTGCCCTTGCCACAATACAATAAATAATAAAAAATATATTAAATACCTCTAAAATGTAAAACAACTAATCCACCGGTCATAAAAAATAAAACAGTTTTATTTTTTGACGGGTGCGGCAAAACTTCCTTTGTCAATATAGGGTTTTGTAGCGGACTCTCCCGTTAACTGCTAGCAGCACGTATTGAACCATAAATGGATCATTTACCGGGGACACAACTTTTTAGGTTAACGGGGGCCACTGAATCTACCCCAGCGGTAGAGATATTATAATTAAACACACACTTAACAAACAAACCCACCAACCACTCACCCCCCCCCCCAAAAAAAAACACTTGTCCTGAATGGATTAAAGGCTTACACAGAAACTAAGTTCAAATATAAGTGAATTGTCCAATTCGATTACCTGGCTGAGCTCTAGCTGTTTCTTGGGCAGATATAAGTATCAGGCAAAACTCTGAGGGGAAAAGGGAAACAATGTTAGAGATATAGTCTGAAACAAACTCTTTATTTAAATTCAATCCAGTATATTATCCTTCTGATTTTTAAATGTTTACATTTAATCAATATGCTTCTAGAAGAACAGAGTTGGTCCTGTATAATGTATTGTTATAAAGTGACAGTGTGTAAAGATGTAACTCTGCATTATCCATGGTCAGCTGAGCTCTTCTATATATTCTCTATACATTGTGCAGGGTCTGGTGAGTTTCTCCTGCTAGAAGAACAGAGTTGGCCCTGTAGAATGCATTGTTATAAAGTGACAGTGTGTAAAGATGTAACTACGCATTATCCATGGCCAGCTCAGCTCTTCTATACATTCTTCTATACATTGTGCAGGGCCTGGTGAGTTTCTCCTGCTAGAAGAACAGAGTTGGTCCTGTATAATGCATTGTTATATAGTGACAGTGTGTAAAGATGTAACTCTGCATTATCCATGGCCAGATGAGCTCTTCTATATATTCTTCTATACATTGTGCAGGGTCTGATGAGTTTCTCCTGCTAGAAGAACAGAGTTGGCCCTGTATAATGCATTGTTATAAAGTGACAGTGTGTAAAGATGTAACTCTGCATTATCCATGGCCAGCTGAGCTCTTCTATATATTCTTCTATACATTGTGCAGGGTCTGGTGAGTTTCTCCTGCTAGAAGAACACAGTTGGTCCTGTATAATGCATTGTTATAAAGTGACAGTGTGTAAAGATGTAACTCTGCATTATGCATGGCCAGCTGAGCTCTTCTATATATTCTATACATTGTGCAGGGTCTGGTGAGTTTCTCCTGCTAGAAGAACAGAGTTGGCCCTGTATAATGCATTGTTATAAAGTGACAGTGTGTAAAGATGTAACTCTGCATTATCCATGGCCAGCTGAGCTCTTCTATATATTCTTCTATACACTGTGCAGGGTCTGGTGAGTTTCTCCTGCTAGAAGAACAGAGTTGGCCCTGTATAATGCATTGTTATATAGTGACAGTGTGTAATGATGTAACTCTGTATTATCCATGGCCAGCTGAGCTCTTCTATATATTCTTCTATACATTGTGCAGGGTCTGGTGAGTTTCTCCTGCTAGAAGAACAGAGTTGGCCCTGTATAATGCATTGTTATAAAGTCACAGTTTGTATATTTCAATCAAGAAGTTAAATGGGCCATACTAACTCTAATTTGGCCATGCAACTTACATCTTAACCACCCTTACTGCAGAATATGTCCCAGACAGAGGCCCCACATAAAACAAATCCTGTTTTTTTTTTTTTTAAATTAGGCCAACCTTTAAAATCTGTATTTGTTTCATTTCAATCCATAGATAATTAGGGCCGAATTCCTTACGTTCTATTAATTATCTCACTGATCTGAGGTTAAACTGTGCACATGGTCTCACAGGATAAGATGCAAATAATATTGTTTCCCTTAGTCTGTTTTGATATTACTTGTCTCAGCCCGCCTAATATTACACAGAACTAGCCCATATTCTATATAAGCAACAAAAGGTACAAGTTTCTACAGAGATTTCTGCAGGATACAATATTACTTTAGCTTCTGATGTCTTCCTGGTGTATTCAAAAGATAAAATAAATGTCATAGAGGAGATGGTCTAAATCCTTCCGCGGACGCACCCTTAACACTGGAAATGACACATTGACAAACCTGTTTTTAATGCTTTTTGACTAAGTTAAAATACACGTGAAAATAATGTACATTAGGTTGACTTAAATCCCACATGGAGCATGGCTAATTATGGCTAATTATGTCTGATATTTCTCTACATAAAAGAGAAAGGGTTTTTTTGTGTGTTTTTTTTCCATATTTTCTACTCGGCAAGCTCCGTATAAGATTGTCGGAAGGAAATCGTATAGGCGAGAAGGTACTGCCATCGGTGGAAGCCTTTTGGAATATTGCTCTTTCCGATGAGAATTAACTTGATGAACCTAGAACCTGACGTTCTAGATATCTCGTCATCTATACTGAGATGTTCCATGTCTCAACATTTCCCCATTCCAAAAAAAATACCATGTTGTCTTCAATTCAAAAACCTGGAACCATTTGAAAGCAGAGTACCCTGGACACTGTGTGCAACATACAAGGTGAGGAGTGGAGAGGCTAGGAATAGACGACCTGGTACCCTCCAGCTGCTGTTGAACGACATCTCCCATATTGCTCTTTCAGCTAAGAGGCTGGCAGAGGAGTATGGGAAATGTAGTCCTGCAACATCTGGAGGGTCCGAAGGTTGCCTATCCCTGCTATAAAGTGTTTAACTGGTTCTGTATTCTCCTTTGAAACCTTTCATGGACTTTATTAAGTTGTAAGAATTTGTACACCATCAGTTACTATGTGTCTATGTTTCTCTCTGTCTAGAGCACATGTAACAATAGTTTTAAGGCAGTTGTGGAACTAGTTGTATTTTTTAATGCACTTGTTGCATTTCACCAGCCAGAGTTGTCTTAAAGGCACTAGGTCAACTCAACATTGTTTATACTGTGAATATAGAAAATTAAAATGATGAAAAATGATCTATACGTTGTGTTAGCAGTAATTAAGAGAAAAATAATGTGATTTAAAAGTGTCTCCTGTTTATGACATCACTTGTAGTTTAATACACAAAGGACTCATTGCCCATTGCAAATTAGTTCATTTGCATGTCAAGCCAAGGGTCGTGTCATAACCCAGAGACTCCACAGATACGATTAAAACACGTTATACACAAGATATATAGAACACTTTTCAACGTTTTTTTATACATTGAAAACAAGATTGAGATATGACAGAGTCCCTTTAACTATAAACTGATGTGCGTCTATTCTCTAAAAGGTGAGGTGATGTGAGTTGAACATTTACACATTGTGCATTGACAAACATGGTGAGTTTCCCCGTGATAAGCAAACTCACCAGGTTTGTCCCTGCACAATGTATAACTAGACTGGTGAGATGCAATGTTCAACTCACAAGCAACTCACCTCAATTCACCTGCAACTCACACCTCAATTCACCTGAAGCCCACCTTTTAGTGAATAGACTACATAGTCTTGTCTTAGTTGTCTAAATGCTTCGTAGAATTTAAGATCAAAGGTTTTTTTGCAAACATTTCCTGTTTTTTGTTTTTCTTTTTTTTACTCACCAATCATTAGGAAAAGTTTCATGGCTATCCTTCTAGACATTGTTCACTTTCGGTGTCGGCTTGTTTAGATTTTGTAGAAGCTCTGTTTCTTTTCTCCAAGTTTTGGCAGGCCAACTTCTGGATTCTTCCTCTCTTTGGCTAGCTGTGGAGAAGTGCGGGTCTGTCTCGGCTGCTCGGCTGTGTTTAGAATACGAGCTGAGAGGCGAGAATACTTATAGTCAGCAGCTGGATGGGTGGTGGGAGTCATTAAGAGATCTAGTTTGTGTACGGAGACAGACACGTACTGTATGACATCATCAAGGTATTCTACACATCACCCAGGCCATAAATGACACATAGGGGATCAGGTTTAATAGACATGTGGGAAAATGTTGCCCCTGAGAGTTCATTATTAACCAACGCCTGGTGGAAAGTTCAATCACAGGAGGAGGGATGAGCTGAACAGAAACCCAGAGGTGTTAGTAGTCACATGTATTTTAATAAATACATTTAGTGCCTGAAGAAGGAAAGGTGATAGCAACCAGACTGCAGTCAAATCATTCCGTCTGGATTACCCTGTTATTGTTAAGGAAGATATCCTGTGGATGTTGATACCCGCAAGGAATGACGGAGCTAACAGCGCACATCTCAATGAACCACTTTGGATCACTTTGATAAAAATAATCAAATCAAATAGAAGCAGCATTGGACTGGTCTAATTCTATAATAAACTTGTAATTTTACTTTTTTTTATTGTAATCAATTCCATTAACAATATTCATTTTTTTTAATCAATTATTAGATTTTCCCTTTTTATTCTGTCACCTAATTTATCTCCCTAATTTTTTTTTATAAAGTGGCATACTTATGTTTATTTATTTAATATATATATATATATATATGTGTGTGTGTGTGTGTGTGTGTGTGTGTGTGTGTGTGTGTGTGTGTGTGTGTGTGTGTGTGTGTGTGTGAATTGTTTATATTGTTTGAATAAAAATAATTGACTGTGAATATTCATATAGCTAGTGCTGAAATTTAAGTAATTGGATGTCATAAGGGGAATTGGAACAATAATTGGAGTTCATAATGAATGGTATGCTTTTTTTAAGAGTAATAAAAACACATCTATATGTACACAAATCCAGTATCAGAATATCAATAATAACTATACAAGACTAATTCATGGACCCTATGATAAGAGCATTAAAATTGCACAATTTATAACAAAAGTTATAAACCCTACTCTGGGTTTTGAAATTCACCTCAATTGCCGGTTTAAGGCTAGTGTGCTTTAGTAATTATTGAAACATTTTCTTTATTTATTAATGGCTTTATGTCTCCTATGCCAAATATTTTTTTTTTACGCCTGTTATTATAAAATATAATATACTTCTCATATATTTTTTTCATTTGTTATATTTATTTATTATATTTTTTTATATCATACTTTTTTATATTATTTTCTGCCACCGATCCCCGTTATTGTCTTTTTGTGACGCTCAGTGTTACAGAATAACATTTGCTAGCTTGATTGCCATAAAAATCCAGATCTGTCTACAATGGATCCATTGTCTAATTATTGCATCATCCCTTGGATTACCCGGGTCAAGAACGAAGGATTCCCCTTACTGTGAGTAATTAGAGGTAATACCATAATTAAAATACTTGTCAAGTAGTATGTGGAAACACATGTTCTATTTCCCCTCCATTTTAACCAATAGAATATAAATCAATATACATTTTTTGGAGTGCCATTATTTTATTCTTTAAACTCTTGCTGCTTTAATTAATAATAAGATTTTTTTCTGCATTAAATCCAGTAAGCCATACATGCCAACTCCCCCAGCCATACATGCTGACTCCCCCATAACTGGTTGATTAGAGGCTGATCCAGTGGCAGACTGTTATTCGTTAAATGGATAAGAAGCATTCTATGTAGTTTCCTTCTGTCGTTTTAATGTAAGAATAAAAGTTTATACCCGAGGGAAAGACCCACCCTGTTGGTACGAGGAGACACAGCTGGGACCATCTGACAAATTCCCCTTACGATCATAATAGTTTGTCTTAGGGGGTCTCTAAAACATGTGTTTTGCATAATTTTATAACACATTGAAAGGTACAATATGTACGACTGTTTGTATTTTGGAAGTTTTATCACTGAACATTTTGGATTATCACTTTTATTCCTCTGGACTGAAAAAAATCTAAATTGAAAAAAAAAAAAATAATTATCGCTATTAAAGGAACAAACTTGTACTTGCTCTTTAAACTTGTTCTATTACTCGAAAAACTGTTTCTAAATAGCTCATTTAAGAAACAAATCAGCAGAAGATTCATAGTATTTCATTTGATGCTGCTAATGTGAATTTATATTACATTAACATTTATTTATGCACAAACTATTAATAGCCCCAACAATTTACCTAGCACTCAGTACAGAGCTTAGAAGGCAACTACATACTACGTTGCAGAGACAGACTGATACATGAGGTAGAGAGCCTTGCTCACAGAGCTTACAATCTAGATAAAAGGGAATTACAGACTGCATTATATGAACAGAGACAGACTGATACATGAGGTAGAGAGCCTTGCTCACAGAGCTTACAATCTAGATAAAAGAGAATTACAGACTGCGTTATATGAACAGAGACAGACTGATACATGAGGTAGAGAGCCTTGCTCACAGAGCTTACAATCTAGATAAAAGGAAATTACAGACTGTGTTATATGAACAGAGACAGACTGATACATGAGGTAGAGAGCCCTGCTCACAGAGCTTACATTCTAGATAAAAGGGAATTACAGACTGTGTTATATGAACAGAGACAGACTGATACATGAGATAGAGAGCCTTGCTCACAGAGCTTACAATCTAGATAAAAGGGAATTACAGACTGCGTTATATGAACGGAGACAGACTGATACATGAGGTAGAGAGCCTTGCTCACAGAGCTTACAATCTAGATAAAAGGGAATTACAGACTGCATTATATGAACAGAGACAAACTGATACATGAGGTAGAGAGTCCTGCTCACAGAGCTTACAGTCTAGATAAAAGGGAATTAGACTGTTATATAAACAGAGACAGACTGATACATGAGGTAGAGAGTCCTGCTCACAGAGCTTACAATCTAGATAAAAGGGAATTACAGACTGCATTATATGAACAGAGACAGACTGATACATGAGGTAGAGAGCCTTGCTCACAGAGCTTACAATCTAGAAAAAAGGGAATTACAGACTGCGTTATATGAACAGAGACAGACCGATACATGAGGTAGAGAGCCTTGCTCACAGAGCTTACAATCTAGATAAAAGGGAATTACAGGCTGTGTTATATGAACAGCGACAGACTGATACATGAGGTAGAGAGCCCTGCTCACAGAGACAGACTGATACATGAGGTAGAGAGCCCTGCTAACAGAGCTTACAATCTAGATAAAAGGGAATTACAGACTGCGTTATATGAACAGAGACAGAGTGATACATGAGGTAGAGAGCCCTGCTCACAGAGACAGACTGATCCATGAGGTAGAGAGCCTTGCTCACAGAGCTTACAATCTAGATAAAGGGGAATTACAGACTGCATTATATGAACAGAGAGAGACTGATACATGAGGTAGAGAGCCTTGCTCACAGAGTTTATAATCTAGATAAAAGGGAATTACAGACTGCGTTATATGAACAGAGACAGAGTGATACATGAGGTAGAGAGCCCTGCTCACAGAGACAGACTGATCCATGAGGTAGAGAGCCTTGCTCACAGAGCTTACAATCTAGATAAAGGGGAATTACAGACTGCATTATATGAACAGAGAGAGACTGATACATGAGGTAGAGAGCCTTGCTCACAGAGTTTATAATCTAGATAAAAGGGAATTACAGACTGCGTTTTATGAACAGAGACAGACTGATACAGGAGGTAGAGAGCCCTGCTCACAGAGCTTACAATCTAGATAAAGGGGAATTACAGACTGTGTTATATGGACAGAGACAGACTGATACATGAGATAGAGAGCCTTGCTCACAGAGCTTACAATCTAGATAAAAGGGAATTACAGACTGTGTTATATGAACAGAGACAGACTGATACATGAGGTAGAGAGCCTTGCTCACAGAGCTTACAATCTAGAGGGAGCTTGGGGTTGGAGAAACATACGGTGAATGAAAAGGTTAATGAGGAAGGTGGTAGTAGTAGCAGTATTTTGGGACAATGGGAACTAGGCAGGGGAGACATATAAAGTACAGAGACTGATGGACAAGGAAAACAGCTGGATTGAAGGTGCGGTGGCCTGGGGCATTTAAAAGTGAAAAGTCTTGCAACTCCAGCCCTTTGAGTCAACACAGAGAGCAGCGCCAGGGGAAAATTGCCTCCTTGCCCCCTCGCCAGCCCTCCTCTGGAGCTAGGCGGGTTTGGTTTACAGCAAAAATAAAAAATGAAATAAAATAAAAACGATGAACAGAAAACATGTTCAGATCAAGTGAAAAAACGAAAATCTTAAGACAGACACACAGAGCATGTTATGTAATGGAGAAAATTATTCAATGTCCTTGCATCATGATGTGTGAGTAAGAGGTCGATCTAGCATCAATTTGACTAGTAGTTTTCTCTTTCTGAAATATTTAGCCACTAGCGTGTCAGGGCTGTGCGTCTTTAAAGGGTTTAATGTAATTGTAGAATCCAGTTATACTGGAAGGCTCGATGGTGCTTGCAGGACATACACACCAAAGCCAATCCAGACAGAAATTCACAGAGCGATAGACATGGAATCACTAAAAATAGCAGTCACCGGTACTAGTAAGAATCCTATCTACGCAGTGACGGGTGTGCCTAAAGTTTAATAATATCCTACCAGAGGATGAGTCCTCTCAATCTCACGGGTGATGCAGCTAATTAGAGAACCCCACCTGGAACTCTCTAATGCGTCTCTAGAATGTTCTTTCTTTATCTCAAGAAAAAAAAAACTGGATCTTCTAAGTGAAGGACACAAGAAAGCTTATGGGGAAAAAGAAAATAACTTTTTATCTCGCCAAATGAGTAAGAGGCAACATAACAAATGTTAAATTCGATATGGTTCTAAGATGGCTTCTAATGACAGCCTACTCTAGAACACCAGGGTTCCACCAGAATGTTTTAGAAAACAATTCTTCTAACCTTCATCTCTTCTATGACCGCTCTCTCTTCACAAAGTTGAAAACAACATGGAAAAGTCACATCAGTGCCGGGTGAAATTATTGGATTATAAGTGTTGGGAAACTTTTTTAATTAAAAATACTTGATTCCCTATTAATTTTCACAAAGCCAGTGAGATCTCTCAGTAGCCCATTGTGCCAACTGTATCATCTCCAAGGTTGCCTGGATGTTGGGCAAACATCTCCAGGACATACTTGAAAACCAGCGGATATCTGGTTAAACACTTCATTATTATTATTATAATAGTCAGAGGGGTATATCCTCATATAGAAGATTTTTTTTTCAAAAGGATTTTTCCCTAAATAAATATTAATATGAAATAAATACTTTCATTTCTTTTAATCGTTAACTCCACATGAGAAATGTACTTCTCATTTCAGCATTTCTTTTAATCATTGAACAAGTAATGAAGTGTTGCACAAACTAAATAAAAATATAAAATATAATAATACATATACTTATCTAAAACAAGGTGTTCTCCAGTGTACTATATGCAAAAAAAAAGAAATACAAATACAATGTGTAATATTGTAGCTAGGAGGGTAAATGTAATTAATAACACCCGCGATGAAAATACACTCACACAATATAGAGCCCAAAATAACCGGCTCTGAGGCGAATGGACTCAAGGTCCTATAATCCACAGGTATAGTAGACAGTAATATATGCAGGAGAAGCAGGGTAATGTATGGAGGAGCCAGCTGTCTCTATACCACAACCCAAGTTCATCCACCATTTTCCAGGCCATCAGATTGATAGCAGAGGATGTCGGCCGAATGGACTGGTGCCAGCATTGTGTGGATCTGTATTTGGCCGTGAGCATGGCACATTTGTATTTCCAAGCTTCAACATATCAGGTTAAACAGCCAACCATCTCTTGATTAACAAATGTACCACTGGCTGAAGTTGTGAATTTTGATACATTCAAAGTTCACTGAGAGAGCAACACTGTCAAAAGCCAGACTCTCTCCACTGCTCAGCTGTCAAATGTTCGAAATTTCTACAGTAAAACTTTAATAAACTGTTTTATTTAGGAAACATTTTTATTTTTTACTCCCTTTTTCAGCATGATCATCCAGACATACAGGCAACCTCCAGCAGCAAACTCCACGACTCTCAGCCAACGTGGTGGGTGATGGGAGTTGTAGTCTCGCATCGTATCCTTCTCTATTGGCCTTTTCAGACATTGATTTTATGAGCAGGTTATGTGATGACGGCATACAAATTCCTTACTATGATAGTCCCAGTTGGGCTCCCCATATGTTATATTACGTGTCATTTTCCCACAAGGTAGATTTGTAAAGGAATGCCAATCCTGAGCTGTGCTACACTGATGTTTTGAGACCTGGTTGCTATGTGTAGCTTAGGCGGGGCAGGTATTTCAGTTTAGATCCAGAAGAGCATTTTTCTTCTTGTTGGGTCACATCCCAGGCTGTGTTATATCACACATTTGAACTCTGTGATGTTGACTTGGATTCTATGTTCCTCGAGAGACACTCAGATGAGTCACTTATTGAAAATCAGGGAGGACTCATAGATTTCCACACATATTTTAGATAAGAGCAGGGAGGGTGGAACTTGAAAAGTTAGTTTGGTGTCAGCGGTAGGATACTTTCACTTTAGAGTGTGAAAATGCCAATATTCATATAAATATATAAAGGTGATAGAAATGTTTTTTTTTTAAATAATAAAAATCAGAGACTACACTTATTTTATATATTTTTGGAGCAGCAGGATTTAGAACCTAAGGAGACTTTTTGGGTAATGGGGCAAATGGCTATTTGTAATCTAAACAACACTATTTTAAGATCAATCTTTATTATTGGTTTTGGTCACAGTTTAGACTGTTTTATGTGGCAAGTAGACAGTAGATGGGGTTAGGGTCTCACCCTACTGAGAGTGTGCCTTGGCGTGGCGTGTAAGCTTAACTATGCTGTGACCAATTCATACAACCAAATCCTCTCATTTTTATTATGTTTATAAACTTCTTGGCTGTGGTCCATGACAGTTGGGGCAAGGAAAACAAGATGCTTGAAGATACAAGGTTACAGGGAATATTTGAGCGATGGAGAGACCTGGACTTCATGTGGTTGTGTGTCTCAGAGATAATGCAACACTCAGGACATGTAATGTAAGCAAGAGTGTGAAGATAGAGGTAGCATGGGGAAGAACCTCAGCTCATGCACCTTGGATAGAGCTGAGAATTTTGGAACATAGAAATAATGGAGAGATTTAGAGCATTGTAAGAAAAACCTGGAAAGATTCTTATATAACGAAACCCTACCTTTGCACACCTGGTAGTGACAGTACAATTATTTGTTGTTGGTTCTTTTGAATACTGTGTCAGCCTTGCCGGAAAGGAGTAACCAGACCCCAGTTTCACTGCCAGGACCTGAGTATTTATACAAAGGTGGCAGTGGTCCATTCATGTGTGGTCTTCTCTATTGATTATAGGACAGAGCTAAGCTAGCTTCTCAGCTTTGTCAGGAGTTTACATATTGTCTAAGGGCTTAAAATGCAGTTTCTATATGATCCAGCTCCATTCACAAGACTGTGTTATGTAATGTGTGTTTGTAAAATGCCATGACACACTGACTACACTTTCATGCTACAACAATGTTTCTCTGCGCACGGAGCACTTAGCCCAGTCCATTAAAAGGAATCATTTTAGTAATAAGTGACTCCTTTTTCCATCACACAATTGAAGCATTCGGTAATAAAAACCTAAAAAAGGTAGATGATCGCATTAAATATTGAAGGTGATTCCACCCAGGCTCCATAAAAAGCCAATCCCTGCACGATCCAGGTGCATGCCTCTTCTGTACTTTGTTCTGGATTCTGACTCTTATCATTCCTTAAAATGCAGGTTTTTTTATTCAAAAAGAGGGGATTGCATGGGAATTGACAAGAGAATTTCAATTTGCTAGAAAATACCAGTCCGAAAGATATTTGAAGCACTTCGTTGAGGATATTTATCTTTTTGTTATTATTTTAATCATCTCCGGGATATGTCTCTATTTGTCATAATGTTGGTTTTATATTTTGTATTTATCGAAAAAGAAAAATGTGCAATAAAGGAAAAGTAAAAAAAAAAGAAAACTAATAAAATCCCACCCACCTTGGGGTGAGCTAGTGTGACCATACCAATGTTTTATCTGGGAGAAACTTATGAAAAATGCATATTTCAGGACTTCAATCAGTAACATGTGGACCTGTCTGCAAGCTGCATTTATCGAATCCCGCAGTAAGGCATGCATTTTTCGTGACTGTTCCTTAATCAAACAGTAATGCGCTTTTCCTGAACAGCATCTCGTCCTCACCAATTGGGTTTCCAAGAACCGCTGACTGTGCGTATCCCATGGGCTCTCTGGAAGGCGTTGAGATTATCAAGCATGGAGGACACTAGTAGACGATATCAATTGGTTTTTAAATGCTAATTAAATGTGATGGTTTAGGGGTCGACCTCTTTCTTCGTTTTGTCGATGATGCCTGCGTGGCGCTAGGCTTATCTTTGGCAGAGGAATTCGCTCAGAGTTTTATCGTGCCCTTGAGTGACAGGCGTGCCGCCAGCCCGGAGCGCGTCTTTCACTCGGAGGCAAGACGTCTCTCGTGTATTTCCAGGGGGTTTGTGTGCTGAGAACAGCCAGCAAACAAACCCCCCAGGAAATACACGGGTTACATCTGAAATACGACGCCAGCTACGAATTCAGCAACAGACTCACTCCGTTGCCAATTCGACAAGCACGAAAAGTATACGAAAATTCGGCGACAGGGTGACTGTGTTCCCGAATTCGTAAACTGGCCTTTCGGATGTATTTCTGGAGTTTGTGTGCTCTCTGTTTGGAAATACACAGCGTGGGTTCTCCGTGCTAGGTGTGTGCGGCGCACACCTAGCACATATGTAGCATCCGTGACTGAATTCGCTGTGGGTCACACAGCAGGGCGTCTATATATAGGAGCAGTGGGTTGCTCCTGAAGAAGGCAGGAGTCTAGTTTTTCCATTACATTTGAAGCTTCTAGGTGAAAACACTGCTATTGTTCCATTTCAAAACCAACCCTCACATGTACGTGCATTGTTATCAAAACATGGCAAAGGGAGCACATACATGCAAGGGGCATTGTTATCAATATATGGCATTGAGAGCACATACATGTAAGGGGCATTGCTGTGAAGGCCAATGTTACATTTATGGATGCAATTGCAAAGCCGGTATTTTTGGCCATAATGTGTCCCCCGACCGTAACCCTAAACTGCTCACCATAATTTCAGAGAGGGAGATACTTCCCATATTTCTATTCTTTATCCACCGAAAAAAAAAATTAAATGCCTGCAAACATCAAGTGTTGGTCTTTTCAATAGAAACGCTTTAGTGAAAGACTACAGATAAAATAGCTTATTGAGCCATCTTTGCTCCAAGTAGCTCTATCAAGGGGTGGACATGTTGGGCCAGATCTTCCTTTGTCTGACCCAAAATTTAAAAAAAAAGATCTTGTTAAATATTTCAAATAACTTATAATGGATATATTTAAACTGACTAGGAAGTTTATCATGCTGTAGAGATTTAAAGGATTATTGTCAGCATTAAGTTCTATTTAAAAGACTGATGTATCAAGTATAGGCATTATATATATATAAATTCTTTAATGAAAGAATACAAATAAAGTACCTTATTGAGCCCTCTTTGCTCTGTTTATCTCTATAAGGGAGCAGACATGTCGTTTAGGATCTTTGCTCTATCAGGGGGCAGACAAATTGTTTAGAATGTTTCCTTTCTATAGCTCTATCAGGAGACAGACTTGTTTTTTAGAATCTTTGCTCTGTATAGCTCTATCAGGGGGCAGACTTGTTTTTTAGAATCTTTGCTCTGTTGAGCTCTATCCGGGACAGACATGTTGATTAGAATCTTTGCTCTCTATAGCTCTATCAGGGGCAGACATGTTGTTTAGAATCTTTGCTCTGTATAGCTCTATCAGAGGGCGGACAGGTTGTTTAGAATCTTTGCTCTGTATAGCTCTATCAGGGGGCAGACTTGTTTTTTTAGAATCTTTGCTCTGTATAGCGCTATCCGGGACAGACATGTTGATTAGAATCTTTGCTCTCTATAGCTCTATCAGGGGCAGACATGTTGTTTAGAATCTTTGCTCTGTATAGCTCTATCAGGGGCGGACCTGTTGTTTAGAATCTTGAGTCAGATCTCCGTTAATTCAACCCAAGTTTCTAAAAAAAATGTCCGCCCCCTGATAGAGCTATACAGAACAATGGAGAAAAATTCTGTATTTAAAATTCCTACACTTGTTGCTGTCTTTCAGTTAAACAGTTTTGCTCACAGCCCTTTAAACATTATACAATCAGAGAATTGTTTTTAAAAAAATTCTGAAATAACATTCATTCTCCACCAGAGGGCAGCATACTGGAAGCATTTTTTTTAATGACAAAGCCCTTAGCCTTGCTTTATATTTGTCACAACAGGACAATCTTGGCGAAGAACACAGGCTCCTTGTTTACCAGACCGAAACACATAGCCTTTTTTACATGCACACCCTATTTTACATATATACGAGCACATCTCTGCGTGAGAATCTTCCGGTGAGTCACAGGTCTGAGGACAGCCGGTGCCACAGTTGGAGAAAGTTGTGTTGCCTGTACAAGACTCACACAATGCTCGTGGAACACAGGCTCTGTTCTCATCTTCCAAGTAGCCTTCCTTGCAGAAGCATCCCTTTGCACACATCCTATTACAAACTGGTGGAGGGTCAAAGTGAGTGCAGTTTGGGGGGCAATTACTGCCGCAGTCGTTGTATACTTTATTTTCTTCGCAACCTACTGTGGAAACAGCTAGAAAATTGAAAAAGGAAAATACAATTTGTAATACTCCACAGCGTTCCAAACAACCCAGCAAAACTACAACTATATAGAACTATTAGAATGTCTGTGTCGAGCGTAGCTGCATACTTTCACCACTAGATGGCAGTATTTACAAAGGCAGGTTACTAAATTTGTACGAGAACCTGCCAGGGTTTGCGTGAGATCAATTCCGTTATCGGAAATAAGACTTCTAGTCACTGATCCAAATAGACCATAAATTACATCCACGTGTTTTACTGCAGCGTTTTCATTTTCTACAGATACTTACCATGGCCGGTGGTGTTTTGTCTGGTGGTACTGGTTGTGGTTGTAGCTGTTGTCGTTGTTTGTGCATTAATTAATGGGAGCGACAGACCTGAAAATAAAAAATGTTTGCAAATGTTTATATCCATTTTGTATTATGGAAGACAACCATTTACTTTAATCAATAGCAGAATATTTTAAGTGATTGCTGTGATTTTTAATGCTGTGGAGTCTGATACACTCACACACCGCACATTACTGTGAGTTGTATTGCTGTGGAGTCTGTGATACACTCACACACCGCACATTACTGTGAGTTTTATTGCTGTGGAGTCTGTGATACACTCACACACTGCACATTACTGTGAGTTTTATTGCTGTGGAGTCTGTGATACACTCACACGCCGCACATTACTGTGAGTTTTATTGCTGTGGAGTCTGTGATACACTCACACGCTGCACATTACTGTGAGGTTTATTGCTGTGGAGTCTGTGATACACTCACACACCGCACATTACTGGGAGTTTTATTGCTGTGGAGTCTGTGATACACTCACACACTGCATATTACTGTGAGTTTTATTTCTGTGGAGTCTGTGATACACTCACACACTGCACATTACTGTGAGGTTTATTGCTGTGGAGTCTGTGATACACTCATACACCGCACATTACTGGGAGTTTTATTGTTGTGGAGTCTGTGATACACTCACACACTGCATATTACTGTGAGTTTTATTTCTGTGGAGTCTGATACACTCACACACCGCACATTACTGGGAGTTTTATTGCTGTGGAGTCTGTGATACACTCACACACTGCATATTACTGTGAGTTTTATTTCTGTGGAGTCTGTGATACACTCACACACTGCACATTACTGTGAGGTTTATTGCTGTGGAGTCTGTGATACACTCATACACCGCACATTACTGGGAGTTTTATTGTTGTGGAGTCTGTGATACACTCACACACTGCATATTACTGTGAGTTTTATTTCTGTGGAGTCTGATACACTCACACACCGCGCATTACTGTGAGTTGTATTGCTGTGGAGTCTGTGATACACTCACACGCTGCACATTACTGTGAGTTTTATTGCTGTGGAGCCTGATACACTCACACACTGCACATTATTGTGAGTTTTATTGCTGTGGAGTCTGTGATACACTCTCACACTGCACATTACTGGGAGTTTTATTGCTGTGGAGTCTGTGATACACTCACACGCTGCGCATTACTGTGAGTTTTATTGCTGTGGATTCTGTGATACACTCACACACTTCACATTGCTGTGAGTTTTATTGCTGTGGAGTCTGATACACTCACACACCGCACATTACAGTGAGTTTTATTGCTGTGGAGTCTGTGATACACTCACACACTGCACATTACAGTGAGTTTTATTGCTGTGGAGTCTGATACACTCACACACTGCACATTACTGTGAGTTTTATTGCTGTGAAGTCTGATATACTCACACACCGCACATTACTGTGAGTTTTATTACTGTGGAGTCTGTGATACACTCACACACCGCACATTACTGTGAGTTTTATTGCTGTGGAGTCTGTGATACACTCACACACTGCACATTACTGTGAGTTTTATTGCTGTGGAGTCTGTGATACACTCACACACCGCACATTACTGTGAGTTTTATTGCTGTGGAGTCTGTGATACACTCACACACCAAACTTCTTAAGCGCCAGAAAAGAAGGACACAATATTTAAAGGCTAGAATTCTATAATAACCTCTTCACCTCAGTTTATCTCCATGTACAGAATAGTGAATAGCACGTATTCTGCTAAACATTTCAACATGTTAGTAAGTAGATCACTTACCCAACATCAGGAGCAGCAGCGCCATGTTTAAACAGGCTTCGGGCTGATCAACTGACTAAGAGGAAAGCAACAACCTGCAACAAAAACCCGAAATGTACATTAACCAGCAGAGCATTAAGAACGGTACAATATGTAAATCACATTAAAATGGGACATTTTGAAGACAGGTTGTGATATTGTTAAACTGAAGGTGACGCACGTTATGTGGGATTAATATTTAAAGGATAATAGTTGGCATATTTCATTGAAAGATTTATCAGGTGTAGACATTTTAAATAGAAATTATTAATGAAAGAATGCAATTAAAGTACCTTCTTGAGCAGTCTTTACTCTGTATAACTCTATCAGGGGGCGGACATGTTTGGAATCTTGAGTCAGATCTTCTGTCATCACACCCAAAATTCGAAAAAACATGTCCGCCCCCTGGCAGAGGCAATTTATTTGAACCATATAATTGCAGATAAGAACCATTCCAACCATCTAGTCTGCCCAATTTTTAAAATAATTGTATTAGTCCGTGGCCTTATCTTATATCTAGGATAGCCTTATACTTATCCCACGCATGCTTAAACTCCTTCACTGTATTAACTTCTACCACTTCTACTGGAAGACTATTCCATGCATCCACTACCCTCTCAGTAAAGTAATACTTTCATTAGTCCCTGGCCTTATCTTATATCTAGGATAGCCTTATACCTATCCCACGCATGCTTAAACTCCTTCACTGTATTAACCTCTACCACTACTGATGGAAGGCTATTCCATGCATCCACTACCCTCTCAGTAAAGTAATACTTTCATTGGTCTCTGGCCTTATCTTATATCTAGGATAGCCTTATACCTATCCCACGCATGCTTAAAATCCTTCACTGTATTAACCTCTACCACTTCCACTGGAAGACTATTCCATACATCCACTACCCTCTCAGTAATGTAATACTTTCATTAGTCCCTGGCCTTATCTTATATCTAGGATAGCCTTATACCTATCCCATGCATGCTTAAACTCCTTAACTGTATTAACCTCTACCACTTCTACTGGAAGACTATTTCATGCATCCACTACCCTCTCAGTAAAGTAATACTTTCATTAGTCATTGAGCACATATCAAAAATGGAAAAATTGCTCTGGTCTTTGACTTCCGGATCCTCAACAAGTTAAACAACAAAGTCTAGTTGTAGGATGCTCTGAACTGAATGAAATATCTGCCCGACCATCAGTCGATGAATGGTGTTGCACAGGAGCATCGTTCAGAATTCATTTTATTCCGGCAGAAGTGGTATTCTGCCTGATTAATCATACTTCTGAATGGTTCAGTCCATCTTTGAGCCTTCACATAATAAGCACATTCTATTTCCTCACATTATGGTACGTACCTGTATTATTGCCAGTGAGCGGGCTTCTCTTGTTCCTTTCCAGCTGTGTTTCAGTATTTTATAGGTCAGGGAGACAAGGCGTGATCAGGAAAAGTGAGAATTGTGTAAGAAGCAGAGCTGTGACCACTTTCAATATAATGACCATCCCTGGGTGTGACCAACTGTGAAGCATCCAAAAGGAAAGAGAATTATTATTAGAGCCCAATTACAACATCCTGTGAAGAACAGAACATACGTTCATTACACAGACGCTAACTCCCACTACACAGAGACAAGCAAAGTATCCGTAACAGGTCTGTGGCAAGATCAGTGAAGATTCCATAGAACATGATTCAGTTGTCCACCACAGTACCCAGGAAACGCCTACCATGGGCTGTGTTCTTGCCTGCCATTATAACATGAGTCCATTTTTGTCTGAAGGGGGTGATTCGGTAAGTGCCCCATTCAAATTATACTTGAAGAAAGAAGATTTTGTCTAGGGTCAGGGTAAGAACAATAAAGCTATGGAATTCACTGCATGTAGAGGTGGTGCTATCGAATACATTAGATTCCTTTACATGGCCTGGATACTTTTTTTTAAAGAGGGCTATATAGACGCTAGGACGGCATAAAACGTCCTTCACTAGACAACTCGTCGCAGTTCCCCCTAAGTGAATGCAACATTCAGTGGCCCCACCCATTTTATCGATACTTCCTTTGTGTCCCCCAACTATGGCTGGTACTATTTTGAGGTAAAGGTGGCAACCCTATTTGAAATGGATGCCTTATTTGTGCCTTATTTTGGTTCAATACCAGTAAACAAGGAACAGGAAAAGGGTTGAATTTGATGAACACCAGTCTTTTTCAACCTAAACTACTACGAACATTGCCCCCAGTCGCTTACCCGTTTTGATCATTCTGTCCAGTCGTCTTGTCTCTCAGCACAACTGTTTTGCATGACTATGTGTGTCTATCTCTGGTGATATCAGGTGGCCTGATGAAGGGGCAGCAAGAGCAACCAAATTGTTTTTGCACCCCCACAACCCCGGCCACACATTTTCCAGCTTCCCTACCCCCCCCATTATGCTGCCTCTATGGACTTAACATTGACTTCAAGTAATTTTTTTACTGGCCTACTGGCTGGCGTGCTCTGGCTGAGCATGATAGGAAGCCTATTCTACAGTAGCTACGGGTGGTTACCTTTGTTCTTTGATAGAGGAGGACAAGCAAACATTTTATAACTATTCATTTAATATCTGGAACAAACAATAACAGGTTTGGACTTGTAATTAATGGTTATTACTCTGGGAAGGGCTGGGTGGGAATCTTTTTCATGCTTTTAGTTCCTCTTTATTTCTATTCTACATTTCCCATGGGTAGAGCAATCAGAACACAATGGGATATATGGGTCATATAAACATGCGTCACTCAAGTCTGAAAGGAATATAAACCTGCCACAAAATGGACGCATATTAAAACTCGCACTTTAAAAAATCGATTTCCATTTAATCCTGAATTTTTGCTTCTTACTGGTCTGCTCAATAAAGAGAGCATTGCAAGGAATTGAGATGGGAATTTCCGTCTTTAGACCAATGTAGTCGATACGGAAAAATTTGGATGTTTAGTGTGTGGACGAAGCCAGTCCAGCCTCCTCCACCTGCGAACCTTCCAGCTCATTCTTCACTTGTACAGCTCCGGCTGAGGTCCAACAGAGAACTTGCTTCTAAATTCGTATAGTTCTATAATGCTCCATCTAAGGAGGCATCATATTGCTATCAGCTGTAAAATACTTATACCTTGCTTGATTCTTATCTTATATCTAGGATAGTCTTATACTTTTCCCATGCATGCTTAAACTTCCCCCTCTGTATCAGCCTCTTCCATTTAATCTGGAAGCTTATTCAATGCATCCACTACCCTCTCAGTAAAGGAATACTTTTAAAACTCGGAACTTCTAATTTTCTGGGATTTCCTTAAACTTATGTTTAATTGAAAGATTGAATCAAACGTAAATTATTTAGAAAGAAAATCTTTAATGAAATAATGTAAACAATGTTCCTTATTAAGCCTTCTTTATTCCGTATAGTTCTCTCAGGGGGCAGACATGTTCGTTAGAATCTTTACTCCATATCGTTCTCTCAGGAGGCAGACATGTTGGTTAGAATCTTTACTCCATATTGCTCTCTCAGGGGGCAGACATGTTGGTTAGAATCTTTACTCCATATAGTTCTCTCGGGGGCAGACATGTTGGTTAGATTCTTTACTCCATATTGTTCTCTCAGGGTGCAGACATGTTGGTTAGAATCTTTACTCCATATCACTCTCTCAGGGGGCGGACATGTTGGTTAGAATCTTTACTCCATATCACTCTCTCAGGGGGCAGACATGTTGGTTAGAATCTTTACTCCATATAGTTCTCTCAGGGGGCAGACATGTTGGTTAGAATCTTTACTCCATATAGTTCTCTTAGAAGGCAGACATGTTGGTTAGAATCTTTACTCCATATAGTTCTCTCAGGGGGCATACATGTTGGTTAGAAACTTTACTCCATATCGTTCTCTCAGGGGGCAGACATGTTGGTTAGAATCTTTACTCCATATAGTTCTCTCAGGGGGCAGACATGTTGGTTAGAATATTTACTCCATATAGTTCTCTCAGGGGGCAGACATGTTGGTTAGAATCTTTACTCCATATAGTTCTCTCTGGGGGCAGACATGTTGGTTAGAATCTTTACTCCATATCGTTCTCTCAGGGAGCAGACATATTGGATATCATCTTTTCTCCATGTCGTTCTCTCAGAGGGCAGACATGTTGATTAGAATCTTTACTCCATATTGCTCTCTCAGGGGGCAGACATGTTGGTAATAATCTTTACTTCATATAGCTCTCTCAGGGGGAAGACATGTTGGTTAGAATCTTTATTCCATATCACTCTCTTAGGGGGCGGACATGTTGGTTAGAATCTTTACTCCATATCACTCTCTCAGGGGGCAGACATGTTGGTTAGAATCTTTACTCCATATCGTTCTCTCAGGGGGCAGACATGTTGGTTAGAATCTTTACTCCATATCGTTCTCTCAGGGGGCAGACATGTTGGTTAGAATCTTTACTCCATATAGTTCTCTCAGGGGGCAGACATGTTGGTTAGAATATTTACTCCATATAGTTCTCTCAGGGGGCAGACATGTTGGTTAGAATATTTACTCCATATAGTTCTCTCAGGGGGCAGACATGTTGGTTAGAATATTTACTCCATATAGTTCTCTCAGGGGGCAGACATGTTGTTTAGAATCTTTACTCCATATAGTTCTCTCGGGGGGCAGACATGTTGGTTAGAATCTTTACTCCATATAGTTCTCTCAGGGGGCAGACATGTTGTTTAGAATCTTGGGTCAGATCTTCACTCACCTTGGTTCAGATGAACAAAGATCTGACCAAAGATTCTAAACAATATGTCTGCCTCCTGGTAGAGCTATATAGGGTAATGATGGCTCTATAAGGTGCTTTATTTGTATTCTTTCATTAAATCATTTTTTGTGTTCCTCACAGCGGGACTTCATTAAAGGAATAAAACCCACCCTGGTGAGAAGCCGCGTGGTTCATCATTGGCAAACAAAATCAGATGTCCATCGTGTCCCATGCTGTGGTTGGTGTGATGGATATCCTCTGGCGGAATTGCTCGTCATATCACCACCAGCTTGAGACCCGTACATGTTCCATATGAGCAGCACAAGAGAGCTGAGCACTTTTCAGGGAATTGTTCCCCAATCACGCTTGCTAGGATGGAAAAAGCCCGGATCCATGTCTTCCTAATTTTACAGAACCAGAACTTTTCCTTGTCCTCCATACGAAGGAGGGAGAAAATCTCTAGGAATTCCCCCCTTACACATTTTCTCTCCGCTTTAGGTGCAGGCTAAGAGGGCCTGACCAGCACATATTAGAAGCCCTGTAGGCGAGTTGTGCCAAGTTTTGTACCCCATCCAATTCTTTAAAGTCCCCTGCATGGCACAGCATGCCGTATTTCGGAGGTTTGTGGCCTACTTACCATCCTGAAAGCCCGACGGGGTAAACCTTATTAAAATGGCTGATGGGAGGATGTCCACTCATATTCTTTATAACCATTCATACAGCACCCTCTGGTGGACCTATGTAGTAATACACTCACATACTTACCATCAACCCATGCATTCCCCACACTCACACGGGGACCTTGTCCAGCCAGCTGCACTTTGTCTCCAATGGGTCATCATTTTGGGGGTGTTCAAAACTCTGTTCTAGTATTGAGGTTTTCACTTATACATAAAGTCCAAAAGAAAGATCAACTGGATAATAGAGCACAAGAAAGGTAATAATAAAGAAAGCAGCAAATGGGTGCAAGCCAAAAGGCAATTACCTTTTCATCAAAAAGAAATAATACAATGAAAAAGTAAGCAATAGTAATACATCATTCGTAAGGCATTACTCTTTGATTTTTCACCTATACATACCCTCGTGACACTATTTCACTGTGCTAAACACAATATGAGGGGATAAAACATATGCAGCCATTTCTCCGTGATTGGACTGTGAAATTATCCTATGAGGTGATCAATCCCTCGTATGACCTTATGACCTATGACTTATGATCTTATAACTAGACTAGGGGTGAAGTACATTACTATTGCGGGAGAGATAGAGAGAGACAGACAGACAGACAGAGAGAGACATACAGACAGACAGACAGACAGACAGAGATCTTATAACTAGACTAGGGGTGAATTACCATTGCGGGAGAGAGAGAGAGAGAGAGAGAGAGACAGACAGACAGACATAGACAGACAGACAGAGAGAGATCTTATAACTAGACTAGGGGTGAAGTACATTACCATTGTGGGAGAGAGAGAGAGAGAGAGAGAGAGAGACAGACAGACAGAGAGAGACAGACAGACAGACAGAGAGAGATCTTATACCTAGACTAGGGATGAAGTACATTACCATTGTGGGAGAGAGAGAGAGAGAGACAGACAGACAGAGAGAGACAGACAGACAGACAGACAGAGAGAGATCTTATACCTAGACTAGGGATGAAGTATATTACCATTGCGGGAGAGAGAGAGAGAGAGGGGGGGGGGGGGGGGCTTAAAAAATGGTAATTCAATGAAGATAACAAGAAATCAAAGGTAAGTAGTGAATCTACTAACACTGATGTGTACGCATACTAGGCTTATTAACAATCTACACTGTACCTAGTAAACACATGACTCACCATGTAAATGATGCCCCTTGGTGATCTTGCTAGCACACAATTCACCTCTTGCAGATACCTTGGGAAAGCTGGCTTTACTTCTCGCCTGCCTGTTGTTTGTCTTCACTCTTCTCCTGGTGATGTCTTCCCTCTTCCCCTTGTCACTTCTTCACTAATTGTGTAATTTCCCCAACCAGATACATTCCAATACCTCCCAGTGATATAACTAATGCTACACTCCTCCATCTATCTGCATGTGTGATTGAAATTATATAACCGCTGATGATGATGAAGAACAATACCAGTCATGTCACCTTTAGGCTGACATCACATCACTGGATATTCATAATCAGGAACAACTGTTATGCTATGGGTCACCCCCCCCCCCCCCCCCCCTATATGTAAGGTGAAGTTATGAACAATGTCACATTAAAAGTGTTTGTCCTGGGGATGTTATTTTTTCCCAGTATATGGTGCGTATGGAGTTGCAGGTGAAAGTTATCCTACTCCACTCTGGGGCTGCCCTGATTCTTGGGATTGTACCGAGGTATAACATGACAGTACAGTAGAAACCAACAATAACATGTCTGGAAATAAATGCATTTGTTCTAAGTTTATTATTTACTTTGTATAGAAATGAAAGGTTTTTGGTCTGTGGTAAGATGATCAAGTCTTTCTTTCTTCTGTAGTCCATGGCGGGCTGGCAAGGTGCATGTAATGCATACTTCACATTTGACAGGTGAAGTACCAAGAGGAGGGCTTGCACACCATTGATCCCTTGCACGGCTCATTAAAACACTCAACCTCCCCTACTGTGTGACACACACATTTATTCTCGCACTTGTCGTCCTTCCAGAAATTTTCGTTGTACCTGAGAAAGTTGGCTGAAGAAGGAAAAGAGGTGGTAAACAGAACAGCAAAGGTATCGCTCAGCTTCTGCTATATTATCCATGGCGCCCTTCCACGTGGCTTGTCCAGTGGAATCATGGGAAGATAATAAATCTTCATTCGCGGAATGTAGCCATACCTTCGTAAACACACCCTCCTGGGACTGTTAACTTATCGACTCGGAAGACCCAGCATCCTGGAGTGCCGACATTGGACGTCTGTCCGATATTTATGATGTCACTGGTCCCAGAGCCAGGAAGGTTTAAATACTGAGTCTTGTCACCACTGCCCAGACAAGCCTGTGATACAGAAACAATGACAGAAATTTCTGCAAGCAGAAGTTGGGCAGACTAGATGGGCTGAGCGGCTCTTCTCTGCCGACACATTCTATGTTTCTATGCAATGTATGTTTCTATGACATCATTCACCTGGGTAAAATCTACCTTTTACAATCGAGGTGGTCCACTAGGTGATCCCAGACTATTTGATATATTATTGTATTTTAAAGAATCGTTCAATCGAATGGCTCTTCATCTTTATGGGCCTTTAAGTGTCTGGCTTTTTTCCTCTGATGTTTCTCTCTCAAATAAGTCTACAAAGAGAGAAATAATATAAAATCCTTAGCCATCTGTTTCCCCCGAGCTGCTCCTGGGGGGAAGGGGGGATCAGCCTATTACTATCAGCAGACATGTGTGTTTTGTGGAAAATTAATGAAGCTAAGACTTCATAAAACTGTAAATGAGCACTATAAGAAGAACATACTGCTTTCAATAGTTTCTATGATGTACGGTTCATGGCATAATAAAGTTGTATTGCAACTCCATCTAATTTCAGGGTCTCATTTGACTGCTGTGCTTTGTAGAGAGAGTCATTGTTTTAATATTTACAACTTTAAATGGATTATCCCTGTTTTACACAATGCATGATATTGTGCTTTGAAATGCACAGACACATTGGCAAGTAAAACATTTTTTAACTGGTCTCTGATTAGAAACCAGTAATTCCATACAAATATCTCGGGAACAGTGCATCATAGAAACTAAGAAGTATTTTTAACACAGAAACATAGAATGTGTCGGCAGATAAGAACCGTTCGGCCCATCTAGTCTGCCCAATTTTCGAAATAATGTTATTAGTCCCCAGTTCCCTATCTTATATCTAGGATAGTCTTATACCTTTCCCACTCATGCTTAAAGATTTTATTCATCTTAAAGGGACTCTGTCAATGCAAACATTGCTTATGATGTGAAAGTAGACAATAAAAAAAACAATGAAAAATTATCTCTACATTGCACACAAAGGCATGAAATAAGATAAATATACAGTATGTTTTAAATGTGTCTGTGGAGTCTCCTACTTATGACATCACCTGTGGCTTGATATGCAGACAAACTAATTTTCTATGGGAAATGCGTAATTTGCATATCAATCCACAAGGTGATGTCACAAGCAGGCGACACACTTTAAAAATATATCAATTAAAAAAGTGAACCCAGCGCTGCAATCACAAGTCTAGCAGCACTTAGGCAGTGTGCCCCTAAACCACACAAAAACAGACAATATATACAAATAAAGAACAATAAGTGCGCTTGGAGCAAACTGTGATAAAAAAATATATGTGATAAACACAATTAATATATATATATATATATATATATATATATATATAACACCTTATAGGTGACAATGTGAAATAATATCTTGAGGAATCAGGAGGAAGCTTTGATCCCCCTCAAGGGGATGCACTCACAGGATGGCTGGATAATAATTGCACTTCAAGGGTAAGATGTCCTTTTGTAGAATCCTGCTGTGGCTAATCTGCTTAGATTTTAGCTCAGGAACAGAAACAACAGATATCCAATTAGTGTGTAACATATACAGACTTTTAATTAAAAAAAGTATCTGCTTACATGGAAGTTTTCTCTGTCAAAGGTAGTGGGCGCCACACATCTGCAGGAGAAATCTTGTCCAGTAAGTATCAAAAAATAAATATACACAATATATTTACATAAAGAACAGCAGGGTGAGTCCAGTCCGCTACGCGTTTCAGCCTTCATGGGCTTCTACCAGAGTTTTCTCTTAGTTTATGCATTTCAGTGCAATTCTGCATATGTATAGATCATTTGTCATCATTTTGTATTCCCTACACTCACAGTATAACTAATATTTTGTTTGATAGAGCCCCCTGTAAAGTGCCAATTCCTTTACGTTAATTTTTCACCCACCTTTATACATTTCTTTAAGTAGATAGATTCATAAATAAACCCAAGATATACATGTTCTTCTTATACCTGAGCTGGTACACCTCCTAACCCTGTACTTGGATTTCCACCATTTGCCACGCCAGCCCCCCAAGTGATAGTGCCGTAATTCAGCATACAAAAGGATCTCGAGCCATCGGTGGAGAGGACAGCTTGAAAGGTGTTTGTCTGGAAAATACACCAGAATTACATGTAGAAACAGGCAAAGTATTTGTGCGAGCCCCACCAGTGGCCACGCCAAGGTCTGGGAAGGTTTCCTTAGAACATCATTATACTATCCAGCACAATATCCAGTAAATGTCCAGTATTACTCAGCAGCCCCGGGGGCGGCAGTCTCCATCCTAGTTCAATTATGTGTCAGTGTATCTGTCTATCAATCTCTGTACCTTATCTGTCAGTATATCTGTCTATCAGTCTCTGTACCTTATCTGTCAGTATATCTGTCTATCAGTCTCTGTACTTTATCTGTCAGTATATCTGTCTATCAATCTCTGTACCTTATCTGTCAGTATATCTGTCTATCAATCTCTGTACCTTATCTGTCAGTATATCTGTCTATCAATCTCTGCACCTTATCTGTCAGTATATCTGTCTATCAATCTCTGTACCTTATCTGTCAGTACATCTGTCTATCAGTCTATGTACCTTATCTGTCAGTATATCTGTCTATCAATCTCTGTACCTTATCTGTCAGTATATTTGTCTATGAATCTCTGTACCTTATCTGTCAGTATATCTGTCTATCAATCTATGTATCTTATCTGTCAGTATATCTGTCTATCAATCTCTGTACCTTATCTGTTAGTATGTCGGTCTATCAGTCTCTGTACCTTATCTGTCAGTATATCTGTCTGTCAATCTCTGTACCTTATCTGTCAGTATATCTGTCTATCAGTCTCTGTACCTTATCTGTCAGTATATCTGTCTATCAATTTCTGCGCCTTATCTGTCAGTATATCTGTCTATCAGTCTCTGTACCTTATCTGTCAGTATATCTGTCTATCAATCTCTGTACCTTATCTGTCAGTATTTCTGTCTATCAGTCTCTGTACCTTATCTGTCAGTATATCTGTCTATCAGTCTCTGTACCTTATCTGTCAGTATATCTGTCTATCAGTCTCTGTACCTTATCTGTCAGTATATCTGTCTATCAATCTCTGTACCTTATCTGTCAGTATATCTGTCTATCAGTCTCTGTACCTTATCTGTCAGTATATCTGTCTATCAATCTCTGCACCTTATCTGTCAGTATATCTGTCTATCAATCTCTGTACCTTATCTGTCAGTATATCTGTCTGTCAGTCTCTGTATCTTATCTGTCAGTATATCTGTCTATCAGTCTCTCTTTCTTATCTGTCAGTATATCTGTCTATCAGTCTCTGTACCTTATCTGTCAGTATATCTGTCTATCAGTCTCTGTACCTTATCTGTCAGTAAATCTGTCTATCAGTCTCTGTACCTTATCTGTCAGTATATCTGTCTATCAATCTCTGTACCTTATCTGTCAGTATATCTGTCTGTCAGTCTCTGTATCTTATCTGTCAGTATATCTGTCTATCAATATCTGTACCTTATCTGTCAGTATATCTGTCTATCAGTCTCTGTACCTTATCTGCCAGTATATCTGTCTATCAGTCTCTGTACCTTATCTGTCAGTATATCTGTCTATCAGTCTCTGTACCTTATCTGTCAGTATATCTGTCTATCAATCTCTGTACCTTATCTGTCAGTATATCTGTCTATCAATCTCTGTACCTTATCTGTCAGTATATCTGTCTATCAATCTCTGTACCTTATCTGTCAGTATATCTGTCTATCAATCTCTGTACCTTATCTGTCAGTATATCTGTCTATCAGTCTCTGTACCTTATCTGTCAGTATATCTGTCTATCAATCTCTGTACCTTATCTGTCAGTATATCTGTCTATCAGTCTCTGTACCTTATCTGTCAGTATATCTGTCTATCAGTCTCTGTACCTTATCTGTCAGTATATCTTTCTATCAATCTCTGTACCTTATCTGTCAGTATGTCTGTCTATCAATCTCTGTACCTTATCTGTCAGTATATCTGTCTATCAGTCTCTGTACCTTATCTGTCAGTATGTCTGTCTATCAATCTCTGTACCTTATCTGTCAGTATATCTGTCTATCAATCTCTGTACCTTATCTGTCAGTATATCTGTCTATCAGTCTCTGTATATTATCTGTCAGTATATCTGTCTATCAGTCTCTGTATCTTATCTGTCAGTATATCTGTTTATCAATCTCTGTACCTTATCTGTCAGTATATCTGTCTATCAGTCTCTGTACCTTATCTGTCAGTATATCTGTCTATCAATCTCTGTACCTTATCTGTCAGTATATCTGTCTATCAATCTCTGTATCTTATCTGTCAGTATATCTGTCTATCAGTCTCTGTACATTATCTGTCAGTATATCTGTCTATCAATCTCTGTACCTTATCTGTCAGTATATCTGTCTATCAATCTCTGTACCTTATCTGATATTTAGTCCTGGATGTGCAATACAGGTGATGAGGCATGTCCTGTTGTGTATTTAAATCATTGGCATGATATACAAAGACCTTGATAAAATTATGTTGGGAGGGTAGGGGGCAAGAAGGACATTATGTGGAGGGGAAGCATTTTTTTTCAGTAAGGGGCCCTGAAATTTCTGATGGCGGTCCTGGTTAACAATATCAATGTGGATCTATAAAAATCCCCTATCCTAATACTCCTAATGTGGGGGATTTAATGTTCCTCTATCCTGGCTCCTTTGACAATCACTGGCTACTCTGTCAATCACTGGCTCCTTTGTCAATCACTGGCTCCTCTGTCAATCACTGGCTCCTTTGTCAATCACTGGCTACTCTGTCAATCACTGGCTCCTCTGTCAATCACTGGCTCCTTTGTCAATCACTGGCTACTCTGTCAATCACTGGCTCCTCTGTCAATCACTGGCTCCTCTGTCAATCACTGGCTCCTCTGTCAATCACTGGACATGATTCAAACTCGGGAAGAGAATGCCAAGTGCACACTGGGAAATATAATGATTTGAGAAGAAAAAAAGATGTATGTACACTTTTTTTCCCCCAATAATACACATTGTTGTTTTTGTTATTAGTCGATTTAATGGAAGGACTTTTCTGTTGCTTTCTTTTTCTAGTGAGATACTAACCTTATTAGATTGTGAATTTGATTGTGGCACTTTATCCCAGGTAGCTATTAAACTCCATTTTGATTTGTACGGAAGATTCTCCGAAGACGGGACATACTTCTCCATGTCGTTATCTATTCTTTTTAGAATCGACGGGTTTGTGGTTGTGCGGTAATACACATTTCCAGTTTTTCTTATGTCGACGTCAGCCATGAAAGGGGCAATAAAGGAGCTGCCATCAGCTGGCGGGAAGGCCTCTGGTGTATATTTGGAATTTTTAGCCCCAAAAGATATCAACCCATTATTGTGGACCTAAAAAAAAAAAAAAGCGTACAAAGCAAGTTCTTACATTCCTTACTGTACTGAGGAACAAGGTCGGGTGGCATCTCTACTGGGTCAATGCTCCATGCTATTGCTGGTGTTTTCCACCACGTGTCTGCATTATATTGGAGACCTCAATCAAAACGTAGCCTCTAATGGTCCAATTGTTGGATTTATTCGATAAGGTAGCGATTCACGGACTCTACAAATAACTTACATGGAGAGATTTGTAAACTAGTATATAGAACCTAAATGGAAGAAAGATGCTGATCTCCTTGCTTGCTCCGTCCTTTTCTACTGGTGTGGTCTTATCTCCCACCGATAGTCCATAGGGATAAAAATTTGTATCTAGATGTTAAAAATGGAGATATCATTATATAACTTACTTCTAAAACCTTGACTTGCCGAGTCGAAGTTGTGGGTTCCATGGTACATGGGTCTACTGGGAACCTGGCAGGAACTAGAAGATGAACTTAGCAGGTCTCTCGGGGGAATCATATGGACACCTGTACATTAACTTTTTAGAAGTTGCACATTTTTTATTTTATTCATTTTTGACCAGATAAAATGATTAGCTAAGGCCTAAACTACCTTAGCGGAGCTGGGCCTTGTGTGACCAGTTCAGGAAAGGTTCTACTCAATAAAGAGAGGTTTTCAGATTTAAGGCCAAATTAGCCTAGTTTGGCCTTAAGTTTTGAAATTTCTGTCTCAATTCCATCATATCCGGTGGCTGTATTTCCTGCACGCACAAATGATGGGCAAAATAATACTGGCAAATGATGGGGAAAATAATACAGGCAAATAATGGGAAAAATAATACTGGCAAATAATGGGGAAAATAATACTGGCAAATGATGGGCAAAATTTGACTGGCAAATGATGGGCAAAATAATACTGGCAAATAATGGGAAAAATAATACTGGCAAATAATGGGAGAAATAATACTGGCAAATGATGTGCAACATTTGACTGGCAAATGATGGGCAAAATAATACTGGCAAATGATGGGCAAAATAATACTGGCCAATGATGGGCATAATATGACTAGCAAATGATGGGCAAAATATGAATGGCAAATGATGGGCAAAATATGACTGGCCAATGATGGGCATAATATGACTAGCAAATGATGGGCAAAATATGACTGGCAAATGATGGGCAAACTATGACTGGCAAATGATGGGCAAAATATGACTGGAAAATAATGGGCAAAATTTGACTAGCAAAGGATGGGCAAAACATATGACTGGCAAATGAATATTAATGGGCAGGCTAAACATGGCATAATGGAAATATTGTCTGTGGCACATTAATGGGCAAATTGGCTGTGGCCAAAGTGATACTGTGGTATGTTCTGTGGGTCAAAATAACATGTACTATGGGGGGAAGTGACACCGTGGCATGTTCTGCAGGGGCAATTCAGTGGGAAAAATTGACACTGCGGTATGTTCTGGCGGGCAAATTTACACTGTGGCATGCCAAATTATGTGGGTGCAATATGAGTACAAGCCAAGGGCTATGGGTACTGTATGGTGTATTACATATGAAAATAGTTGAATATAATATTTAAAAGTTCATATAAGTAGACATGCAGCTAGTTATATATATACATATTTGGGGTCCACCTCAAATGTTTGTAAAAGCTTGAAATATTTCAATGTTTTTTTGTGGTCAGAAAAGTAATATTACTTTTCTGAGAGGGTGGTGGATGAATGGAATAACCTTCCAGCAGAAGTGGTAGAGGTAAACACAGTGAAGGAGTTTAAGCATGCATGGGATAGGTATAAGGCTATCCTAGATATAAGATAAGGTCAGGGACTAATGGAAGTATTACTTTACTGAGAGGGTAGTGGATGTATGGAATAGTCTTCCAGTAGAAGTGGTAGAGGTAAACACAGTGAAGGAGTTTAAGCATGCATGGGATAGGTATAAGGCTATCCTAGATATAAGATAAGGTCAGGGACTAATGAAAGTATTACTTTACTGAGAGGGTAGTGGATGCATGGAATAGTCTTCCAGTAGAAGTGGGGTGGAGTTGCATGGTGGGGTCGGGGGGCCCCCAGGGAAATTTTTGTTATGGGGCCAGATGGTTTCTAGTAATACAACTGGTTTGAGGAACACAACAACGAGTACAAGGTTTTGACTTGGCCTCCATATTCCCCAGATCTCAATTCAATCAAGCATCTGTGGGATGTGCTGGACAAACAAGTCCGATCCATGGAGGCCCCACCTCGCAACTTACAGGACTTAAAGGATCTGCTGCTAATGTCTTGGTGCCAGTTACCTCAGCACACCTTCAGAGGTCTAGTGGAGTCCATGCCTCTACGGGTCAGGACTGTTTTGGCATTAAAAGGGGAGCTACACAATATTAGGCAGGCGGTCATAATGTTATAACTGATCGGTGTATTATCAACCAAGATTCACCTACCTTCATCAGCAGTGCTTTGCCCAAGACATGATATCCCAACTGCAATAAAACAAATATTTTACCTTCTTATTTACATTTTGACATATTTCCACAATTAAATGTTATCTTGTTTTCTATTGTTTTATTTAAAGTAACAAAATATATCACGGAACCATTTCCTGTTTTCTATAATATTTGAAGTCAGCACCTTTATAATTATTATTTTTCATATAACTTTTTTCATTACTATGAGTTTTATTGCTGTGGAGTGTGTGATCAGGACTGGTCCAAGACATTGTGCTGCATGGGGCGAAAAAACAAATGCTGCCCCCCCCCCCCCCCAAAAAAAAAAATGCCACATAGATATAGTCAGTGGCAGAGCAGTTAACCCCTGGATTGCTTAACATATGTAGGCAGTGTCAGATGAGTTAACTCCTGGATGGATAGACAGATATAGGTAGTGTCAGATTAGTTAACCTCTTGGTGGCTAGAAATATAAAGGTAGTATCAGAGGAGTTAACCCCTTGGGTGGCTAGATAAATAGAGGCAGTGTCAGAGGAGTTAACCCCTTGGATGGCTAGACAGATATAGTCAGTGTCAGGGGAGTAAAACCCTTTATCCACACACTTACTCACACACATACACAGACAGTCTTTCCCTCACAGATACACACAGACACTCTGTCACTCACACACACACACACACACTATTACTGACATACACACACTCTCACTTATCCTGACATACACACTCACTCATTCACACTGACATACACACACACCTACACACTGACATACACACATACACTACAAATTACTATCAGCTATATCCCTGTGGAGCACAGTGATAGAATTCTATAATAAACTCTTCACTCAGTATAACTCTATCAACACAAAATTGAATTCTCATGTACATTTAAGCTGTATACTTTAATTAAGTGCATTACTTACGCAACATCAGGAGCATCATGTTTAATAAGGTCTCAGGCTAATCAATTGACCAAGGAGAGAGTCACCTTCAATGATGATGTACGAAAAATCTTAATTTACATTAACCAACAGAGCATAAAAAAACATACAGTTGTTAAGTATTTAAAATAGCTTCAAATGGGCAGTTTTTAAGACAGGTTGTAATATAGTTAACCCCCTCGTAAAGCTCATTATGCTGTAGAGATTTAAAGTATAATTATTATTAGAAATGCTTTAATGAAATAATACAAATAAAGCACCTTATTGAGCCCTCTTTTGCTCTGTATAGCTCTATCAGAGGCAGACATGCTGCTTAGAAACTTTGCTCTGCATAGTTCTATCAGGGGGCGGACATGTTGTTTAGAATCTTTGCTCTCTATAGCTCTATCAGGGGGTGGACATGTTGTTTAGAATCTTTGCTCTGTATAGCTCTATCAGAGGGTGGACATGTTGTTTAGAATCTTTGCTCTCTATAGCTCTATCAGGAGGTGGACATGGTGTTTAGAATCTTTGCTCTCTATAGCTCTATCAGTGGGCGGACATGTTGTTTAGAATCTTTGCCCTTAATAGATCTATCAGAGGGTGGACATGTTATTTAGAATCTTTGTTCTGTATAGCTCTATCAGTGGGCAGACATGTTGTTTAGAATCTTTGCTCTGTATAGCTCTATCAGGGGGCGGACCTGTTGTTTGCAATCTTTGTTCTGTATAGCTCTATCAGTGGGCAGACATGTTGTTTAGAATCTTGGGTCAGATGTTCCTTTATTCAACCCAAAATTCTAAACATCATATCTGCCCCTGATAGAGCTATATAGAGCATATGTTTAATTTATATTCTTTCGTTAAAGCATTTGTATTAAAAATGCCTACACTTGATAGCATCTTTCAACTAAGCAGAAATAGATTTTTTACAGACAGTTGTCATTTAGATGTCAGACACGATTACTGCACTATTTATGCTTAATCTTAAAATCAAAAGAAAACTAATTACCAGTGAGGTGGCACATGCATGCTGGGAATAATTATGTTCTAGATATGCACTAGAGAAGAACAGTATTAGTATTAATCCAAAATCCTCCTTTATGGGGATAACCAAGGCTACCACTCTGTCTCCATCCAGTTCGTCTGATTTCGGTATTGGGAGATATAACTGTGGAATTGGCCATGATATCTGAATTGCGAACATATCTGAAGACGGATCGGGCTACATGGGAAGTTCAACATTTGGGTTCCGATATACCCCCATTGTGTCCCAAATCCATTCACAATTCGGAGGGCCGATTATTGATTCGTATTGAGTTGGCCCTTACATCTTCACAGTTTATTGTTGACTCGTCTAGCAAGCGTTCTATTTTCTCACAAGCCACTCATACTATTAATTAGATTAGTGGTACTTACCTGTAATAGAGTTATGGGGCAGATTTCTCCTGTTCTATCCCAGCCGTGTTTCGTTATTTTATAGTTTGTGAAGACAAGGCGGGGTCAGGAATTGGAGAATTGTGTAAGGAGTGGACTGCGATCACTTTTAATTTATTGGCCATCCCTGGGTGTGATCAAGTGTGAAGTATCAAAAAATAGCTTTATTATTATTATAGATGTGATGTTCCAAAATTAAAACACCCTGGGAGGAGCATAATCAACCGTTTTTATTTTTCACATGCTGGCTCCCATGGCATGTGCCTGGAGATGGGGTTGAAAGGGGTAATTCGGTTCAAATACAGATATTACTGCCAGCAGATTTTTTTTTATTTATTTAAGTTTGAGAAAGAAAAAAAAAACAATATTTTATGGGTGCTTATTTTTAAATACATTTCGATATCTAAAATTTATGCAATGAGCAAGAGCATTCCAATGGATTCCGTGGGGACTGGACCACTTTATAGACCCTTAAGTCAGTCTCGGTATAAAAGGCTTTTGGACAATATTTCTATAGAACAGCGTTATGAAGTTATCACAATTCATTGACAATAGAGATGGTGACTGGTCTGCGGTGTTTGTGACCTTCTTTCCCTCTATTGGTGGAAAACGATGGGGTCTAGTCATGAAGCTCTGCATCCAAAATCTTGGCCAAACTTGGATCGTTTTGGTTTCCCTATTAAATCGGGTAATTCAGGCATCGGCTATATGCCTATGAATTCAGGAGAATGCGGAAAAAAAATAGCCAATCTTCCAAATTTGGCTGAATTCAATCAGATTTTTAGCCGAGCTGTTTGGCCAAATCCTCCCTTCGTCACTTGCACTTGAAGAAGCCAAGACTGGCGAAACGTGTCTGCTTCTCGTAAGATTTTCGGAAGTGCCGGCAGCTTAATCCAGCAGGGAAGAATTGATAGTCGAATTCAGTAGGGAGCCTCGGAGCATGCAAGGGATCTTGCTGTCTCATAATTGCACCTCTGTGAGACTGGCTTTTTTTTTTATATGCACTTAAATATTGTTAAGTAAGTTTTAAAAAAACGGGGGCCAATAAATACTTTTGCATGTAGTATTACGCTATTTCCCTCTCTTATTTCTTCCTTCGGTCGTCCCAAGCCTTCTATTAAAGGGGCAGTACAGGGGATACCTCTCATCTTGTATCCATCTAATAACCTTAAAGCCAGAGCGAGGGAATATCATTTGGAGTGTTTTCCATTGGGGAGGATATACCAAACCTTGGAAATAAATACACAGACACACATATGTTTTGTGTGTCTTTTAGGTTTTTTTTTTGTATTTCATTTTATCCCACTTCTGAGAAATGGTCATCATTATTTATAAGACGTAAGTTGTTTTTTTTTATTTATTTTTTTGCCCTGTTTGTTGTTTGCCATTGTCACGGACTGAGTAGAGTTCTAGGAAAGAGGAACCGCAATGCGATGACCTGGTAGCTACTGCAACAGGCTTGGAAACAGAACAGTGTCTATTCACCAGAATGGTATTATACCCTATGATTGAGCCGTAGGTAAATGACCACCCAGGACTTGGTACACTGACTGCAACCGCACACTGAAGCAGAGGTAAGGACTAGGAGAGTAGTGAGCAGGCCGGGTCATACGCAAATTGGGAACAAAGTACAACGGAGGTAAATCAGAAGGCAAGGTCAGTAGGTAGGCAAATAGGTTGAGGCAGGCAGCGAAACAGAGGAGTCAAAAAGCAAGCAGGAGTCAAAAACTGAAAAAATCAATAGGACCGAAATAAAACACAGTACAAAGAACTATCTAGGGCAATGATAAACCCACCCCCAAGTTATTAACAAAAAGAATATTCCTTTAAGGGCTTTTATACTTTTAAAAGCTCCTTTTATTGTGTTTCATTTTTTCCTCTATATATGTATACACTGTCTCGTCATTATGCCACATGGACCATTTTCTTGTCCACTGTGTTTGTAACATTGTTTGGCAATGTACAGTTGTCCACTGTGGACATTAAAGGTTACCATGATACACGTGATATGCTAATGGGAGGGTATATATTGGCAGGTCACAGCTTGGGAGGTTACATGTATTTGGCTAACAGCTTAAAGAGAATGTGACTCCACCCTATAGCTGTGTGTACAATAATATATGTTGATGTATATACTTATTTATACACGGGAATTTCAACTTTTTATTGGGAATACGAATTCACGTATGGGATACATGTGTTTGGCATTAAAAATGTCAGGTTGATTGACGTGAGAATTGTGCCATTTATGCCAAAATAGCACACATTGTGTTTAAAAATTACAAAAACATCAATCTTTTCTATTACGGAAAATATTTAGCAAATTCCAAATCAACTACTTTTTGGCCCTAAAATGTTCAGTTCCCCAAATGCTAGTTTGAGAAATTGTCCTCTATGTAATTCGGGAACAATTTCTGAATTTGGGGGCGGAGAATGCTATCCTTTAATCTCAGACATCAAAGCAGTGATATAATGGGGGTCAAATACTGGTGCAATTGGCGTGTTCGCCAATGTGTAAAGCAGACTTTTGGCTGAATGCGTACATTTTGCTTATGTCTGCGCTTGTTGCGTTGGCACAGTCTATGTATAAAAATACATATATTGTGGAGGTCCCTCTCCCATACTGCAAAGTGTTGTTATCAGAAAGGGAGTTATAAGAAGAAGAAAAAAACGCAACCACCATTATACATAACAGTGTGGGAGATTTTATACGTAACCTCCAATATATCCACTTCTCTCAGTGTTACAAAATGTGCAATTACTATACTAACAAACAAAGAGAACAAACAGACAGGATGGAAACATGTCACAGTGATCTGAACTTGAGAGATAAACTATTGATAGACGTGGATATATCTGCTGATGGGCCTGCTCTATAACAGCTTGCTTAATGTAAGAGGCACATGTGTTTTTTATATGTTTTATTCATATTTAACATACTTCATTTATATGTAATTGTTCATCTGCACACACAAACTTGTCATCTGCACCCAAACTAGACATTTGAACCCAAAGACCTTCCATTTACCCATAGAGACTTGTATTTGCATCAAGAGACTTGCCATTTGCACCCAATATTGCTATTTGCACCAGTAAATTTGCCATTTACACCAAAAGACTTTATATTTGCACCCAGACTTGCCATATGCACCAAGAGACTTGCCATTTGCACCCCCAGGACTTGCCGTTTGCACCCCCAGGACTTGCCGTTTGCACCCCCAGGACTTGCCATTTGCACTCCCAGGACTTGCCATTTGCACCCCCAGGACTTGCCGTTTGCACCCCAGGACTTGCCGTTTGCACCCCAGGACTTGTCGTTTGCACCCCAGGACTTGTCGTTTGCACCCCCATGACTTGCCGTTTGCTCCCCCAGGACTTGCCATTTGCACCCCAACGACTTGCCATTTGCACCCCCAGGACTTGCCGTTTGCACCCAAAGGACTTGCTGTTTGCACCCCAGGACTTGCCGTTTGCACCCCCAGGACTTGCCGTTTGCACCCCCAGGACTTGCCGTTTGTACCCTAGGACTTGCCGTTTGTACCCCCAGGACTTGCCGCTTGCACCCTAGGACTTGGCGTTTGCACCCCCAGGACTTGCCGTTTGCACCCCAGGACTTGCTTACTTATTCCCTGGCGATCTAGGAAACTGCACTTCTTTTCGTGAATCTATTTTAAAGGACACACAGCACAATTTTTCTCAAAGGACATTCTGTGCACCGGTGATGTCATGAAGTACTCTTCAGTGCGGACGCACACAACCAAGAACAGGATCCAACAGGCGTAACTCGTGAGGATGCAACGCACAGTCGCATACCCAGGAGGTCTGTCTGAGGTCTGAAGGGGCCATGTGTGCCAACTGTATCACATTACCTGTGTAACAGCTACTTGTGAGCTAGGAGTGGCAGTTTGGTCACTCCTGGGAATGGCTGAAGGTGCGGCGAGGAGTTGGGTATTTTTAGTTGGCTTCATCACTAATTAAGAGCTAATTATGTAAGACATTAAGATTAATATGTTTTATATACACCAATTAGTGTGCAAAAGCACACCGAATACTGGATTTTAAACCCACTCTAGGAAGAGTTTTATTGCTTCCGAGTTCTGTAGTATATTCATGCACATCAAAAATTCTGAGCTCCTAAAAAAACAGATAGGTGCACCAGAGGATTAAAGCAAGCAAGAGGGACTTGGGGCAAAAATATGGACTTGAAAAAGAAGCAGAAAAGCTTATGATTAAGCGTCTGGTGCACGAAACGCGTCAAGCTTTGTCACACATCTGAACTTGCACTAACCGCTGCTCTGGAGTTACTCACTTTTTGTAAAATAAAGATGTATTTTACCTTGAATTGTGGTAGTAGTGCATTTCTGCTTCCTTTCCTTAAATTTCATATCGATCAGCACTAGTGGAGGCACCGGAGACCTGGTGCCGGTAGAGACTGTTAACCCTAATTTGGTGTGTCCAACTGGGAAGCCCGGAACATAACATTTTGTCCAAAAATATGGACTGTTTATTCTAAATATGGGCCCTTGGGAGGCGTGTGGACACATTGTTGTTACAATTTATTTTTTTTACTTACTAACGCTATTATACTTCCATTGCCGATGTTTTTGTGGCGCACATAATATTTCCCAAAATGCATCTGACCTCCTCTTCCTTAGGTAGGTGCATCAGTTATATTTTCTAAAAGAAAATGTGTCCAGCCAGGAAAGATGGGTTTTTTTTGTTACTAATGCACTATTATGACAATGTGAGTTTTGGCTTATTGACCCTGGAGTTTTGCAGTGGACGGGAAGGGTCTTACCCAACATGTTTCAACATGTGGTCACTGGTTTATTTTAGAGAGTTCCCCTTTATTAATGTATCATAAGTATAACTAACTTCTGATCAGGGATAATGACAGTGAAATCACTCCTATCTCAGTAGATCAACAGAGCACACAGAAAGGGACAGGAATAAAAGGTCATGGTGACCTTGTCCGGCCAGAAAACTAGTGTCAGGAGATAAGACTGAGGGACATCAGCTCATGACCTCCATGATGGGTCATGCCAAGGCAAAGTACACAAAGACATGCTAAATGAGCAGATGAATTTGGAGTATCAAATAAATATAAATGCCTATTAAAGCATTACTTTGGACCCATACCTGGTGAATCTACCAAGCTTCCTGCGTCGTACTCTCTGTCAGAAAAGGTGAGTCACAGAAGACTATCCGTCCTATAGGATCCTGTAGACAGCTATTGCCCATCTGTGTTATCTGCTCCTTTGAGTACAAGCTCCCCGCCAGCCATGGATAAGGGGTTGTAGATACAGTCCCCCAGGAGCAGCTTTCTTTTGGTATCTCGAAGAGTAGAAAGATTATATGGATGTGTGTGAAGTCTTGATAGATCAAGACGTAACTTTTATTGGTAATAGATAAAATGACACGTAAATAACGAACAAGATAGGGGGGGGGGAACGTGAGGTAAGTGAAGTTGTGATTAAAATAAGTCACAATATCACAATTTACCCCTGATTATCTATGGGCGTGCCAAACTTATTTAAATCACAACTTCACTTATCTCACGTTTTTTTCCCCCTATCTTGTTGGTTGTATATGTGTCATTTTATTTATTACCAATAAACGTTACGTCTTAATCTATCAAGACTTCACACGCATCCATATAATCTTTCTGCTTAGCTTGAGGGTTACCCCCTAGTGGAAGTCTCTTTACTGGATATTGGGGCTATTTTAGAGATCTCTTATATACATTGTTACCTCATAAAGTACCCTCTTCTGCCATTGATGTTGAAAATCTGTGAATGTTTCAAAGTGGCCCACGGTATACAGAAGTCAATGAGTCGGAAGAGGACTCGACGGCAGCCTGTATCTTCATAGCTGTTCTGATCGAGCTTTCTATTGTCTGTAACAATGTATTCAGATAAGATTGTTAGGCTTTAGGTAGTTGAGTTAAAGAAGAGATAAACACACTAGGAAAAAATTATTCAGCACTAGAAGAATATATTATACTTATCAATAGTTATTTTATAGAGATGCTAGATTGATTGATAGGTTGATTTAGACCTGAAACTGTTAATAAATTGTATTTAAAAAAATACAAAATCAGAGAATTATACAAAAATATTTTTTAAAAATCATAAAAAAAACTCTTGTTATATTCCATTCACTAAATTATAACTGGGTCTTTATTTCTATTATTAGCTTGAGTTGATTTTGTAGTATTTTTTTTTCTTGTGAATAGTACTTCTAATGACCAGCACGTGAATGGGATAACGACCCTAAGAGCTTGCAATCATCGCTATTATAAGTTTTAACGCTGATTTACTGTGTTACAGGCACGAGAAGGGAAGAAACAATGAAGTCAAACATAATAATTCTGCTTCTGGGCTTTGGTATGTTTTCTATCAGTATATAAACCTGTTCTTTAGAGAGAATTAATCCATCACATAAATACACCTCATAGGAGGTCAGGTGTAGAACAAAGATGGCTCCACTAATGGATTTATAGTGGTAACTCTGCTATTTGGCCTTGATCTTGAAATTCCCTTTTCATTTCCCTGTAGGGAACTGCTAGGAATTGACAAGGAAATTGCAAAATTAAGGCCAGCTATAGATTGTATGTATATAATATATGTATATAATGTATGTATATAATGTATGTATATAATGTATGTATAGAATGTATAGAATGTATGTATAGAATGTATGTATAGAATGTATGTATCAAATGTATGTATAGAATATATGTATAGAATGTATGTATAGAATGTATGTATAGAATGTATGTATAGAATGTATGTATAGAATGTATAGAATGTATGTATCAAATGTATGTATAGAATGTATATATAGAATGTATGTATAGAATATATGTATAGAATGTATAGAATGTATGTATAGAATATATGTATAGAATGTATGTATAGAATGTATGTATAGAATATATGTATAGAATATATGTATAGAATGTATGTATAGAATATATGTATAGAATGTATGTATAGAATATATATAGAATGTATGGATAGAATGTGAGGATAGAATATATGTATAGAATATATGTATAGAATGTATGTATCAAATGTATGTATAGAATGTATGTATAGATTGTATGTATAGAATGTATGTATAGAATTTATGCATAGAATGTATATATAGAATGTATGTATCAAATGTATGTATAGAATGTATGTATCGAATATATGTATAGAATGTATGTATAGAATGTATGTATCGAATATATATATAGAATGTATGTATAGAATGTATGTATCAAATGTATGTATAGAATATATGTATAGAATGTATGTATCAAATGTATGTATAGAATGTATGTATAAAATATATGTATAGAATGTATGTATAGAGTGTATGTATATAATATTTGTATAAAATATATTTATAGAATGTATGTATAGAGTGTATGTATAAAATATATGTATAAAATATTTTTATAGAATGTATGTATAGAGAATATGTATATAATATATGTAGAGAATGTATGTATAGAATATATATATAGAATGTATGAATAGAATATATGTATACAATGTATGTATGGAATGTATGTATAAAATGTATGTATAGAATGTATGTATAGAATGTATTTATAGAATATATGTATAGAATGTATGCATAGAATGTATAAATAGAATGTATGAATAGAATATATATATATAGAATGTATGTATAGAATATATATATAGAATGTATGTATGGAATGTATGTATAAAATGTATGTATAGAATATATGTCTAAAATATATGTATAGAATATATGTATAAAATATATGTATATAATATATGTAAAAAATGTTTGTATAGAATGTATGTATAGAATATATGTATAAAATATATGTATAAAATGTATGAATAGAATATATGTATACAATTTATGTATAGAATGTATGAATAGAATATATGTATATAATGTATGTATGAAATGTATGTATAGAATATATGCATAAAATGTATGAATAGAATGTATGTATAGAATATATGTATAAAATATATGTATAAAATGTATGTATAGAAAATATGTATAGAATATATGTATAAAATGTATGAATAGAATGTATGTATAGAATATATGTATAAAATGTATGTATATAATGTATGGATAGAATGTATGTATAGAATGTATGTATAGAATATATGTATATGTATATAATGTATGGATAGAATACATATGCAGTTCCACAGTTAGAAAACTAATTCATCTTTCCCCTGTTTCAGCCCTTTGTCTTTCATTGGTGGGAGCAGAAGGTAAGATAATATGTTTCTTGTCCTTTGACTGGTGTTGTAGGGAAATTATTTGTCATCTGTTATCAATACACCAGGGTTTCTAGCAATCTTCACCTCCCTCTCACCCCAAACCCACTCCCGTGACTTACCTCCTGTATAGGAAGCAAGTTGAACTAAAAAGTTTAAATAAATAAATAAAAATGATTTTAAAAAAAATAAAAAAAACTCTGTTCAAAATGGCTCCTCAAAGGGCCCCCAGGACCCATAACACATTAAGGGGGCCTTTTTATCTATAATATGGTGGGCCAGGGCAAGTAGCCAGGCCCCCTTCCATCATTAAGAAAGATGATGGAAGCTGACGATGCTCCTGACACCTATAATTATCAATATCATTAACGGGGCTCGAAGCGAATAGGCAAGCTCCCAGCCGCCGCAACCCATTATAATACAGGGGCAGGGGGCCTGTCATATGGCTCCCAACCCGTTCAAAATAATACTTCCCCCACAGTATAATTATTTTTACCCAGCCCCTGGGTATAAATAATACCCAGGGGCTTGTCCAAGGATGTCAGGCCACATAATAATTAATACCCCTCTCCCCTTCACCCACCTGGCTCCGTCCAAGGTCACAGACAACAAATAAATTAATATAATTAGAAATAATTAATAAAATAATAAAAAGGGTTGCCCTGTAAAATAATATATTACCTGTATCCATGTTCCACCGGTAATCATTGACGCCCTGGCCCAGGGACAGGGGTAACCCCCCAAAAAATAATTTAAAAAATAATATCCTCCTAGCGCCAGAAAAAAATCCTGACTCACAAAAATGTATAACGAAAAAACAAAAAACCTGAGGGAGGGCTGTGCTTTAAAAAGAGACTAGGAGATGCTGATTGGCTAACTATGTCAGCTGACCAGAAGATCCCTGTCCCCAGCACTACTATTGGCTGGTTTTGAAAATACCAGCCCTCCTCTGGTTTAGTCTCTCTGGTTTTGATTTTATTTATATTTTATTAATTTGTACATTGGGATTTTTTTGTAGCACTAGGTGGATATTTTTAATTTTTTTACATTTTAAGTGGTTCCTTTCCTTGGGACAGAAAGTGAGGATCCAGGGCTTCGATGATTACTGAGAAATCCCGTTAAGAGTTTTAATTGGAGATCATTTTCATTAAGCTTTATAAAATAGGACTATCCTGAAGAAGTTTTTGTTTGTTTGTTTTTTAATCATTTTAAATTATTAAAAACAACTGAACCCTTCTAAAAAAAAAAAATGAAAATAATTTACCAGGGCCCCTAAATTCAGTCAATAGACATCCAACAAGGCGTGTTTGGCAGAACTGTTTCTGTAGCAACATCAATTACTTTATTGGACTTTAATTTGCAGTTTTCAGTAGTCAGTACTAGAGTTGAGCGGACACCTGGATGTTTGGGTTCGGCGGGTTCGGCCAAACTTCGGAAAAAAGTCTGGGTTCGGGGTCGAACTTGACCCCAAACATGAACCCCATTGAAGTCAATGGGGACCCGAACTTTTGGCCACTAAAATGCCTCTAAAAAAGTCCTGGAAAGGGCTAGAGGGCTGCAAAATGAAGTAAAATGTGTGTGAGTGTCCCCATTCAATTGACCTATTCTTATGAATGGGGACTCTATTTTTGTTTATAGAATAGCAATAGCATTACATGTATTCCATAAACCGAAATTCTATAAACCGAAAGACATTCGGTTTATAGACTTTCGTTTTATAGAATACATGTAATGCTATTGCTATTCTATAAACCGAAAGTCTATAAATCGAATGTCGTTCGGGTTATAGACTTTCGGCTTATGGAATACATGTAATGCTATTGGCTTTCTATAAACCAAACTAGAGTCCCCATTCATAAGAAATTCTTATGAATGGGGACTCTAGTTCAGTTTATAGAAAGCCAATAGCATTACATACAATGTGTATGTATGCAGAGGGGATAGATGCCCGATTCCTGAGACATACTACAATACCCACAATACCCCATAACCATAACAGCCCATGTCCCCGAAATAAATAGACACAAGACTTGTGATGGTATAACAAGGCCACAGCACTTCTTTATTAACATGTATCAGGCTGTATAAACCACCACCATCCTTTAATACTTATATGTATAAAAACGGAATACAGCCTGACAAAATGACTAAGCCCTTGCCAGTATAACCATTTAAACTTAAACCCATATATTTACATAGTGCCAACTTTAACCAACCAACAATCCAGGATCCAGAAGCTCGCCTCCCCTCCTCGTCCCTTGAGATGCCATACCTCCACCTGGTCCATCTCCCCCACAATGCTTACCACTAGCCGACTCACTTAGCTCAGTGACCACTTCCAATACAAACAACTTCCATGTTGCTTTTAAGGTTAGGGGAGGACCCGAGCACCATTCTCCTTGTAATACCCCCAACTTAATTTTCCAAAACATATCCCCTACTGGCAAGGACTGCCAACCCCCGCCTGCTGCGACAAAAAGAGAGACAATACATAAACATAACATATAAACAAAGGGAGGGAGGGAGGGTGGGAAAATTGCTACCAAGTGCGTTACCGATTAAAATGGCTGCTGGGGAGAGGAGCTCCAGGGCTTTTATCAACTCCCCCCTGAAGCCCCTCCCCCCAGCCACCGTCAGTCATCTCTTGCCTCCCCCTCGCCCATACATGTCCTGTACAATTAATTTGCATAATTTCCCAGGGTGCTTAATCGCCGAACCCCGAACTCCAACACGGACATACAGTGAAATGTCTACGTTTGGGTCCGGGGTCCAAAAACCGTAAAGTTCGGTACGAACCCGAACAGTGCGGGCGGGTTCACTCAACACTAGTCAGGTCCAATTGTTAAGTCAGAGCTGTTTCCTTTTTCTTGATTTTACATGATTTTACCTAAAAATATTGGTCCTTACTGGTTGTTTTTCTGTTCTTCAGTTCGATGCCCTGGAGTCCACGAGGAACATCTAGAATGTGGAAGCTCCTGTCCACGTACCTGCGCCAACATGGAAGAGATCCAAGTGTGCAATAAGATGTGTGTAAAAGGCTGCTTCTGCATAAAAGGATTCTATCGAAACACAGATTGGAAATGCGTCCGCGCTCACGATTGCTGTTAGATGCTACGTGGCCCGACCTGTCGTCCTATAGGTGGATGCTCTAGGCCTATCAGAGCTTTGGCAACTCTCTGAATAAACTTTCTCTGCATTATAAAATATACTGTATAGTCTATTATCTTCCAATTACCACGGGAAAAAAAAAAAAAAAATATATATATATATATATATATATAAAAGATTTAAGCAATCCATTGCCTATGTCCAATAAATACATGAAACTTGATCAGGCTGCACATGTTGCGTTTGCAGAATTTCAAGAAAATACATAGATTAAGAGGAAAATGGAATTTCACGTGTGTCTGTGGTGTCGGCTGTTTGTGACATCACTTTGTTGTTTGATATGCAGATTTACATGTATTTTTAATTTAAAAACAATTTACAGTTCTGTAGCCTTACATTAGTGTTAGAGAAATTAATTTCACCGGGGCTACTAAATTCAGCCAATAAGGAGGGGCTCGGGGAGAGAGGCGGGACTGGTATAGGAGGTATTGAGGAAAAACTAATCAGACAGCTTGGCCAACTCACTACCAGTAACACTATAGAGTCCTGCTAACTCAAAATGAATAGGAATTTCATTGACCAGATGGTTAGCTGTGTGGATTCTCATTGGTGGTCCAACCTGTCCACATAATAACACCAGGAAATGGAGCTGAAAAACCAGGGTTTACTTAAAGGACACAAAAAAAAAAAACACATCATAGTGTAATATTATAAGTGAATATAATATAACTGACTGTCACAAAAGGCTTGATTAATCAAATCAACTCCATAAAAAGAAAACTTGGTACAGAGATCTTCATAAATATCTTTAATATCGGCAGACATATAAAAGAACAGGGGGGATCACTGGGTAAGCCCCGCAATAAAGTGACACTTACAGAATAGAAACAAACAGCGGCTATATAGTAGCCAGTCCTAAGGAGCAGGAGTCCAGAAATTCAGAGCCTCTCGACGCGTTTCGCTGTACACAAATGCCGTTTCCTAAGGAGAAAGATCTGGTGAAGTCCGAGGAGGAGCTGCCAGCTGTTGTGTGACATGGACAGGCCATGAGGCCCAGTATGTGCTTGCTGCTGTGCCCCCTAGAGGAGTAAACTGATAATACATATGAAATTATGTATAGCTTCCTCTTCACTTGCCTCTTGATACTGGAGTATCTGAAACATATGAGTAGAACATTGCAATTGGTTTACTATCAATAACATGCCATAGTCCCTTTGTCCATTAAAATATGTTATAGTTTTTCCATTAAATATGCCACAGTTTTTCCATTAAATTTGCCACAGTTTGTCCATTAAATTATTTCCCAGCCAGGTACCCATTAAAATATACCAGTTAGTTTGCCCATTAAAATATACCCTTGTTAGTTTGCCCATTATTATGCCACTGGTAGTTTGCCCATTATTATGCCACTGTTAGTTTGCCCATTATTATGCCACTGGTAGTTTGCCCATTATTATGCCACTGGTAGTTTGCCCATTATTATGCCACTGGTAGTTTGCCCATTATTATGCCACTGTTAGTTTGTCTCTCTCAACTATTTTCACATATAATAAAAATGTTATTGAAAATGTACATTTCTTGTTTTTATTCCCTTCCTCTGCACCCACATTAAACATAAAGGACTTAACACAGCACCATACAGTACCCACAGCACTTGCCATGCACTCATATTGCAGAGAAGAAGGTATAAACCCAGAGCAATGAAGACTAAATAAAGCACCAATTTGTGCTATGTAAAGGAAACAAATTACTTACATAAATATGGTGTAAATTAAATATAATACATTCTGGAAATGCTGAAAAATAAAAAAACAACCAATCGTGTAGTAATAAACAGAAAAAAAGTGAACTGGAACTCTACATAAATAGTGAAATAATCAGAATAAAATAGAAATAAAAATAGAAATAAAACCTCTGACAATAAAGGGTCACAGAAATGTAAATAAAAAAAAGTGATGAAATATTGATATGTTAAATATACTTAAACCAATAGATGTAGGTAGAGGATCCATCGGTAGGTAGACGAATCGGTGGCCCAGACGAATATAAAAAAAAAACAATTAAACCATATTGCATTCTGTACAAAAAAAGTATGAAAAAATATACCAATTTAATAAATAAAATATAGACAAATAACAAATTAAAAATGGTTCATGATCCAAAAAATAAACAAAATAAAAAGACAGACAATGTACAGATAAGTATATACTAAAAACAGGAGAGCTAGATAAAATATTCGATAAGGTGGCAGCAATCCTTACAGAGTGTGGTGGTGAGACCCAATGAAGGGAGCCCACTAGTGGCGCCTTGTGTCTATTAGTCTGACTCTAAAACAATATGCCGATGGAGATGTAGCCGTACTGATAGTACAGGAAAGTCGTTGGCGAAAACAGACAAACAGCAAGTGATGAATGAACTTCAGATGAATGGATGTCTTAGAATCCAAACTGCTGTATGTGGAGACCAAAGGCTTTTTGGTTTTATCTTGGTTTTGTGCTGCCCTAGGCAGACAAAATACGGTCACCCCCCTACCAACAATGCACACCCACGACATGCCCCATAGCCCACGTTGCACACCCAGGACATTCCCCATCACCCCATTACATGCCACCATCACATTCATCAGTCACCCCATTTCATGCCACCATCACCCCATTACATGTCTCCCATCACCTCATTACATGCCTCTATCACCCCATTACATCGCCCATTTCATGACCCCATCACCTCATTACATGCTTCTTTCGCCCCATTACTTGACCCCCATCACCTCATTTAATGCCCCTATCACCCCATTTCATGACCCCATCACCTCATTACATGCCCCTATCACCCCATTACATCCCCCATTTCATGACCCCCATCACCTCATTACATGCCCCTATCACCCCATTACATCCCCCATTACATGACCCCCATAACCTCATTACATGCCCCTATCACCCCATTACATCCACCATTACGTGACCCCTACCACCCCATTACATGCCCCTATCACCCCAAATGTGAAACTATGGTGGCGCTACAAAAAATATATATTGCTCATATAAAATACAAATAGTTTAGCTGCTCACATTAAAAGAAAAATGCAACTTCATACACAATTCTTAAAAACACAAAACGAGAATCAAGAAAACTGGAATGCTATAAAGTAAATAAATAGTGTGAATAAAATAAATAAATAAATAATGGTATAAATAAATCACCCCCATCACATCACCCCATTACAAATAAAATGAGCAAGTACATTTAAAATGGCAAATAAAATGACTAGGTAATATTAAAATCAGCAGATAAAATTAAAATGGGCGCATACAATGAACAAATACATTTAAAATAAATGAGCAGAAAAAAATAAAGTTTGCCATTAAATATGCCACAGTTTGTCTATTAATATATTTCCCAGCCAGGTGCCCATTAAAAAATACCGCTGGTATTTTATCCGTTAAAATATGTCACTGTTAGTTTACCCATTAAAATATACCAATTTTAGTTTGCCCACTATTCTGCCACTGTTAGTTGCTCATTAATATGCCACTTTTAGTTTGCCAATTAATATGCCACAGCCAATTTACCGACAACGTCAAATGCTCCTGAGGAAGTGACGTTGTCGGTCATGAAACGCGTAGAGTTCTTTATCCAAAGCGAAACTACGACTCCCGACTTACCTTTCACCTACTTCCGGATATGGAGACTATCTTGCCGGCTATACCATCAGATTCGATACCTTTGATCTTTGCCAGTTCTGTTTTTAAATCTTGTAAGTAGATTTTAAAGTGCAAATAAATCTATATTTTTTACAATCTACACTATTCGGTTCTGCCTTTCTTTTACAGATTGCAAGAAGATTTCTGTGCTTTACCGACTTGATCATACTGCTTTGGCTAAATTTTCATCATTTTATATTTATTTTTTATACATTTTAAAAAAAAATCAATTCTTTTTATACTTGTTTTTTATGTGCATTTCCTTTCATATGTTTCATGTTTCTAATTAATCCATTGCCTGACTGCATCACTTTCTAATCAATTTGCTATCTAAACTGATTTCATTTGCAATATTGTTTTTGCATGTGCTGCAATTTTTGTTTACTATTGCTTATATATTTCGTTATATTTTGCTCTGCTCTTGCCTGTCCCTGAATGGATCCATGGGTCTGCCCAACTGTGATATCCCTAAGGAACTTCTAGCTTAGACTATGAACCAGACCAACGAATTGTCAGCTCATATGGCAACAAACGCGGGCATTTACTGTAGCTCGCAGTTGACAGTTGAATCACCTTGGTACGGACACTACCTATATGGTTATTTAACAGCAGCTTCAGGTACAAAATTGTAAGAAAGAATTTAGGGTTTGTGGCCCCTAAAGTTTGCAGAATAAGGGAAAGCACACAAGCGATGATTTAAAAGTCCTTTTTTGCATACATATTGCAAATCATGGCCTGTTAGTATCTGTAATGAGGGCAAACACAGCTCTCCCAAGGGCCAAATAGATCATATTGCTGGACACAAACAGAATAAAGAGTGAGATAAAACAGGTCACAGTGACCTTGGAATCTCAGATAACAAGGGTTTGCTTACATGTAACAACTAGTTGCAGAGATGAACAGACAGAAAGTTTGGGGAGAGCCAAGTAAACAGTGATGAGCTACTAGTAGAGAAGAAAGCTGATAAGAAATCAGTATAAATACAAAATAACACATGACTCTGGTCTCACACCTGGTAACTCTACCCAGCTCACTGCATCGCACACCCCATCAGACAAGGTGAGCTAGAGAAGACTTTGAATCTGGTAGAATCTTGCGCATTGATATTCTATAGAAACATAGAATGTGTCACCGGCAGATAAGAACCATTCGCTCCATCTAGTCTGCTGGATTTTCTAAATACTTATATTAGTCCCCAGTTCCCTCTCTTATATCTAGGATAGCCTTATACCTATCCCACGCATGCTTAAACTCCTTCACTGTATTAACCTCTACCACTTCTACAGGAAGACTATTCCATGCATCCACTACCCTCTCAGTAATGTAATACTTTCATTAGTCCCTGGCCTTATCTTATATCTAGGATAGCCTTATACCTATCCCACGCATGCTTAAACTCCTTCACTGTATTAACCTCTACTACTTCTACTGGAAGACTATTCATTACATCCACTACCCTCTCAGTAATGTAATACTTTCATTAGTCCCTGGCCTTATCTTATATCTAGGATAGCCTTATACCTATCCCACACATGCTTAAACTCCTTCACTGTATTAACCTCTACCACTTCTACTGGAAGACTATTCATTACATCCACTACCCTCTCAGTAATGTAATACTTTCATTAGTCCCTGACCTTATCTTATATCTAGGATAGCCTTATACCTATCCCACACATGCTTAAACTCCTTCACTGTATTAACCTCTACTACTTCTGCTGGAAGACTATTCCATGCATCCACTACCCTCTCAGTAACGTAATACTTTCATTAGTCCATGGCCTTATCTTATATCTAGGATAGCCTTATACCTATCCCATGCATGCTTAAACTCCTTCACTGTATTAACCTCTACCACTTCTACTGGAAGACTATTCCATACATCCACTACCCTCTCAGTAATGTAATACTTTCATTAGTCCCTGGCCTTATCTTATATCTAGGATAGCCTTATACCTATCCCACGCATGCTTAAACTCCTTCACTGTATTAACCTCTACTACTTCTGCTGGAAGACTATTCCATGCATCCACTACCCTCTCAGTAATGTAATACTTTCATTAGTCCCTGGCCTTATCTTATATCTAGGATAGCCTTATACCTATCCCACGCATGCTTAAACTCCTTCACTGTATTAACCTCTACCACTTCTACAGGAAGACTATTCCATGCATCCACTACCCTCTCAGTAATGTAATACTTTCATTAGTCCCTGGCCTTATCTTATATCTAGGATAGCCTTATACCTATCCCACGCATGCTTAAACTCCTTCACTGTATTAACCTCTACTACTTCTACTGGAAGACTATTCATTACATCCACTACCCTCTCAGTAATGTAATACTTTCATTAGTCCCTGGCCTTATCTTATATCTAGGATAGCCTTATACCTATCCCACACATGCTTAAACTCCTTCACTGTATTAACCTCTACCACTTCTACTGGAAGACTATTCACTACATCCACTACCCTCTCAGTAATGTAATACTTTCATTAGTCCCTGACCTTATCTTATATCTAGGATAGCCTTATACCTATCCCACACATGCTTAAACTCCTTCACTGTATTAACCTCTACTACTTCTGCTGGAAGACTATTCCATGCATCCACTACCCTCTCAGTAACGTAATACTTTCATTAGTCCATGGCCTTATCTTATATCTAGGATAGCCTTATACCTATCCCATGCATGCTTAAACTCCTTCACTGTATTAACCTCTACCACTTCTACTGGAAGACTATTCCATACATCCACTACCCTCTCAGTAATGTAATACTTTCATTAGTCCCTGGCCTTATCTTATATCTAGGATAGCCTTATACCTATCCCACGCATGCTTAAACTCCTTCACTGTATTAACCTCTACTACTTCTGCTGGAAGACTATTCCATGCATCCACTACCCTCTCAGTAATGTAATACTTTCATTAGTCCCTGGCCTTATCTTATATCTAGGATAGCCTTATACCTGTCCCATGCATGCTTAAACTCCTTCACTGTATTAACCTCTACCACTTCTACTGGAAGACTATTCCATACATCCACTACCCTCTCAGTAAAGTAATACTTTCATTAGTCCCTGTCCTTATCTTATATCTAGGATAGCCTTATACCTATCCCATGCATGCTTAAACTCCTTCACTGTATTAACCTCTACCACTTCTACTGGAAGACTATTCCATGCATCCACTACCCTCTCAGTAATGTAATACTTTCATTAGTCCCTGGCCTTATCTTATATCTGGGATAGCCTTATACCTATCCCATGCATGCTTAAACACCTTCACTGTATTAACCTCTACCACTTCTACTGGAAGACTATTCCATGCATCCACTACCCTCTCAGTAAAGTAATACTTTCATTAGTCCCTAGCCTTATCTTATATCTAGCATAGCCTTATACCTATCCCATGCATGCTTAAACTCCTTCACTGTATTAACCTCTACCACTTCTACTGGAAGACTATTCCATGCATCAACTACCCTCTCAGTAATGTAATACTTTCATTAGTCCCTGGCCTTATCTTATATCTAGGATAGCCTTATACCTGTCCCATGCATGCTTAAACTCCTTCACTGTATTAACCTCTACCACTTCTACTGGAAGACTATTCCATGCATCCACTACCCTCTCAGTAATGTAATACTTTCATTAGTCCCTGGCCTTATCTTATATCTGGGATAGCCTTATACCTATCCCATGCATGCTTAAACACCTTCACTGTATTAACCTCTACCACTTCTACTGGAAGACTATTCCATGCATCCACTACCCTCTCAGTAAAGTAATACTTTCATTAGTCCCTAGCCTTATCTTATATCTAGCATAGCCTTATACCTATCCCATGCATGCTTAAACTCCTTCACTGTATTAACCTCTACCACTTCTACTGGAAGACTATTCCATGCATCAACTACCCTGTCAGTAATGTAATACTTTCATTAGTCCCTGGCCTTATCTTATATCTAGGATAGCCTTATACCTGTCCCATGCATGCTTAAACTCCTTCACTGTGTTTACCTCTACCACTTACGCTGGAAGGCTATTCCATACATCCACTACCCTCTCAGTAAAGTAATACTTCCTGATATTACATTAAATCGTTGCCCCTCTAATTTCAGACTATGTCCTCTAGTTGTGGTAGTTTTTCTTCCTTTAAATATACTCTCCTCCTTTACTGTGTTGATTCCCTTTATGTATATAAATGTTTCTATCATATCCCCCTGTTACGTCTTTCCTCCAAGCTATACATGTTAAGATGCTGTAACCTTTCCTGGTAAGTTTTATCTTTCATCCCATGAACCAGTTTAGTAGCCCTTCTCTGAACTCTCTCCAAAGTATCAATATCCTTCTGGAGATACGGTCTCCAGTACTGCGTACAATACTCCAAGTGAGGTCTCACCAGTGCTCTGTACAATCTTATGACTTCCCTCTTTCTACTGCTAATACCTCTCCCTATACAACCAAGCATTCTGCTAATACCTCTCCCTATGCAACCAAGCATTCTGCTAATACCTCTCCCTATGCAAACAAGCATTCTGCTAATACCTCTCCCTATACAACCAAGCATTCTGCTAATACCTCTCCCTATACAACCAAGCATTCTGCTAATACCTCTCCCTATACAGCCAAACATTCTGCTAATACCTCTCCCTATACAACCAAGCATTCTGCTAATACCTCTCCCTATACAACCAAGCATTCTGCTAATACCTCTCCCTATACAGCCAAACATTCTGCTAATACCTCTCCCTATACAACCAAGCATTCTGCTAATACCTCTCCCTATACAACCAAGAATTTTGCTAGTATTTCCTGCTGCTCTATTACATTGTCTTCCTACCTTTAAGCTTGTCTGAGATGCTATGTCTATCCTCATCTCTGCTTAATGGTTGTGGTCCTGTGGGCATGGTCCTTCAGGAACAATTTTTCTTAGTTCCAAAAAGTGTCCCACTGATCTTGAGACATGCTTTAATGGTGGCTACAGAGGACTAAAATCTTCAATATTTCTATATACATTTAATTACCAGCAAAAAAAAATTAAAAATTAAATCATTTATTTTCTCTCTTGTCAAATTTAAACTTTTATTAATGCTGTCTATATTATGCAATATTATAATGTCATTTGTGTTGTGTTTCAGACCCAAGAGAAATAAAATGAAGACACATATTTTAATTCTGATCACGGGCTTCGGTAAGTAAAATTCATTAAAAGATAGAGATAAACAGGCATTTACTCTTGGCTCTGCCTCAGAGCTGAGGCAGTGCCATGGGGAGGCACAGCCAACCAGATCGGTCGGTGTCGGAAATTGTACGGCTCTCTGCTAGTGTGAGACATAGCTAAGGTCTCGCTTTGCACTAGCAGAGAGAGACGGTCGCCGACCAGACCAGGCTTCCTGCTTCCCAGGATATCTGCTGGTCAGAGAATCACCTGGCATGTACTATCAAAAAGTACCTGCCAGTTTATCCACACACTCGGGGCAGTGAATTTTGACTTACTTATACTTGTAACTTGTTTTTTTTACATTAGAATCGCAAGTGAACGAAACAATGTTTAATTCTTTCTAACAACTGATAGCAACAAAAATTAAAATTTAAGTAAATAAATCAAATACTAAAGGGGGCCGCTCCATTTACCTTATTTCGTGTATGGAGTATAATTCCTAATATATGTGAAATACCCTTTTTTTTTTTTTACTTCAAAACAAATGACAGATTTTAGATTCAAAAATAATTTCTGCGGGGCTGATTAAATTAGTGACATCACTGAGAAGGAATAGACAGGAGGCGGGCTGGCTCCCTCTGCTACAGTTGTCATGCTCCATCCTCTAAGAAAGTTCATCCATTTCCCTTACAGTACAATCAGAATCTAGTAGTTGAACGTAGCTGTTTCAAGTACTTGGAAGGACGAAGCGGGGTGTGTGCTTTCAGCCAGCTCTGTGTGTTGTGATGTAACACTAGAAGGAGGGGGCTTGTAGAGATAGGCGGGTGATGATGCTATAGCAAATAACTGTATTATTATATTTGCCATTTTTAGCAGATAGGGAATGTTAAGGAATAAACCTGATTTGAATGTATTTACTGAGTTTTTAGTTATTTGGATACTTAGTCATTTTATGAATCTCCTCTTTTTTTTTTAGCTCTCTGTGTTTCAATGGTGAAAGGAGAAGGTAAGAAAATCTGTTTTTCCTTAATTATCTTAAATAATATAAAAGTAATTTTTCAATTATTTCTGTCTAGCCAGCTGGAGGACAATCTATTCTCCTCCTGCCTGTTGGGCTCCCCTGTAATTTGGTATATCCCCGAACGCAAAAATCACCCCCCTCTGGGCGGTTTATATAGACCCAAAGCAATATACAGGTGCAGTGATACTTGACTCACCTGAGATCCTGGCCAGCAGTAGGTTTTTTTCCAGTTTAGTTTGGCAGCCACTAGGAGGGGGTCATTACCCAACCAGGAGTTCCACAGGAAGTATATTCAAATTTATTTCTAAAATATTTTAAAAACTGCTGAACCATATTTAAAAATAAAAAATAAAAATAACAAATGGAATATTCTATTAATAAATGAACAAAGTAAATTTTTGGGGAGTAACAGGTTTACTTTCTTTTTTTACAGCTCGGTGCTCTGGAGTTCACGAGGAGTTTCTGACATGTGGCACCGCCTGCCCACCCACCTGCGCGGATTTTGATGAATATAAAGCCTGTACTTTCAATTGTGTAGTGGGCTGCTTCTGTATCAAGGGATTCTACAGGAACTCATATGAGAAATGTGTGCGCAAGCACGAATGCAGCTAAATACAGATGTGGGCGGGGCCAACGCAATGAATTTGGAGTCCCCGCAAGAAACATTTTTATGGATCACACGACAATGGAATAAAATAAAACACAGCAACTGAAACCATGACAATTGATTAATCTTTATCTCCACACCTCTCTTTTTTTTTTTTTACATTTTATTTATTTTATTCACTGAATTGTGAATGGTCCTATATGGTCCCCAATCACCAATTAGTTCTATTTGACTAATTTATTTATTAAAACTTGTGAAATATTGTAATAAGCTCATACTTATCATGCAACAATAGAAATCAATCAAACTTTTTATTTATTTATTTTTTTTTTTTACCAAACAAGATTCCATGATAATTTAGAAGAAAATAATCAAAACATCTGGTTGTCAGAAATTGAAAAATGGGGTCTAAAACCAAATGGAGATATTATACGTTGTGCGATGTCGCATCAAATCTGTTTTTATAAGCAAAAGGCCTATTGACCTCAGAAGGCCTGGTCCACTAGCCAACAGTTGCACAAATGGAGTCCTGTACCCCTTGTAGACTTAGAGTGATCCCATATACTAAGTGTGAAATGGATGAGGGTCATAGGCCTAAAAAAAAAACATTTAAACAGTTGAACTGTGACCCATCCTGGTGGGGAAATAAATATCCTTCCTGGTAATAGACTTTCGCAATTGTTATACAGCAATCCCCAAGGCTATACAAATCTGGAGTTCATTAATACATAAGCACTGCCTTTCCAGATTTCCCAGCCTATTCACACCAATTACCCTGAGTTCCCTACAGGTCTTTCTTTAAAAAAAAAAAAAGCAATTTTGTATTCCTGATGGTATCAGGATCTCGATTAAAACACGTTTTGCAAGATAAAAGAATAAAAATAAATAAAAAAGACATTAGCTCCAATTACGCCAAATAATATTTTTTGGGGTTTGATACATTTTTAGTAATGATTTTCAGAGAGCTACAAGGGGTCCAATCAATTAGAACATTGCATAAATCCCATTTTCCATCAATGAAAAAGAGGCGAGAAAATAAACAGGAAGGGGTGTGGGGGGGGGGGGGGTAAGGTGTAAAATGTGTGTTAAGGATTTAATATATGGTGAATAATATCGACTGATATATGTGTTACACCACGCTCTGGTTGTGGGGCTTTAAGTATAAGTAGGGGTCGTCTAATAAGTGCTATAGCCTTGTGTCCGTCATAGTGACCCTTTAAAAAGCCTTATCAATTGTGTACCATAATACAAAATAGGTGAAAAACAAAGGAGCAATCAAATGATATAGTTACAAATTTGGGCTTAAAGGTGATTTCGTTGCTCAACTCCAATATAAAAATGTAGGCAAACATTTTAGCTGGCCGATTACGACACATTCTCCCCGATCTGTTACATTGTGACCAAGTGGGCTTTGTTAAAGGCAGACAAGCAACGGACAATACCAGGAAATAGACAAAAATAAAGTACACTGCGCCTTTAACTGTGAAGGAAGTAGCAGCACAAAAACACAACCAGTGCTTCACTCCTGGTACATAAAATACACACAAAACAAATAAGTGAAATCGTGCGCTTCCCAAAACACTAAACACTGTTATTTACCCTTATAGGAGGCAATATTCTCCGTATATAATGTAAGGGGAAGAAAAACAAACACAAAATAAAGTAATATAGTGTAGAATATTAAGACTAAGTGGACCAAAAGACATATACTATATGAGGGTTCCACTCACATCTTCCTGAACAGTACCCTGCTCAGTGTCATAGGTATTCGGGAGCCCCTCTAGGGGTCTTGAATTCACAGGTGTTATCAGATGATCCTCGAGGTCATAAAGAATAGGACAGGGGAGGAAAGAGCTATATCTTCAGTAAAACTTTCTTTAATAATGCAGAATACAAAAATATAAAATCTTAAGTAAAAGCGAACAGCAAGCAGCTGCAAAGTGCATGTAGTTCCAGTGAGAAAGCCTGAATAAGGAGAAACGCGTTGTGTGTGGGAGAGGAGCATTCTACTAGAACTTCATGCACCTTACAAGTCGTGATTTTTTTTTTTTTTCAAAGTTCCAATTCTCGCGAGACGCGAGATTTCGCCCCTTTTTTGCGGGCTTTTGTCTGCACGGAGGAGGCGTCCGTCCGGGGACACGGAGCAGCAGCTACTCGGTAAGTGATGGGGAAGGGAGGGGGAGAAGGAGGGTGGTAGAAAACGAGCACATTAATTGCACAATATTCCTGGGCTCTGACTGGCACAATATTCCTGGGCTCTGACTGGCACAATATTACTGGGCTCAGACTAGCACACTATTACTGGGCTCTGACTGGCACAATATTACTGGGCTCTGACTGGCACAATATTACTGGGCTTTGACTGGCACACTATTACTGTACTCTGACTGGCACACTATTACTGGGCTCAGACTAGCACACTATTACTGGGCTCTGACTGGCACAATATTACTGGGCTCTGACTGGCACAATATTACTGGGCTCTGACTGGCACACTATTACTGGGCTCTGACTGGCACACTATTACTGGGCTCTAACTGGCACAATATTACTGGGCTCTAACTGGCACAATATTACTGGGCTCTGACTGGCACTATATTCCTGGGTTCTGACTGGCACAATATTACTGGGCTCTGACTGGCACAATATTACTGGGCTCTGACTGGCACTATATTCCTGGGTTCTGACTGGCACAATATTACTGGGCTCTGAGTGGCACACTATGAAAGGGCTCTGACTCGGGTTGCCACCTTTTCTTCAAAAAAATACCGGCCTTGGTACTGTCTCCATGGACTTAACATAGGCCTGATGCCAATTTTTTTACTGGCCTGCCTAGCTCTGACTGGCACAATATTACTGGGCTCTGACTGGCACACTATTACTGGGCTCTGACTGGCACAATATTACTGGGCTCTGACTGGCACACTATTACTGGGCTCTGAATGGCACAATATTCCTGGTATCTGACTGGCACAATATTCCTGGTATCTGAATGGCACAATATTACTGGGCTCTGAATGGCACAATATTCCTGGTCTCTGAATGGCACAATATTCCTGGTATCTGACTGGCACAATATTACTGGTATCTGACTGGCACAATATTACTGGGCTCTGAATGGCACAATATTACTGGGCTCTGACTGGCACAATATTACTGGTATCTGAGTGGCACAATATTACTGGGCTCTGAGTGGCACAATATTACTGGGCTCTGACTGGCACAATATTACTGGTATCTGACTGCCACAATATTCCTGGTATCTGAATGGCACAATATTACTGGTATCTGACTGGCACAATATTACTGGTATCTATAATTGTACAATTGTCACCTCGTGGGGCTCCTGTGTGTTGCATAATTATGGGGCGCTTGTGTGTGGCATATTTATTGGGCCCCATGTGTGGCACAATTAAGGGACTCTTTTGTGTGGCGTAATTAAGGGACTCTTTTGTGTGGCATAATTATGGGGCACCTGTGTGTGTGTGGCATAATTATGGGGCACCTGTGTGTGTGGTAAATTAATTGGACAGAGGTGAGGCATAAGTAGTGGGGGTCTGGTGTGGCATAATTCATGGGGCTCTGGTGTTGCATAACTTATGGGGCTTCTGTGTGTGGCATAATTTATGGGGTTCTGGTGTGTGGCATAGTTTATGGGGCTCCTGTGTGTGGCATAGTTATGGGGCTCCTGTGTGTGGCATAGTTTATGGGGCTCCTGTGTGTGGCATAGTTATGGGGCTACTGTGTGTGGCATAATTTATGGGGCTCCTGTGTGTGTCATAGTTATGGGCTCCTGTGTGTGGCATAGTTATGGGCTCCTGTGTGTGGCATAGTTATGGGGCTCCTGTGTGTGGCATAGTTATGGGGCTCCTGTGTGTGGCATAGTTATGGGGCTCCTGTGTGTGGCATAGTTATGGGGCTCCTGTGTGTGGCATAGTTATGGGGCTTCTGTGTAAACATAGATATGGGCTCCTGTGTGTGGCATAGTTACGGGGCTCCTGTGTGTGGCATAGTTATGGGGCTCCTGTGTAAACATAGTTATGGGCTCCGGTGTGTGGCATAGTTATGGGGCTCCTGTGTGTGGCATAGTTATGGGCTCCTGTGTGTGGCATAGTTATGGGGCTCCTGTGTAAACATAGTTATGGGCTCCTGTGTGTGGCATAGTTATGGGGCTCCTGTGTGTGGCATAGTTATGGGGCTCCTGTGTGTGGCATAGTTATGGGCTCCTGTGTGTGGCATAGTTATGGGGCTCCTGTGTAAACATAGTTATGGGCTCCTGTGTGTGGCATAGTTATGGGGCTCCTGTGTGTGGCATAGTTATGGGGCTCCTGTGTGTGGCATAGTTATGGGCTCCTGTGTGTGGCATAGTTATGGGCTCCTGTGTGTGGTATAGTTATGGGGCTCCTGTATGTGACATAGTTATGGGCTCCTGTGTGTGGCATAGTTATGGGGCTCCTGTGTGTGGCATAGTTATGGGCTCCTGTGTGTGGCATAGTTATGGGCTCCTGTGTGTGGCATAGTTATGGGGCTCCTGTGTATGGCATAGTTATGGGGCTCCTGTGTGTGGCACAGTTATTAGGCCATCTAACTGGCATTACTAAGAAATCTGTTTGGCATTTTATTGGAGGAAATCCAGGGGGGTGACACCATGAGTTTCCGCACCGGGTGACACCAACCCTAGTGACGCCCCTGAGCTCAGTGTGTGCACAGTGATTAATTGTTGCACACCTGCAATCTATTTTGAGCGGTAGAGTGCCTGCACGAGTGACTGCATGAAGCTTGGAGTAGTTGGAGCAGCAGAGCAGACCTCTGGCTGGCAGCAGTGTGTGTGCTGTCTTGTGTGGATAGAGTCCACCTTCCAATCTCTTATACAAAAGAGTAATATAAAGTCATTTACATTCAATCATTTATGGGAACACAAGATGTATTTTTGTCACTATGTCACTTACCTCACGGTTTTTCTCCCTTTACTTGTTTGTTATATATGTGCCATTTTATTAATTACTAATAAAAGTTATGTCTTAATTCATCCAGATTCCACATACATGTACATATATTTCTTGCCTAGTTTAAGGGTTAACCCCTAGTGGAAGTTTCTCTACTTTGTGTGAAAGCTATATTAGAGATGCTTTATTTACATTGTTATTGTTTTTAAGTAGCAGCACACCTGTCTCTCATAACCAGGATACGCCCCTGTTGGACACCCCTGGTCTACAGAATGGGTATCATCCGGCATCCAGCTATTGGTCTACAGGGTGGTCAGTATACGCCAGTCAATATATACATGTTCATTTTGTATAGTTATCATAGCTAAAACTGTTCGATCTTGGAGTGGTGTTATCTTTAATGAAGACAAACATTGATACAGTGAGGACCAGTTGCCTCTATCTCTATAGCAAACAAGAGAGATTGGAGAGAGGTCACAGTGACCTTGGACTTCTAGAATGTCATCAGATAACAGTAACAGACTGGTGGAACTTTCTAAAAACACAGATAACCACAGCAATCAGCAGAGAGATGATTCTTCAAGGCTACCATCCCTCGATCACAAGACCAGGAGCAAAAGTAAATAGAGGCTTGTTTGTGTGAAGAATTAAATGTGATAGCAAATTTGTATAAATACCTAATAAAAACATTACCCTGCACCCACATAAAGTATCTCTATCAAGCTTTCTACGCTGCATGATATTAAAGTATTATTAAGTAGTATTAAGGTACAGATGATGTTCATACCTCTAAAAGCTTGCTATTATCTTGTTCAATTTAGATGCTAAGAGTTTGTTCAGTTTTTTATAAAGTAAATAATGCTGAGAACTGGGCCACTTTGAGTGTTGCTTTATTTGTTTTCTATTGTATTGTTTGTTTTTAGGAGAACTCCACACTCGTTTCTTTTGGTTTGTTTGAATAATTAATAATGTGTATACACCAAAGATTATCTGTCAAGGGTTTACCTATTGCATACAATTACCTATTCCTATATAAGAGATTACAAACTTTTCTTGAAGTGCGTCTGTAATTCATACTGTGTGTGAATTATAATACATTTCAGAGTGTACTGTGTGTTTGTATTTCAGATCCAATAGACAAGAAAATGAAGACAAACGTGGACAGTTCTGCTTCTGGGTTTGGGTAAGTTTTGTAAAAGTATAGACTTGATGAACAATTTAAGGGCACCGTGGGAGAGGAGATAATGCAGAGGGATGAATTATACACCCACACTTCCCAACCACATAAGTTGTAATTGGGGAGTGAAGGTGAGAACGCTGACAAACAAAAAACATGTTTTTAAAGATAAATGGTGCTTCAGATCAGGAAGGTATAGTGGCCTCATCATGTGCACCTTTTTTAACAAAAAAAATCTGAATAAGTTTCGTTTGAGCAGACACTATATATTTTTATTAAAACAATATCAAAAAATCCAAATTTTTATTAAAAAAATTAGAACCATTTTCATTTTAGGTGCTTAGAATCACCTGTGTTAAATTAAATTTGACCCCCTCATTAGTTTAAAAACATATAATGTTAATGGATACATGTACAGGATTCCTAACAAAGCTTATGTGGTAATGTATATTGTGGCATTTGAGTCCTGTGGATAACTAACTGATCTTCTCTATGTTATAGCGCTCTGTCTTACGCTGGTGGAAGGGAAAGGTAAGATAATGGGGTTTTCTTTCATTGACTTGACATCTGTTGCAAAAATGTTAATATTATCTTGATTTAGAGATACAAGGTGAGATCAGGTAAACTGAGGGGAGATGAATATTATTATTATGTCACCATTTCAGCTATACATTGTGCAGGTAAAATCCTGGTGAATTTAGAAACATAGAAATATAGAATATGTCGGCAGATAAGAACCATTCGGCCCATCTAGTCTGCCCAATTGTCACAGCTCAATGCAAGTACAAATAGTGGGATTCACACGGTACTATATAGTTAGTATTGGCAGTCAGTCATTGTATTTTATTTTTTATATATTATTTCTTTTACAAACCCCCCCGCTGTCCTCTTAAGTGCTCTCAATTCTAAAAATAATAATATATCAAAAATAAAAAACAATGACTGACTGCCAATACTAACTATATAGTACCATATTTTCTCTTGCATAAATATATTTTGTGTGAAAGCCATCGATGCACAAACTGTTTTCCATGTAATATATGTGAGATTTTATATTTATAGATATATCTATGTTGTCACTTTAATGATCACACTAGGTTTTGAATTAGGTTAATTACTAAACATATGTATTTAAGAAGCGGTACTCCGCCTCTCATTTATGCCCCTGACGTAGCGCCAGCACATAGGCGCGAAACGCGTAGGCCTCTTCACTTTTTGTACTTGCATTGAGCTGCGACGTTTGAGATGTTAAAGACATTCATGCACAGCCCTGTATTGTCATTCTTCTCCTCTGACCGGACGATCCTCAACCCCACTTTTTTCTACAATCTTCTGACTATTTGCCGTGTGAGTACAGAGAGGTGGAGCCAACGGAGGCATATTAAGACAAGTCGTACTTTTCTTCTTTTTTCTTTCTAGTTAGAATTGCCTTGTGCCTATCCCACGCATGCTTAAAATCCTTGACTGTGTTTATCTCTAGCACTTCCGCTGGAAGACTATTCCATACATCCACTACCCTCTCAGGAAAGTAATACTTCCTGATAGAAACATTTAAATACATAAAGGGAATCAACACAGTGAAGGAAGAGAGTATATTTAAAAGAAGAAAAACTACCACAACTAGAGGACATAGTCTGAAATTAGAGGGGTAAAGATTTAAATATAATATCAGGAAGTATTACTTTACTGAGAGGGTAGTGGATTTAAATGTCTGTATGTATTTAAATGTTTCTCTCATATCCCCCTGTTACATCTTTCCTCCAAGCTATGCATGTTAAGATGCTTTAACCTTTCCTAGTAAGCTTTATCCTTCATTTCATGAACCAGTTTAGTAGCACTTCTCTGAACTTTCGCCAAAGTATCAATATCCTTTTGGAGATACGGTCTCCAGTACTGCGTACAATACTCCAAGTGAGGTCTCACCAGTGCTCTGTACAATACTCCAAGTGAGGTCTCACCAGCGCTCTGTACAATACTCCAAGTGAGGTCTCACCAGTGCTCTGTACAATACTCCAAGTGAGGTCTCACCAGCGCTCTGTACAATACTCCAAGTGAGGTCTCACCAGCGCTCTGTACAATACTCCAAGTGAGATCTCACCAGCGCTCTGTACAATACTCCAATTGAGGTCTCACCAGCGCTCTGTACAATACTCCAATTGAGGTCTCACCAGCGCTCTGTACAATACTCCAAGTGAGGTCTCACCAGCGCTCTGTACAATACTCCAAGTGAGGTCTCACCAGCGCTCTGTACAATACTCCAAGTGAGGTCTCACCAGCGCTCTGTACAATACTCCAAGTGAGGTCTCGCCAGCGCTCTATACAATACTCCAAGTGAGGTCTCACCAGCGCTCTGTACAATGGCATGAGCATTTCCCTCTTTCTACTGCTAATACCTCTCCCTATGCAACCAAGCATTCTGCTAATACCTCTCCCTATGCAACCAAGCATTCTGCTAATACCTATCCCTATACAACTAAGCATTCTGCTAATACCTCTCCCTATACAGCCAAGCATTTTGCTAATACCTCTCCCTATACAACCAAGCATTCTGCTAATACCTTTCCTTTACAACCAAGCATTCTGCTAATACCTCTCCCTATACAACCAAGCACTCTGCTAATACCTCTCCCTATACAACCAAGCATTCTGCTAATACCTCTCCCAGTACAACCAAGCATTCTGCTAATACCTCTCCCTATACAGCCAAGCGTTTTGCTAATACCTCTCCCTATACAACCAAGCATTCTGCTGATACCTCTCCCTATACAACCAAGCATTCTGCTAATACCTCTCCCTATACAGCCAAGCGTTTTGCTAATACCTCTCCCTATACAACCAAGCATTCTGCTAATACCTCTCCCTATACAACCAAGCATTCTGCTGATACCTCTCCCTATACAACCAAGCGTTTTGCTAATACCTCTCCCTATACAACCAAGCATTCTGCTAATACCTCTCCCTATACAGCCAAGCGTTTTGCTAATACCTCTCCCTACACATCCAAGCTTTCTGCTAGCATTTCCTGCTGCTCTATTACATTGCCTACCTACCTTTAAGTCCTCTGACATTATTACTCCTTAAGAGAGTTTATGATTGTTGCAAATATTTTCCTACATTTGTTTCCTAAATACATGTTTTTGTTTTTTTAAGAATTAAGATCAAGGTATCGGCTATTTTATAAATAAATAGATTTTGAACCTTCTGTAGTCATCTGTTTGTACTTTTTTGACCTATTATTTAGCAATAATATGTACTTTGTATTGTTCTTTTTCAGCTCAATGTGGTACTCCCCACTCTGCCTTCACATTATGTGGCACACTCTGTCCAGCCACCTGTGGCAATAGGGGTAACCTCCCAATATGCCCCAGGCTATGCTTCCCAGGATGCTTCTGTGAAGACGGGTTCTATGAAAACAGTGAAGGAAAATGTGTCCGTTTATCAGAATGTACTAAATAATGAAGGACAGATGAAGGTTTGGCAAATAGCAGCACTGTGATCAACCTTTTTATTCCAAGATAGAGAATAAAACTGTATCAGTTGTATCCACAACAAGTGATTTATCTTTTGTCTCACAACACATGGTATAAAATAGATATTCAAATAAATATGTGGCCATTTCTACATTTCTCAGTGTTTTGTACTATATGAATATATTTCCCCTGCATTGTGAATTATACTGTCTGTTTAACTCTCTCTGTATAATTAATAATCCTTATAACAATGGAGATATTGTAATTATACACTGGGCTTCTGATCATCTAGAAATAAAATCTTATATTGTGATTTAATTTAACGTGTTTTCTGTTTTTTGTTTTTTTTTTAATTCTGGAAATATAATAGTATAAAAAATAAAATGATCCATGCTGTTCTGAGTTGGAATTTAGCACAGGCATGATAAGCACTGTGTGGGTAGTGCTATAGGATTCTTAGTGTATATCTTCAATGGAAAGTGAGGATTATTAAATGTCCAATATAATATATATTAATACCAGACATGTTATCAATTGGTGTCTATTTAACACTTTACATGGCATAAACTATAACTATCAGTGCCCAAACAGGTTGTCAGTGCCAGACTTGCCCACAAACAGCTTGTCAGTGCCAGACTTGCCCACAAACAGCTTGTCGGTGTCATATTTGTCCCCTAAAAGCATCGGAAATCCTATACCCTGCATCATCCCTAAGCGCAAGGAGGGTTACTAAACCGGGTGGCGGCGGACCTTCACCTCTCAGATATGGGGGACGAGGGGGAGAGAGAGAACAGATAGGGGGGAGTTGGAGAGAGACAGACATGGCAATGAAGAGGAAAGGGACAAACATGGGAAGGGATAGACACATACATGTAGGGAGAGGGTAGAGACAGGCATGACGACAAGGGGAAGGAGACAGACAGACATGAGGGTAGAGGGGGGGGACGCCACGGGGGACAACATTTTACATATTCTATACAAATTGACACATTTGTTCAATACATCCATTTACATATATATATAATACATATTTTGCATACTACACCTATCTACATGTATATATTATACATATCATATATCAATTTACACATATAATATCCAACACATGTACATATATATATATGTGTGTGTATATAGTGGTTCAAGGCTATTTATTCAATGAATGGGAAGGGTTTGCAGGTAGGGGTTTAATGTCTGTTCACAGGTGCCTCTAGCAGATGAATGAATGGCCCCTGAGGATGCCAGGACCCCCTGTGGGTTATACAGGAGACGCATTCACACTGGCTGACTTAGAATCAGGAAACAGCAGGGGGAGCAACCCCCTACTCTCTCCACAGATTGGAACATTCCCCCTCCCCTCTTGCATTGGGACTTTTCCCCCATCCAACGCTTCCTATTGGTGCATTCGTCACGTCACCCCCATGCTCCTCTGCCATTGGATGGCTTGATTCCCATCTCGCTGTTGCCATTGGAGGGAAATGGAAGCCGAGTCTGACAATCGCAAGCTCTCAGCCAATCAGCGGTGAGCGTTACTGTCATGGCGGCTGGACTGTGATCACAGTGTGTATCCGGGATGGCGAGCTTGTGGATGGGCGATGTGAGTAGTTAGGGAGGGCTGTGGGGAATGGCAGTCAGAGTTTAGGGAGGGCTGTGGGGAATGGCAGTCAGAGGTTAGGGAGGGCTGTGGGGAATGGCAGTCAGAGGTTAGGGAGGGCTGTGGGGAATGGCAGTCAGAGGTTAGGGAGGGCTGTGGGGAATGGCAGTCATAGGTTAGGGAGGGCTGTGGGGAATGGCAGTCAGAGGTTAGGGAGGGCTGTGGGGAATGGCAGTCATAGGTTAGGGAGGGCTGTGGGGAATGGCAGTCAGAGTTTAGGCAGGGCTGTGGGGAATGGCAGTCAGAGTTTAGGGAGGGCTGTGGGGAATGGCAGTCAGAGTTTAGGGAGGGCTGTGGGGAATGGCAGTCAGAGTTTAGGGAGGGCTGTGGGGAATGGCAGTCAGAGTTTAGGGAGGGCTGTGGGGAATGGCAGTCAGAGTTTAGGGAGGGCTGTGGGGAATGGCAGTCAGAGTTTAGGGAGGGCTGTGGGGAATGGCAGTCAGAGTTTAGGGAGGGCTGTGGGGAATGGCAGTCATAGGTTAGGGAGGGCTGTGGGGAATGGCAGTCATAGGTTAGGGAGGGCTGTGGGGAATGGCAGTCAGAGTTTAGGGAGGGCTGTGGGGAATGGCAGTCAGAGTTTAGGGAGGGCTGTGGGGAATGGCAGTCAGAGTTTAGGGAGGGCTGTGGGGAATGGCAGTCAGAGTTTAGGGAGGGCTGTGGGGAATGGCAGTCAGAGGTTAGGGAGGGCTGTGGGGAATGGCAGTCAGAGGTTAGGGAGGGCTGTGGGGAATGGCAGTCAGAGTTTAGGGAGGGTTGTGGGGAATGGCAGTCAGAGGTTAGGGAGGGCTGTGGGGAATGGCAGTCAGAGTTTAGGGAGGGCTGTGGGGAATGGCAGTCAGAGTTTAGGCAGGGCTGTGGGGAATGGCAGTCAGAGTTTAGGGAGGGCTGTGGGGAATGGCAGTCATAGGTTAGGGAGGGCTGTGGGGAATGGCAGTCAGAGTTTAGGGAGGGCTGTGGGGAATGGCAGTCAGAGTTTAGGGAGGGCTGTGGGGAATGGCAGTCAGAGGTTAGGGAGGGCTGTGGGGAATGGCAGTCAGAGGTTAGGGAGGGCTGTGGGGAATGGCAGTCAGAGTTTAGGGAGGGCTGTGGGGAATGGCAGTCAGAGTTTAGGGAGGGCTGTGGGGAATGGCAGTCAGAGTTTAGGCAGGGCTGTGGGGAATGGCAGTCAGAGTTTAGGGAGGGCTGTGGGGAATGGCAGTCAGAGGTTAGGGAGGGCTGTGGGGAATGGCAGTCATAGGTTAGGGAGGGCTGTGGGGAATGGCAGTCAGAGTTTAGGGAGGGCTGTGGGGAATGGCAGTCAGAGTTTAGGGAGGGCTGTGGGGAATGGCAGTCAGAGTTTAGGGAGGGCTGTGGGGAATGGCAGTCAGAGTTTAGGGAGGGCTGTGGGGAATGGCAGTCAGAGTTTAGGGAGGGCTGTGGGGAATGGCAGTCAGAGTTTAGGGAGGGCTGTGGGGAATGGCAGTCAGAGTTTAGGGAGGGCTGTGGGGAATGGCAGTCAGAGTTTAGGGAGGGCTGTGGGGAATGGCAGTCAGAGTTTAGGGAGGGCTGTGGGGAATGGCAGTCAGAGTTTAGGGAGGGCTGTGGGGAATGGCAGTCATGGTTTAGGGAGGGCTGTGGGGAATAGCAGTCATAGTTTCAGACACCCCCGTGTATAAGGATAGTGGGATTGTAAATAAGGGAAAGCTTTACCTTGCTGAGGGTCATGAGGTCACTCCTGGGGCAACATTCTAAAAGTGATGTAATCAGCAGGCACATTCCATTGGTTTCCATGGTGACTGCACCACTTTTAGTACTTTGCCTGCACAAGACATTTTTATATGAAACCCCCATTATGTCAGCTACTTGGGGAGATGGTAGTTGCACTTTAAGGAGAGCTGCAGGTGCCTGAGGGTAATGGGAGTTGTAATTCAATGTCACTTTTGAATATTTTTATTCACACGTGTTGTTTTTCTTTCTTGTGACTTGCTGAGTAGCTGGAGCCGTACATGACAGAAGATTTCATCAAGCAAGCCTTTGCATCATTGGGAGAGAATGTGCTCAGTGTCGCAATCATCCGTAATAGAATGACAGGGTGAGGACTGGAGAATGACATTTATAACTCTTACAAGGTTATGGGATTTATTCTGTAAGGTTAATACTGCGTCTCACTGCGTTTTGCAGAATTGAACCAAAGGGTAGATTGCAGCTAATGTATTTACATATAGAGATTTATATAGAAAGCCAAAGTGGCAAGTAGTAATAAGTGATCCCACTGTTTCTCTCTCGCACACATGGTAGGGCACTGGCTGGATATTGCTTTGTTGAGTTTCCTGATAAAGATGCAGCTGATAAGTGTCTGTTGAGAGTCAGTGGAAGAGCCATTCCTGGAACCCAGTATGTGAGTATTAACACTCCAACAACAGCGGAAAGAGGGAAGTTCAAACTTAAGCCCAAAGTAGCAGAGTTGAACACATTCTCACTTTTCAGATGAATGGGAGAATTTTTCCAACTCTGCTACTTTAGCCTAAAGTTTTAAATTCCCTTCTAAATTCTTTCATGTATTTAACCCATTACATGCATTTTTTTTTTAGTTACTGTCATAAAGAAAGCAAAGAAGCTAGCATGGACAACTATGCACTTGTTCTTTCTCAGAATCTACCAGGATTCCTACTTATTCTAGGAACTCTGTGTCCTCTGCCTTGATAAAGAGGCCAACATGCATATATCTATTTAATTTGTAGCTGGCATGCTTTAAACATAGTTCAGGTGGATGGATCTGCAATATAACATAGATCTTTGTTTATAGCTGTAAACTGAAACACATGATGTATCTAGCCCAAGGTGGGGCAATATTCAGCACTCTAGCTGTTGTTGAATCACAATTCTCATCATGCCAAGCTAATTTTTGGCTCCGTCTGCACAATTTTCACTCCGTTAAGGCTCTAGTATTAATATTTTTGTTTTTATTTTTTTCCAGGCCAAGAGATTTAAGCTAAAACATTCTCTCCATTCACTTGCAAAACTCTCGGAAGCGAGGTAATTATATAATACAACACAACTACACTTAACACTTAATGCCTCGTCGGCAACCAGTGTGGATTATAGCTAATATAGTAGTATGGTAGCGCTTTAGTAACACTTTCTAGACGTGCAACATTTCATGACGCAGTAATTCAGTTTTACTAGTAACTGGAGGTTAAACAAACCCCTTATAACCGATACGGACACATACAGAAATTGTAATAACGAAATGTATGGGGAAACAACATATCATACAAAAACCTTTCCTGTATATTTTTAAACATGTATGATTTGTAAGATAACATACACAGCCAGTTTGCCCATTGACATATGTCATGTAGTTTGCCCATTGACATATGTCATGTAGTTTGCCCATTGACATATGTCATGTAGTTTGCCCATTGACATATGTCATGTAGTTTGCCCATTGACATATGTCATGTAGTTTGCCCATTGACATATGTCATGTAGTTTGCCCATTGACATATGCTCCAGCCAGGTGCCCAATAAAAAGATCAACCCAGATGTTTTTGGCAATGTTAAGTATTTTAATAAATATCCATTTGGTGTGAAACTGCTGTTGTCTGTCTGTCTGTGTGTGTGTGTGTACCTTCTCCTGAATGCTAATATAGATTTATTTTAATGTTTTTGTAGAAATGCAGAGGCACAAAGACAAGACAAGTAAGTAGTGTGATGTTCTGCTTTGCCACTAAAGGACAAATGCTCTTGTGATTTTTTTATTTATTTTTTTATTGGCTTCGCCCCTTGTTTACATACATCTTATGTAATTAGTAGTGTCCCTTTTAAGGACACACGCATCATAAACCTAGATAACCTGGTGATTTAAAACAAACACATATAAAAAAAAAAAACATTTGACACTATTTTTTTTTAAGATTGAATTAATTGCATATAAAAGTAAAAAATAAAAATAAGTGTTTCTCTCCTGGTTCCATTTTGAGAATATTTCCCATGATACCACATCGTCCAAAATCTTCCAGCCAGTCTCACTTTACAACTGTGGCCAAAACCCTGCATGATGATAAGATAAACCCTGCTCCCTTGCTGGTTCCTGTGTATCACAGTGGGCAGGTCTAGGTGACTGTGTACAACTTTTAGCTGCTTTCCAACACAGAGAGGAGATTAACCTGATCAAATAGAATCATAACTCTGCCCCCTTGTGATGTATTAGTTACATTACTCTACCATTCAATGCAAGTCTATGGTCAGAATTCTGACTTGTAGACTGCATTCTTTGTCCCCAGCTCCAAAGTGAAATGCTAGTGCTGTAAAGTGACTGGGGGTGGCACCCAAAAACACTATATTACACAAAATGGCGGCGCCCAGTCACACTTGTTTAGTTACATATTTTATTAAATACAGTCGCATAACAAAAACAAGACACATCTGAAATTAACAATACAAAATAAAAATAAGCCCTTTTCATTTTTTGGTGGGAGTGTCCCTTTTAAGGGGTTAAGGTAATTTCTGGGGCAAAGTTCTAAAAGTTGAACATTGCATTGGCTTCCATGGAATCAGCTGTGCAGCCTCTGTATTGGTAGATTTCCTGTACCTGTGTATTCTTTATCTTTGTTTGTAGCTCCAGTAACATTAATCAGCAGCAGGTGAGCGACTACGTCCAGGCTTTCAGTTACTACACACAGCAGTTCCAACAGATGCTCTCGGACTGGAAATATGACCAGAAGACAGGCAGCTACAGCTTCCAGCAGTACGGATACACGCAGAGCTCCTGGCAGGTAAAAGGCAAAACCTCTGAGCAGAACTCGTGGCCCTCTCCACCTTGGAAAAGACAATAGTTTGTGTGAAAATCATTTTATATGTAACCAATGAGATTGAAAGTCCTGTATCTGGTGGGGAAAGTGTTAAGTTTTTTTTTTCCCAGCCTGTGTTGCATGCTGGGAATGCTCTAAAACATAATTTGAGGATTTCTAATGTTCATATTATTGATGTCCTTTTACAGGCACCTGATGAAATTGGAGATGATGCGCTGGAAGGTACGGATCACACTAAACTTTACAAAAAAAAAACTTGGCTCCTTTACTAGACTGGCCCGACTGTAAGGAGCAGAGACGTGTACTTTATTAGCTGCTGGGTAGATGCCGTGTGTACCTATCACAGCTAATAAGATACAGCCGTGTGCAGAACTTGTCAGTGCTCTGTTTTGTGCAACCAGCAGCAAACTGGCTTCAAATACCCAAACTAGGCCTTTCTCTCACTGCTCCTGTAGAGCTTTATCTCCCCAGATGTCTTGCTTTGTGCATTTGTGCTAATATCGCCCCTTTCCAAGTAGTGTATGTGCAGGGCATGCTGGGAGGTGGGGATTAAATCAATAGATTATTTTCTGTTTCAATTGAACCTAAGTATGTCTCTGAGCAGAAATAGTAAGTGACAACCAGTTTACCATCAAAATCAACCAGTGCTCCAGGATTAGTCAGTCGTGTTTTAAATAAGAATATGTAGAACATGTGGTGTGGTTCCCTAAGAATTAAGGAACCACGCCAGGTGTTCTACATATTCTTATTTAAACACAACTGGGTTATCACTAAATCCTGGACCGTTGGGGGTCAGCTTTGCGTAGCACGGATCTAGCTAGAGCATGCTAGAGGGGGGGATGTAGAACACGTTGAATTGTTTTGTGCGATGTGGATTATATGTGTTATATGTACTGTAACCTGCAGAACAGGTAGCCATCCGATGACGAGTCTCTGTGTTCACAGATCCCACGCCGGCCATAGATGTGAACGAGGCTAACCGACAGTTCATGGAGCAGAGCGAGGAATTTTACGATGCCATCATGGACTGTCACTGGCAGCCGCTGGACTCCGTCACCTCGAAAATCTCCTCTGAGTAACGTTCCAGGCAGGAGATCGGTCCACGTGCTGTGTATGGCGTAGGGGCCACATCTTTACATTAAATCAGAGGAAAGATGCAGCCGAGCCTCTGTCCCAGGCGGAAGGACATTAAAGTGCAACTGAGCCCTACACATTCTCCTTGGAAGCCTCGCTAGATCTTGCACAGGAAATTCAGACTTTTTTTTTCCCCACTAGTACAAACCTCCAGGAGTGTTAAATAAAGTTTATTGTTCTTGTTTTTTAACACCGGCATGATTTTCTTGCAGCTTTAGAAATGGAACTTTATATGAAGTTGTGTTAACCCCTTCCCGACACATGGTACTTGCATCCTAGAAGACCTCCTTATTTTGTTTGGTTCCTGGCCCTGCAACTGGATCTGAAGCACAGCGCACCCCGGGGGGGGGGGGGGGGGGGGGGGGTGATAAGCTGTTAAGAGAAGGTTGTTTTAAGCCATCCTAGCATCTTTCAGGACTTGTAAATTAGGCCGGCATTGAGTGTCCTAGCCTCATAAAGTGTTTAACTATATTACACATCCAAACCCACTCCCTTCCAGTGCAATGATCCTTCCTCACACAAATCCTCTCCTTTTCCACATCTTAACGACTAACTTTCACCATTCACTCCATCTAGTCTGCCCAGTCTTCTAAATACTTTTATTAGTCCCCAGTTCCCTCTCTTATATATAGGATAGCCTTATACATATCCCACGCATGCTTAAACTCCTTCACTATATTAACCTCTACCACTTCTACTGGAAGACTATTCCATGCATCCACTAACCCTCTCAGTAATGTAATACTTTCATTAGTCCCTGGCCTTATCTTATATATAGGATAGCCTTATACCTATCCCATACATGCTTAAACTCCTTCACTATATTAACCTCTACCACTTCTACTGGAAGACTATTCCATACATCCACTACCCTCTCAGTAAAGTAATACTTTCATTAGTCCCTGGCCTTATCTTATATCTAGGATAGCCTTATACCTATCCCACGCATGCTTAAACTCCTTCACTGTATTAACCTCTACCACTTCTACTGGAAGGCTGCTCCATACATCCACTACCCTCTCAGTAAACTAATACTTGCTGATATTACTTTTAAATTGTTGCCCCTCTAATTTAGTGTACTCATCATGTGATATGATTATATATTGGCCACTCCCCCTGTTTACATTCATGACAGACTGTGATCATCTTGTGTCTTTGAGGGGGTTAAAGGACAACTAAACCTTTTTTTGTAGAGGAAGTAATGGTTAAAAATAAAATAATAATAGCTCTCCCCTCGTATTATTTCCAGATCCGTTGGGGGGTACTCTCCGAGCCCGGCTGGCGAGTGGTGTGTACTGATATGAGATATGCATTGTATATCAGACGTGGTGACCCTAGTCGTCTATATATCTATACATTGCGTGTCACTGAAAGTAATAATAACATGATCATGCATATAATATGTGTCCTGAGTAATGTGGAGACACAAAGTCCATTATTATTGCTATAAAAGCACAGAATGGTAAATGAGGGGAGAGCCGGCGCGTTTCACTGCTTAAATAAGTTGTGTTGGGGAGCAATGCTGAAGCCACATGTGTACCAAGCTCTGTGCTTCCCATCTGACCCTTATATAGGGGTTTAGGGCTCTTTATAAAAGGATTCTGAGGATGCTAGTGCCCCCTGTGGGTTAAATAGGAGCATGGAGAGCAACCCCCTTACTCTTCACACATTGGAACATTCCGCCCCCCCCACCCCCCCTCTTCCATTGACCCTTTCCGCCATTCCGCTCTTCCTATTGGTGGATGTACACGTGACGACACGCTCCTCAGCTACTGGGCGGCTTGGTTTCTCTTTTTCGCCGTTGCCATTGGAAGGAAAGGAAAGCCATGGCTGCCAATCAAGCCCTGTCAGCCAATGAGCGGTAAGCGTGACTGTTATGGCTCATGGGCTGTGATCGCCGTGTGACTCCGGGATGGCGAGCTTGTGGATGGGGGATGTGAGTTTGTGAGGGGCTGCTGGGCATGTGTTATACAACTGTGGGGTAGGCTGAGGGTAATGGAGTCACTTCTGCGGTATAGAGACAGCTAGCTCTGGTTGAGGGTTCTGAGAGTTATAGATTAAGCAGGGCTGGAGGTGGCTGAGGGGAATGGGAGTTATAGGTTAGGGAGGGCTGGAGGTGCCTGAGGGGAATGGGAGTTATAGGTTAGGGAGGGCTGGAGGTGCCTGAGGGGAATGGGAGTTATAGATTAAGCAGGGCTGGAGGTGGCTGAGGGGAATGGGAGTTATAGGTTAGGGAGGGCTGGAGGTGCCTGAGGGGAATGGGAGTTATAGGTTAGGGAGGGCTGGAGGTGCCTGAGGGGAATGGGAGTTATAGATTAAGCAGGGCTGGAGGTGGCTGAGGGGAATGGGAGTTATAGGTTAGGGAGGGCTGGAGGTGCCTGAGGGGAATGGGAGTTATAGGTTAGGGAGGGCTGGAGGTGCCTGAGGGGAATGGGAGTTATAGATTAAGCAGGGCTGGAGGTGGCTGAGGGGAATGGGAGTTATAGGTTAGGGAGGGCTGGAGGTGGCTGAGGGGAATGGGAGTTATAGGTTAGGGAGGGCTGGAGGTGCCTGAGGGGAATGGGAGTTATAGGTTAGGGAGGGCTGGAGGTGGCTGAGGGGAATGGGAGTTATAGGTTAGGGAGGGCTGGAGGTGCCTGAGGGGAATGGGAGTTATAGGTTAGGGAGGGCTGGAGGTGCCTGAGGGGAATGGGAGTTATAGGTTAGCGAGGGCTGGAGGTGCCTGAGGGGAATGGGAGTTATAGGTTAAGGAGGGCTGGGGGTGCCTGAGGGGAATGGGAGTTATAGGTTAGCGAGGGCTGGAGGTGCCTGAGGGGAATGGGAGTTATAGATAAAGCAGGGCTGGAGGTGGCTGAGGGGAATGGGAGTTATAGGTTAGGGAGGGCTGGAGGTGCCTGAGGGGAATGGGAGTTATAGGTTAGCGAGGGCTGGAGGTGCCTGAGGGGAATGGGAGTTATAGATAAAGCAGGGCTGGAGGTGGCTGAGGGGAATGGGAGTTATAGGTTAGGGAGGGCTGGAGGTGGCTGAGGGGAATGGGAGTTATAGGTTAGGGAGGGCTGGAGGTGCCTGAGGGGAATGGGAGTTATAGGTTAGGGAGGGCTGGAGGTGCCTGAGGGGAATGGGAGTTATAGGTTAGCGAGGGCTGGAGGTGCCTGAGGGGAATGGGAGTTATAGGTTAAGGAGGGCTGGGGGTGCCTGAGGGGAATGGGAGTTATAGGTTAAGGAGGGCTGGGGGTGCCTGAGGGGAATGGGAGTTATAGGTTAAGGCGGGCTGGGGGTGCCTGAGGGGAATGGGAGTTATAGGTTAGCGAGGGCTGGAGGTGCCTGAGGGGAATGGGAGTTATAGATTAAGCAGGGCTGGAGGTGGCTGAGGGGAATGGGAGTTATAGGTTAGGGAGGGCTGGAGGTGGCTGAGGGGAATGGGAGTTATAGGTTAGGGAGGGCTGGAGGTGCCTGAGGGGAATGGGAGTTATAGGTTAGGGAGGGCTGGAGGTGCCTGAGGGGAATGGGAGTTATAGGTTAGCGAGGGCTGGAGGTGCCTGAGGGGAATGGGAGTTATAGGTTAAGGAGGGCTGTGGGTGCCTGAGGGGAATGGGAGTTATAGGTTAAGGCGGGCTGGGGGTGCCTGAGGGGAATGGGAGTTATAGGTTAGCGAGGGCTGGAGGTGCCTGAGGGGAATGGGAGTTATAGATTAAGCAGGGCTGGAGGTGGCTGAGGGGAATGGGAGTTATAGGTTAGGGAGGGCTGGAGGTGGCTGAGGGGAATGTGAGAGTCACTTCTGCGGTATAGAGACAGCTAGCTCTGGTTGAGGGTTCTGAGAGTTATAGATTAAGCAGGGCTGGAGGTGCCTGAGGGGAATGGGAGTTATAGGTTAGGGAGGGCTGGAGTGAAATGGGAGTTATAGATTAAGCAGGGCTGGAGGTGCCTGAGGGGAATGGGAGTTATAGGTTAGGGAGGGCTGGAGTGGAATGGGAGTTATAGATTAAGCAGGGCTGGAGGTGGCTGAGGGGAATGGGAGTTATAGGTTAGGGAGGGCTGGAGGTGGCTGAGGGGAATGGGAGTTATAGGTTAGCGAGGGCTGGAGGTGCCTGAGGGGAATGGGAGTTATAGGTTAGCGAGGGCTGGAGGTGCCTGAGGGGAATGGGAGTTATAGATTAAGCAGGGCTGGAGGTGGCTGAGGGGAATGGGAGTTATAGGTTAGGGAGGGCTGGAGGTGGCTGAGAGGAATGGGAGTTATAGGTTAGGGAGGGCTGGAGGTGCCTGAGGGGAATGGGAGTTATAGGTTAGGGAGGGCTGGAGGTGCCTGAGGGGAATGGGAGTTATAGGTTAGCGAGGGCTGGAGGTGCCTGAGGGGAATGGGAGTTATAGGTTAGCGAGGGCTGGAGGTGCCTGAGGGGAATGGGAGTTATAGGTTAAGGAGGGCTGGGGGTGCCTGAGGGGAATGGGAGTTATAGGTTAAGGAGGGCTGGGGGTGCCTGAGGGGAATGGGAGTTATAGGTTAAGGAGGGCTGGGGGTGCCTGAGGGGAATGGGAGTTATAGGTTAGGGAGGGCTGGAGGTGCCTGAGGGGAATGGGAGTTATAGGTTAGGGAGGGCTGGAGGTGCCTGAGGGGAATGGGAGTTATAGGTTAGCGAGGGCTGGAGGTGCCTGAGGGGAATGGGAGTTATAGGTTAAGGAGGGCTGGGGGTGCCTGAGGGGAATGGGAGTTATAGGTTAAGGAGGGCTGGGGGTGCCTGAGGGGAATGGGAGTTATAGGTTAAGGAGGGCTGGGGGTGCCTGAGGGGAATGGGAGTTATAGGTTAGGGAGGGCTGGAGGTGCCTGAGGGGAATGGGAGTTATAGGTTAGGGAGGGCTGGAGTGGAATGGGAGTTATAGTTTAAAGAGGGCTGGTGGTGCCTGAGGGGAATGGGAGTTATAGGTTTACCCTCCCCCGTGTATAAGGATAGTGGGATTGTAAATAAGGGAAAGCTTTACCTTGCTGAGGGTCATGAGGTCACTCCTGGGGCAACGTTCTAAAAGTGATGTAATCAGCAGGCACATTCCATTGGTTTCCATGGTGACTGCACAACTTTTAGTACTTTGCCTGCACAAGACATGTTTATATGAAACCCCCATTATGTCAGCTACTTGGGGAGATGGTAGTTGCACTTTAAGGAGAGCTGCAGGTGCCTGAGGGGAATGGGAGTTGTAATTCAATGTCACTTTTGAACATTTTTATTCACACGTGTTGTTTTTCTTTCTTGTGACTTGCTGAGTAGTTGGAGCCGTACATGACAGAAGATTTCATCAAGCAAGCCTTTGCATCATTGGGAGAGAATGTGCTCAGCGTTTCAATCATCCGTAATAGAATGACAGGGTGAGGACCGGAGTATGACATTTATAACTCTTACAAGGTTATGGGATTTATTTTGTAAGGTTGAAGGGACTGCCTGGTGCCCAAAATGCTTCTTCCAAATATTAATGCATATAAATGTGCTCTGTAATGAACTTTAAAATGCATGTTTTACTTTTTGCATTGCTTAAAATATAAAAAAAACTTACAGCTAGATTACATTACAGTTTCCATGAAAAAAAGGACTGCCCGCACTAGCTGAGTAAAAGTCATTACTTTCAAGAGCAAGGGCACTTAGAGTCCACACAATATATTCAATTCCAGCAGCACAGGAAGAGACTAAATGACACAACACTTTATATAGTCAATGCTGCTGCAGCATGCAGAGTAATCACTGGGGAGGGCTTGTTGGAAATATTAAAAATGGGATTTATGCAGAATGTCTGCATTAAATCACACTGCAAAAAAAATCCTGTGCACTATACAAGCAGTAATCTTTATCTTGCACCAAAGTGAGTTTAGGGAGTTGACTTTACTTTCAATACTGTGTTTTGCAGAATTGAACCAAAGGGTACATTGCAGCTAATGTATTTACATATAGAGATTTATATAGAAAGCCAATGTGGCAAGTAGTAATAAGTGATCCCACTGTTTCTCTCTCGCACACATGGTAGGGCACTGGCGGGATATTGCTTCGTTGAGTTTCCTGATAAAGATGCAGCTGATAAGTGTCTGTTGAGAGTCAGTGGAAGAGCCATTCCTGGAACCCAATATGTGAGTATTGACACTCAAACAACAGCGGAAAGAGGGAAGTTCAAACTTAAAGGGTCACTACCACTTGCATAAGATGTAACTAGATTACCTGTGTATTTAAAAACAAACGCATATATAAGACATATGCCACTGTTTTTGTCTTTTTTTTTTTTTTCTATGTTTGAATTATTTGCATGTAAAAATAAAATTTAGGTGTTTCTCTCCAGCATCCATTTTGAGAATTTTACCCTTGATACAACATTCTCCAAAATCTTCCAGCAAGTCTTACTTTTACAACTGTGGCCAGAGCCTGCATGATGATGTCATAAGATACTCCCCTGCTCTCTTGCTGGCTCCTGCGTATCAAAGTGGGTAGGACTAGGTGGCTGTGTACAACTTTACCTGCCTTCCAACACAAAGAGAGGAGATTGAACAGATCAAACAGGAACATAACTACGCCCCCTTGTGATGTAATAGTTACATTACCCTCCCATTTAATGCAAGTCTATGATCAGAATTCTGACTTATAGACTGCATCCTGTTTCCCCAGCTTCAAAGTGAGATACTAGTGCTGTAAAGTCACTGGGGGGTGGCACCCAAAAACACTATATTTCACAAAATGGCGTCACCCATTCACACTTTAGTTTATTTAGTAAAATATTTCATAAAATAAACTCGCATAACAAAAACAAGACATATCTGAAATCAACAATAAAAAATAAACCTTTTCATTTTTTGGTGGGAGTGTCCCTTTAAGGTCAAAGTAGCATAGTTGGAAAAATTCTCCCTTTTCAGCTTGATCGACATGCTAATATCCATTGAATTTGTAGTGGGTAAAGTAGTTTAGGTGGAGGGATGTTTATTTATAACTGGTATTTTTTAAATACTTGATGCACATAGTCCAGTGTTGGGAAATATTCAGCCCTTTAGCTGTACCTGAATCACAATTCCCAGGATGCCAAGCCAGCCTTTTTGGCTCCAACCGCACCATTTTCACTCGCTCGTTTTGACGATTTGTTTGTTTTTGTTTTGTTTTCCAGGCCAAGAGATTTAAGCTCAAACATTCTCTCTATTCCAAGCCCCCAGAAGCCCGGTAATTATATAATTCAACTTTACTATACGCCATACTCCTCATCAGCAAACCAGTGTGGATTTTAAGTTACTATTTATTATGGTTTCCTAATTATTCCAAAATGACAAAATCCGCCCCTCGTCCTATATGGTCAGAGGGCCTGTGAAGTCCTTTATTGTGTTAGCTGTATATGTCGCATGATCTAGTCGTGCATCAGAATAGCAATATTTGTAGATCCCTCCCCCTCAGACTAAAAACTCTTATTTTTTGGTTTTCCCCTGGGTTACAGATGGTTCCACAATATTTATAGTGCACCTGGTATCAGACATTTTCTTTGCGCCATCCTAAAGCATTTCAAAAAGTCTGTATCTGGTGTTGATTACGGTAGTTTTAAATCTGATCGTAATTTTTTTTTTTACAAAAGTTGTATAAAGGAGTTTCCAGGGGACCTGTCCACTATAAAAAAAGAACAATCAATTTTGGGAATGTTAAATATTTTACATTATTTTATAATAAATTATTATTATTATTTTTGTGAGAAAATGCTGCATGCGTACTTTCTCCTTTTAATACTGATATATATATATATATATATATATATATATATATATATATATATATATATATATATATAATTTTTTTTTTTTCTTCTTCTAGAGGTGCAGCAGAGAAGCAAAGACGGGACAAGTAAGTAGTGTTAATTTCTGGTTAATGGTAATTTCTGGGGCAAAGTGCTAAAAATGTATTTTTGCTCTAGAATGTAATAACCTTTTTTATAAATGGTCTTGTGCGTATCAGCTGTGCAGCCTCTGTATTGGTAGATTTCCTGTACCTGTGTATTCTTTATCTTTGTTTGTAGCTCCAGTAACATTAATCAGCAGCAGGTGAGCGACTACGTCCAGGCTTTTAGTTACTACACACAGCAGTTCCAACAGATGCTCTCGGACTGGAAATATGACCAGAAATCAGACGGCTACAGCTTCCAGCAGTACGGATACACGCAGAGCTCCTGGCAGGTAAAAGGCAAACCGTAGAGCGCACCTCGTAGAGCGCACCTCGTAGAGCACACCTCGTAGAGCGCACCTCGTAGAACACACCTGCTGTATTAACTGGAATTTAAATCTAATATAATGGTTCATCTCATTATCTCCTTTTCAGTCACCAGAAGAAATTGAAGATGATGCTCTAGAAGGTACGACTTCCATTAAACTTTCCAAACGGGGGGGGGGGGGGGGGGTTCTCATTTAGTAGACTGGCCCTACTGCAAGGCTGCAGAGACGTGTACTTTATTAGCTCCTAGGAAGACGCCATGTGTACCTATAGCCAGTGCTGTATTTACCGCGAGGCATCCTAGGCGGATGCCTAGGGCGGCAAATTTTGGGGGGCGGCAGCGCCCCCCAGCACTGGAAAAAAAAAAAAAGAACACGCTTGCATGCAGGGATCGGAAGATCCCCCCTCACCATCGCTCTGCCTGCCAGGCTGCACAGGGAGCTGAACAGGCAGCACAGAGAAATCTCCGTGCTGCCTGTTCGGCTCCCCGTGCAGTGTGACACGGAAGTGCCGACAGTCACGTGACGGGCGCGCTGACGTCATACGCGCGCCCGGTCACGTGACCTGTTGGCACAATCGCCGGTAAGCCAAACAGGCAGCATGGAGGGACCATGCTGCCTGCCACTAGGGAAAGGTAAGTGCTGATGGGAGTCAGTGTGTGTGATGGGAGACAGTGTGTGTGACTGAGTGTGATGGGAGTAGGAGTGTGTGTGATGGGAGTATGAGCTTGATGTGAGTCTGAATGTTATGCGTGATGTGGGGTCATGAAATAGAGGTGATGGGGCATGTCTTAGGTGTGTAACGTGGGTGTACAGCTTGGGTAGGGGGGGTGCCCAGATTTTGTCTGCCTAGGGCAGCACAAAATCAAGATACACCACTGCCTATAGCAGTTAGTAAGATGCAGACGTGTGTATGTGGAAGTTTTGGAGTTGGGCCTTTCTTTCATAGCTCCTCTAGATCAACTCTAAACCAGTGCTTCTCAAGGACCCCAACAGTCTGGGGATTACCCAGTTGTGTTTAAATAGGCAACCACACTTCTTATTTAAACACAACTGGGTAACGCTTAAATCCTGGACCGTTGACGGTCCTTGAGGACAGGTTTGAGAAGCATCGTTAGACCATGCCGGAATCAGTGACGGGTCTCTGTGTTCACAGATCCCACGCCGGCCATAGATGTGAACGAGGCTAAGAGGCAGTTCATGGAGCAGAGCGAGGAATTTTACGATGCCATCATGGACTGTCACTGGCAGCCGCTGGACTCCGTCACCTCGAAAATCTCCTCTGAGTAACGTTCCAGGCAGGAGATCGGTCCACGTGGCCTGGATACAGCTGGGCAGTGCTGTGTATGGCGTAGGGGCCACATCTTTACGAAAGAGGCAGCCGAGCCTCTGTCCCAGGCTTAAAGCATCAATGTGCACGGATAGAATTAACGGTGCTGCTTATACAGGATCACTTAGGAAGCTTTGCAGAATCTTGCACATTAAATTCAAGGGGGTTTAATTCATTTATTTTAAACACCAGCATGATTTACTTGAACTGGAAACTTTTATTTTAAGAAGTTAAAGTCTTAACTTCTGTAAAAACGCACGGCCTCCTAGTACAATGATCCTGGTCCAAATCCATTTTTTCACATCTTAACCCCTGAATGAAGTGATGGTGTGGGGATTTTTTGTGTGTGTTTAACGGTCATTTCTCTTTTATGTAGTACAGAAACTTGTTTGTTTTTTTTTTTTGTTTTTTTTTTGTCTTCGGCTTTCTTTTCATGCTCTATTTAATTGCTCTATTGCTATATTTAATTGTTTTTATTTGATCCTCTATTAAAGCAATAATGGAGCAGACCCAGAGGACATAAAGACTGTAAAGCTGCTCTGTAGATGATGTATTTTGTCAGGCAGCTATATTATTTCTTGCACATACCATCCCTTGACCTGCCTGCGCAAAAAACAGGTTCATTAGATGCAGCAGTAACAGCCCATGGTTCATTATTACAAATTAAAATACATTTAGGGGGTGATAATGGTCACAATTAAAGATATATGTGTCAGACGGCAGCCATGCAACTCCCATAATGCTCTGCCATTTTTAAAAGCTGTTAGGGGATTTGTAGTTCTGAGCAGCTGGAGGGCTATAGTCGGACACCCAGGACAGAGGGTAAATACATTGAAGTATTAGTAAGGGATGCTTATATTTATTTGACCTCAGTGTATGTATAGTTCAAAAGCCTTTGGAAGCAAAGCAGCAATATAATCATGAACCACCTCTCCTTAAAAATGTACCCGTCAAGCACTGTGCTAAATGCCAGGAAGCAGACAAACATTTTATTTATTATAATTAGCGATCCATTTTTATTTATTTTTTCCCACCCATGGGAATGTTTGGCTTAAAAAGAAAACTTAAAGGGCAAAAAAAATGAACTTCTCTGTGATTGAAATGTACAAATGGTAAATAGAAATGTTTTAATAAAAGAATACACGTAACGTACCTTACTGAGCCCTCTCTGCTCTGGATTGCTGTGTTTGTAATCTTGGTTCTGATCTTTTCCTCCTATAATACGGTGTGGGCCTGTATCTGTCGCCAGAGGTTGGTGAGATAATATGATTCATTATAGAAGGGGAACCTCTGCAGAATCGGGATCTGAGACCCCACAAACCCAACTCCACCTGATCAAACATGTATGGATTTTTTTAATGAAAAAAGAGGGGATTGAAAAGGAAATTTCAACCTTAAGGGCAAAGTAGCCGAGTTGGATAACTTCTCCCATTCAACGGAATAACTTCAATGGCTCGCTATGGCCTTAAAGGGACGGTATCACCAAAACATTGTTTTTTTACAGCAAATGTAGAGGGAGACAACAGAATTAAAAAAAAAACTATATATATATATATATATATATAGGCAGAATTGCCAGTAAATGCCTAGATTACAAGAAACCTTTATCTGTGGTGTCTCCAGTTTATGACCTCACCCGTGGCTTAATATGTAACTTACATATTTGCATATCGAGCCAGAGGTGATGTCATAAACAGGAGACGTCACAGACACATTAAACACCCGTTTCTCCTAATTTAGGCATTCCTTTGCAATCTTGCTATGCTACTTTGTCAGTAGAAACAATGTTTAGGTGATACAGTCCCTTTAAGTTTGGAATTTCCTGCAGTCCCCTCTCTCTCTCTTGTTTATAAAGCCCTCTAATAGCGCAGCAGACACCAGGAGGGGATGTAAGGCTCCCTGCTAATTAGCTGGCAGGAGAAACTATTTATACAATGCTGGATGACTTCTCTTCGATCTGACACAGGGGTCACAGCGATTAGGGTCTCTCCTATTCTAAGTGCAGGTTTTCAGGGTATGTGTTTGTTTATTAGAAACATAGAATGTGTCTGCAGATAAGAACCATTCGGTCCATCTAGTCTACCCAATTTTCTAAATACTTTTATTAGTCCCCAGTTCCCTATCTTATATCTAGGATAGCCTTATACCTATCCCACTCATGCTTAAACTGCTTCACTGTATTAACCTCTACCACTTCTACTGGAAGACTATTCCATACATCCACTACCCTCTCAGTAATGTAATACTTTCATTAGTCCCTGGTCTTATCTTATATCTAGGATAGCATTATACCTATCCCATGCATGCTTAAACTGCTTCACTGTATTAACCTCTACCACTTCTACTGGAAGACTATTCCATACATCCACTACCCTCTCAGTAAGGTAATACTTTCATTAGTCCCTGGCCTTATCTTATATCTAGGATAGCCTTATACCTATCCCATGCCTGCTTAAACTCCTTCACTGTATTAACCTCTACCACTTCTACTGGAAGACTATTCCATACATCCACTACCCTCTCAGTAAAGTAATACTTGCATTAGTCCCTGGCCTTATCTTATATCTAGGATAGCCTTATACCTATCCCACGCATGCTTAAACTCCTTCACTGTATTAACCTCTACCACTTCTACTGGAAGACTATTCCATACATCCACTACCCTCTCAGTAATGTAATACTTTCATTAGTCCCTGACCTTATCTTATATCTAGGATAGCCTTATACCTATCCCATGCATGCTTAAACTCCTTCACTGTATTACCCTCTACCACTTCTACTGGAATACTATTCCATACATCCACTACCCTCTCAGTAATGTAATACTTTCATTAGTCCCTGGCCTTATCTTATATCTAGGATAGCCTTATACCTATCCCATGCATGCTTAAACTCCTTCACTGTATTAACCTCTACCACTTCTACTGGAAGACTATTTCATGCATCCACTACCCTCTCAGTAATGTAATACTTTCATTAGTCCCTGACCTTATCTTATATCTAGGATAGCCTTATACCTATCCCACGCATGCTTACACTCCTTCACTGTATTACCCTCTACCACTTCTACTGGAATACTATTCCATACATCCACTACCCTCTCAGTAATGTAATACTTTCATTAGTCCCTGACCTTATCTTATATCTAGGATAGCCTTATACCTATCCCATGCATGCTTAAACTCCTTCACTGTATTACCCTCTACCACTTCTACTGGAATACTATTCCATACATCCACTACCCTCTCAGTAATGTAATACTTTCATTAGTCCCTGGCCTTATCTTATATCTAGGATAGCCTTATACCTATCCCACGCATGCTTAAACTCCTTCACTGTATTAACCTCTACCACTTCTACTAGAAGACTATTCCATGCATCCACCACCCTCTCAGTAATGTAATACTTTCATTAGTCCCTGGCCTTATCTTATATCTATGATAGCCTTATACCTATCCCATGCATGCTTAAACTCCTTCACTGTATTAACCTCTACCACTTCTGCTGGAAGGCTATTCCATACATCCACTACCCTCTCAGTAAAGTAATACTTCCTGATATTACGTTTAAATCTTTGCCCCTCTAATTTCAGACTATGTCCTCTAGTTGTGGTAGTTTTTCTTCCTTTAAATATACTCTCCTCCGTTACTGTGTTGATTCCCTGTATATAAATGTTTCTATCATATCCCCCCTGTTACGTCTTTCCTCCAAGCTATACATGTTAAGATGCTTTAACCTTTCCTGGTAAGTTTTATCCTTCAACCCATGAACCAGTTTAGTAGCCCTTCTCTGAACTCTCTCCAAAGTATAAGTATCCTTCTGGAGATACGGTCTCCAGTACTGCGTACAATACTCCAAGTGAGGTCTCACCAGCGCTCTGTACAATGGCACTTTAATTATAGACCCTTCTACACACTCGCTGTCATAACAAGATGTCTTCCCCTCCCACCACTTACGTTACATTATAGTATATGCTGGCTCGCTAACCCGTTCACTGCCAAAGCCAACACCCGTAAAGGCGTTTAGTAACACAAATTACTCCTGTTGCCTACACTTACGGTCTGTACAGCATGACCCCTTATTGGCCTAATGGCTTTAGGACAAGGGACTGGATCTGGGGTAGCTAACCTTGGCACTGCAAATATCTGTAGACTACATATCCCATAAAGACCAGTCACTTATAATGTTGACTGAGCAGCATGGGATGTGAATGAGCTTTTTATACATATATATCTCTACAAAAGCACCTTGCTTCCATGCACTGTGGTATTTGTACCTATTATGATTGGCATAAAGCTCATCAAGCCAGATGTCTCTGTATTATGTCTGGCTGAGCATTATAAGAACTATAGTCCTCTACAGCTGTAGTGTAGTTTAGCTGGGTAGTGACCCCCTGCTCTGACTTATTAATAGTTTAGCACCGGAACTACACTACCCGGCAGGCTTTACTCTTCGGCGCCGGAAGTGGCATCATTCTCGCTCGTCACCAGCGCCGGAAGTGAAGTTAGTTGTTTGTACGGCTGTGACACAGGAAAACTGAGCGTAATGGAGGAGCTGGGGATTATCATAGAGAAAGGAAGCGGCCAGGTACTGGGTTAATATGCACTATCACGGGGAGAGGTCCCCGTACAGGTGTACGGTAGTATACAATGTATAATGTCCCGGTGAATGGGACTCTATAACCAGCCCTGTTAGCGTCCCATGGCTGGCTGAGCGTCATAGGCAGGTGATGCCAGCACTGGGTGTAATTCTACCCCTGTGTTATAGGGCTCTGGGGGCCATGGCTGTATAACCACAGTGATCTCCTGTATGGCTCTGTATGGAGCATATTAAAATGATTGTTTTTTCATTTGCAAAGCGCCATCGTGTTCTGCGGTGCTGTATGGTGGGGCTTATTCCAAGCTCGCCTTGTATCTGTAATTATACCCCAGCTATTGATAAAGCAATATCCCCATAATGCAAGGTTTTCCACAGTGGCTTTTTTTTATGTGGGGCACTTAAAATTTTAAAATGTTAAACGGACAGTCTAGTCCCCAAACTCACTTTGGTGCGAGATGATCAGAGCTTGTATAGTGCTGAGGGTTTTTTTTTCCCAGTGTGATTTTATGCAGGCATTCTGTATAAATCCCATTTTTAATATTTGACTCAAGCCCTCCCCAGTGATTACTCTGCATGTTTACTACAGGTGCCACAGCACTGATTATATAGACACTGAGCATATAAAGTTTTGTTTCATTTAGTTACTTCCTTTGCTGCTGGAATTAAATATATTGTGTGGACTCTAAGTGACCCTGCTCTTGTACACAGGATTTCTTAACAGATTTCTAAACACATTGTCTGACAACATCACTAGAAAGACAGGAAATGCCAGTAGTTTAAATGGCGTTATTCTCATAGCTTCCTACAGGTTGCTCTGTGGCCTGGTGAATGGCCACAAAAAAAGTAAATTACTTTTACTCAGCTAGTGTGGGCAGTCTTGGCTTCTTGCAAACTGGTGTAATTTCACAATTTCATCTAGCTGTAAGTATTTTATATTTTAAGAAATGCAACATGTAAAACATGCATTTCAAAGGACTCTGAAAACACATTAGTTGAGTAACAGCTGGGGGGCCATATATTGCCCACCCCCTGACCTAAAAGGCTTTTTGAAGTCTTTATTACACAAGAAGTACGACAGCTGTAGAACAACCATCAGTGCAGACTCTCTGTCTATGCCACAATGACTGGATATTACCGTGGACCAGGTCTGGATTGGAAATGATACGGTTTAATATCGTTTTGGGCGGTTTCTAAAGGAAGCCACAGAGAGGGGAGAGTGAAAGTGGTGCGATGATATTACACCATTTTGTTTTTTTTTCACCCCAACACATTTTTTGCATCCCCGCCACGGACGGGATTTTTTCGGGGAGTTCTAAATTGGGGCACACTGGGACACAGTCCTCTTCTGATAAAAATGACACTGGCAGCTTTTCATGATGCAATATACCAACAGGAAAGGGGTATCCCTAAAACACGAAGTATATTAAATACTAAAGGACTTCATTCATTAAACAGGGAATTGATAAGGGATTTTCAAAGTAGCCAAGCTGGACAAACTTTTTTCTCGGCTACTTTGGCCTTAATGTTGATTTCCCTGCAATTCTCTTGCAAGAATAACTCCCTAAAGTTTCCAAAGCACGTAAGGATTAAATCCTATAGGCCTATTAAAACGTGTTTACATAGGTGATATTGTGGCTATTTTGTTGTAACTCCAACATTACAGTTTGATGCTCATTGTGGTTTCTCTGTTCCACAGGATGAAGTCCCCTCTCTGGTTCCTTCCCGTCCACTGACTGCCCTCTCCTTCCTTGGCCCGGAGCCAGAAGACTTGGAAGATTTGTATAGCCGTTACAAGGTAAGCGCTTTCACCCAGTCGCGGAATGTTTCTTGCGGGTGTCTGAATTCTTCACTAAACGGGAGAGCGCGTGGAACTAGCGGACCTGCTGTCCGGATTTGTGTCAGTCTAATCACAGCTTGTAATGTGATTGTAGAGAATACACATTGCGTTGGCAGAATTGCAAGAAAAGTTATAAAATAAGAGAAATATACTGTGTCTGGTTCATGACATCACCTTGTGACTTCATATACAATGGGCACTGTGAAGCCACGAGATGATGTCATAACTCGAAGACACCACTAGCACATTTAAACCATATATTTGCGACAATTCTGATAATACAATGTGTAGATTTTTTTTGTAATGAGGTGAAGGATCCCTTTAATAGTCTCAGGTGAATGAAGAGCTGACCCAAGATATCTGGCCCCCTGGCAGAGCTGTACAGAGCAGAGTGTTAAATTGCTTGGGACGTGGGGGAAACAGGGAGTTTGAGAGAATTGCGACCATGTGTTTTTATTTTTTGCTCTAGTTAAGGAGACACTGTCGACAAACTAGCCAGTCCTGTTTAATGGAAAAGTAGAATTTTAAATAGAAATGCTTTAATCCCTTCGTGACGCATGGCGCTTGCGTCCCAGACGAAGCAAGCATCAAAACGTCACGTTTGGTCCCTGGCCACCAATCACAAGGTGATGGCAGAGACCCGATCAATAGACCCTGTGGGTCCCTGCCGTAAGGTCGCGAGACCTCCTGGCGTTACGTCAGGGGGCAGACATGACTTCCTCCATATGACCCCCAACATGTCTGACCCCCAACAGATTGATACAGAGTAAAGCGGGTTTAATTAAGTGCTTTATTTGTATTCTATCATTAAATTATTTTGATTGTAAATATCTTCACTTGATGTGATCTTTCAATTAAACAGAACTTGGTGTTTTTCCATTGTCCTTTAAAAAAGTTGGTTAACACTAGTACAGTATATAACGTTCACCCCCATTGTAAATTGGGAAACTGCTGGTTTAGGGCAGTTGCCATCATGGATACTCCGCGTTTCTCTGTGCACATGGCGGTTCTTGCTCCGGACAGAAACTGAACTTGTCGTCTTTTTTTGGGGGGGTTCTCCGCTCTGTTTGTGTCGGTTCTACAGAAACTACAGCAAGAACTGGAATTTCTAGAGGTGCAGGAAGAATATATCAAGGACGAGCAGAAAAACCTAAAGAAAGAATTCCTGCATGCCCAGGAGGAGGTGAAACGGATCCAGAGTATCCCGCTAGTCATCGGCCAGTTCCTGGAGGCCGTGGATCAGAACACAGCGATTGTGGGATCCACAACAGGTAACCAATCACGGGACTCTCTCTCTCTCTCATCCTCATTTAATCCGTGCTCCTTACTCTAAAGGACAACTGTCTGCCCCCTGATAGAGCTATACAGGCACAGAGGGCTCAATACGGTACTTGATTTGTATTCTTTCATTAAAGCATTTCTATTTTAAAATGTCTACACTTGAACTTTGTTTTTTGCAAACTGTTGTCATTTCTTTTTCTGGAGGGCGACGATTTGACAGCCCTGTTGCAGGCTCTTCTCTGCTCACAAATTCTTGTATTTAATGGGAGTTTCATTGTAACTTGTGCATCGTCTGATTTTTCTCGTTAGGGTCTAATTACTATGTCCGAATACTGAGTACTATTGATCGGGAGCTTCTGAAGCCAAACGCCTCCGTGGCCCTTCACAAACACAGCAACGCCTTGGTAGATGTGCTTCCCCCCGAGGCGGACAGCAGCATCATGATGTTGACTTCAGGTAACTACTTTCTGGCCTCCAGGATCTGTCGGTGCTGCTCTGCACATCACACTTGGAATGGTCTAGTCTGGGAATTAGTTGGTCCTTCGTGTTAAACTCCCCTCTCACCCATGTCCAAGGTGGGGAAACTCACTATCCCGCGACTGAACCGGCTGATCTTTCTCTTTCTATAGACCAGAAGCCAGATGTCCTTTATTCTGATATTGGAGGGATGGATATCCAGAAGCAGGAGGTGAGGGAGGCCGTGGAGCTCCCTCTCACTCACTTTGAGCTCTACAAACAGGTGAGATGTGAAATGTTTAAAGCCTGGGCGTCATTAGAATGGTTTAAAAGCCTGAAGAAGACTAGAGGGGATTACTGTAATCGGACGCTTCCGGTCATCTAGAGCGCGGAGATGCTCCTCGCCAAAAGAGTGACACACACACACTATAGACCTACGTACGCTTACTCTTCCTCTCTCCTTTCAGATTGGTATTGATCCACCCAGAGGGGTGTTGATGTACGGACCCCCGGGCTGTGGAAAGACCATGCTGGCCAAAGCTGTGGCTCATCATACCACAGGTGAGTCGTTAAGCCCCTCTTCAGCACATGCACCCTGTTCAGATAGCTGTAATTTCATCCCTAGCCCGTGCCTCCAGTTCAATGAATATTCTGTTTTGCGTCTCACCTGCGTCCCTTCCTCTCCCTCCATACCGCAGCGGCGTTCATCCGTGTGGTAGGCTCAGAGTTTGTGCAGAAATACCTCGGCGAGGGTCCACGCATGGTCCGAGACGTCTTCCGGCTTGCCAAAGAGAATGCTCCCGCCATTATCTTTATTGATGAAATCGATGCCATCGCCACCAAGCGGTTTGACGCACAGACCGGCGGTGAGTAACGTCTCATCCCGGCAACCTGAATCTGCAGACTGGGGATCATTTCGTACATTTTCTGATTCTTTTTGCTTGTGTCTGATATTCCCTTCTGATCCTTAAAGAATCGCTCCGTATGATGTTACTGCACATCCTCCTAAACTGACAACCCAGCCAATCTGCACAGATCCATTTGCAAGTAATCAAAAGAAGAGGGCGGAGCTAGAGCAAGAAACTTTTAAATTACCGTATTTCCTCGAGAAAGACAAGGGGGAGAGAGAGGCAGCATTGGCACAATAAATACAAGAAATGCATTTGTTTAATATCATTTTTATTGAATATTAAAAAGCAATTTACATATATACAAGTTAAACTTTTTTCCTATAGGGTAGTCTTATATTCAGGCTTTTAGTTTTTTTCCTAAAGGAATATCCAAAGTTTGGGGGGTCGTCTTATAATCAGGGTCGTCTTATATTCGAGCAAATACGGTAAATACCTAAGGAATCCTTGCATGCATTTATATTCAAAAAAAAAAAAAACCTGTACAATGTGCAGGTTAAACAGCAACAGATTAATCAAAGATAGTTTGCTGCTTCAAGCTTCCCCTTAAAAGGCCAAAAGTTAGTTTTTGGGGGGTTTTCTGTTTGAGTGCGTTGCCCCATAAAGTCTGCTTGTCGTTGACCATGACTACAGATGGTCAACATATTTTTAGTGCCACTGAACAAATCTGCTTTGGTTCTTTGTTTATTTTTTTACTTCCGCGGCTATGTTGTCTGGAAATCCAATGTGTGTATCAGTGAGCTCTCCAGATAAGAAGCCTTCCTCCCACATTACAATGTCTTCAGAGTACTGGAAGGTCACAGAACCTTCCCAGATCTCTCTGTATTACATTTTTGTAGAAGTATCTGTGTTGGGCAGGTGTAAATACAAATATAGTTGTCAATGATCACTTTTTGCCGCTATATCCACTTGGATCTCTTGCAAGAAGGCTTTAAAACCTAGCCCGGGACAGAAAAAGCCAGCGGAATCACTCATGTGCTTTCTTCCTTAATGGGATCTTGTCGGCATGAGGTTCTGTACTAAATCCCTGATCTTGTCTGTCTTTCCAGCTGACCGCGAGGTCCAGAGAATCCTGCTGGAGCTTCTCAACCAAATGGACGGCTTTGATCAAAATGTGAATGTGAAGGTACGTCACCGGACGCCATTTTGATTTAATCCCGGCTCCTCCCCTTTTCTGAGTTGGAAAATGTCTCCCATTCAGCTGAATGCGATAATTTTTCAAAACTTGTCTACTTTGGCCTTAAGTTTGAAATTCCGTTCTCACTTCCCTCTTTAATCAATAAAGCCCTTTGTCTCTGGGTTTTTATAACTTTTCCATTATACTTTTTTTTTGTTCTTTTAAAGGTGATCATGGCCACTAACCGAGCAGACACACTGGATCCGGCCCTCCTCCGTCCTGGGCGTCTGGATCGTAAGATTGAGTTTCCGCAGCCCGACCGTCGTCAGAAACGTCTTATCTTCTCCACCATCACTAGCAAGATGAACTTGTCTGAGGAAGTGGACTTGGAAGACTGTATCCTCTGCTTAGTCCTTCTTTTGGGGACCGTAGAACTGCCCTTTAATGTGTAGACCCCTTAAATAATCACTCGCTACATGTGCTTGGGCAGTGGCAGCCAGTCTGCCCCAGTCATCGGTGATGATCAACTACCGAATGTACTCACTAAAAGTAAAGATGTAACTCTGCATTATCCATGGCCAGCTGAGCTCTTCTATATATTCTTCTATACAGTGTGCAGGGCCTGGTGAGTTTCTCCTGCTAGAAGAACAGAGTTGGCCCTGTATAATGCATTGTTATAAAGTGACAGTGTGTAAAGATGTAACTCTGTATTATCCATGGCCAGCTGAGCTCTTCTATATATTCTTCTATACACTGTGCAGGGCCTGGTGAGTTTCTCCTGCTAGAAGAACAGAGTTGGCCCTGTATAATGCATTGTTATAAAGTGACAGTGTGTAAAGATGTAACTCTGCATTATCCATGGCCAGCTGAACTCTTCTATATATTCCTCTATACATTGTGCAGGGTCTGGTGAGTTTCTCCTGCTAGAAGAACAGAGTTGGTCCTGTATAATGCATTGTTATATAGTGACAGTGTGTAAAGATGTAACTCTGCATTATCCATGGCCAGCTGAGCTCTTCTATATATTCTTCTATACATTGTGCAGGGTCTGGTGAGTTTCTCCTGCTAGAAGAACAGAGTTGGCCCTGTATAATGCATTGTTATAAAGTGACAGTGTGTAAAGATGTAACTCTGCATTATCCATGGCCAGCTGAGCTCTTCTATATATTCTTCTATACATTGTGCAGGGTCTGGTGAGTTTCTCCTGCTAGAAGAACAGAGTTGGTCCTGTATAATGCATTGTTATATAGTGACAGTGTGTAAAGATGTAACTGCATTATCCATGGCCAGCTGAGCTCTTCTATATATTCTTCTATACATTGTGCAGGGTCTGGTGAGTTTCTCCTGCTAGAAGAACAGAGTTGGTCCTGTATAATGCATTGTTATATAGTGACAGTGTGTAAAGATGTAACTCTGCATTATGCATGGCCAGCTGAGCCCTTCTATATATTCTTCTATACATTGTGCAGGGTCTGGTGAGTTTCTCCTGCTAGAAGAACAGAGTTGGTCCTGTATAATGCATTGTTATATAGTGACAGTGTGTAAAGATGTAACTGCATTATCCATGGCCAGCTGAGCTCTTCTATATATTCTTCTATACATTGTGCAGGGCATGATGAGCTCTTCTAGCAGTAGAAATTCTCCATGTTTGGCCCGTGTATAATGTATAGTTACATCAGTGACTTGAAATGTTTCACTATTTCGCTATATGTCAAGACTATCGCAGGGTATGTACAATCGAATGTTTTGGATTCCTTGACTCTCCCCTCAGATGTCGCCCGTCCTGACAAGATATCTGGAGCTGACATTAATTCAATTTGCCAAGAGGTTTGTAATGTCTATTTGATGTGTATTGTGCTCATTCTGATATTGTTAGTCTATCTGATGGGAGAAGCTGGATAGATTTGTCATGTTCTACACGTATCATCCAAAGACCGTACAACTCTCCCATTCTCTGCTATAACTGTGTCTCTCCCCCCTCTGTCCCCCCTGCAGGCTGGCATGCTGGCGGTCCGGGAGAATCGCTACATCGTGTTGGCTAAAGACTTTGAAAAAGCTTATAAGACGGTGATCAAGAAAGACGAACAAGAGCACGAGTTTTACAAATAATTGTTTGCAGGGCTGTGACCCAGATTGCGCTCCCTCTACGTGACCCGTCTCCCCTCGTAACTGCCGCAGCCTGTATGAATCTGCTTTATGGTACATTCAATAAAATCTTACGGTCAAATCCTGTGTTTGTTTCTTTTGTCTTTTTTATTAACCCTGTCTATTTTTGCAGTCTAGCTGTGTGATTATTTTTTGTATTATTTTTATTTTAGCAAGAGTTAATTGCTTTATTTTCTAGCTCAGCCAGTAGTTTGCGGACTTAACTGGAATGTACAACGAGCGATAACTAATTTAATTCAAACAGACCTCTGAATATTTTGTGGTACAAGAGCAGTAAACCTAGAAACATACACCACAGTGGAATCAGGCTACTATTTGAGTTGAAAGCATTTGGATACACTAACTTTTCTCCTGAGGAGGCGAAACGCGTTGAGATTCCAGATCACCTATCAAGGCATCAGCCTCGGAGTTGTTGGGAGTAGGACTTCTTTACTGACTCTCCCCTTGGTGTTTGAATCTGTAGTCCACAACTGTCATGTGCCTATAATTTCGTAAGTGTCTTCATTTATTTCTATGTTGCACTTTATTCTGACGTTGTTTTTTTATAGTGATATTAAAGAAGATTAACCAAGTCATGGATTTGAGGAACTTTATCTGTCGATGGACTTTTCTATGAAGAATCGTTTGTGAGTGGATATGTACTACCACCAACATCTCCTATTTTATTACACTGTATTGCACTAATATATATAGTTTCTTTCTCTTCCATGTTCCGCGCTCCCTTGTCTTTTTGTAACCTAGAAACAGCAAGAAATCTTGTCTGCCTAAAAACTTCTGCATGCCCCTGACCTTATCTTATATCTAGGATAGCCCAAATACTCCTTCACTGTATTTAACTCTACAACGTCCGCTGGAAGACTATTCCATACATCCACTACCCTCTCAGTAAAGTAATACTTCCTGATATTACATTTAAATCGTTGCCCCTCTAATTTAAGACTATGTCCTCTAGTTGTGGTAGTTTTTCTTCCTTTAAATATACTCTCCTCCTTTACTGTGTTGATTCCCTTTATGTATATAAATGTTTCTATCATATCCCCCCTGTTACGTCTTTCCTCCAAGCTATACATGTTAAGATGCTTTAACCTTTCCTGGTAAGTTTTATCCTTCAACCCATGAACCAGTTTAGTAGCCCTTCTCTGAACTCTCTCCAAAGTATCAATATCCTTCTGGAGATACGGTCTCCAGTACTGCGTACAATACTCTCCCTATATAAGAAACCATCCTGCTAATACCTCTCTCTATACAACCAAGCATTCTGCTAATACCTCTCCCTATACAACCAAACATTCTGCTAATACCTCTCCCAATGCAACCAAGCATTCTGCTAATACCTCTTCCTATACAACCAAGCATTCTGCTGATACCTCTCCCTATCCAACCAAGCATTCTGCTGATACCTCTCCCTATACAACCAAGCATTCTGCTGATACCTCTCCCTATACAACCAAGCATTCTGCTGATACCTCTCCCTATGCAACCATGCATTCTGCTAATACCTCTTCCTATACAACCAAGCATTCTGCTGATACCTCTCCCTATCCAACCAGGCATTCTGCTGATACCTCTCCCTATCCAACCAAGCATTCTGCTAATACCTCTCCCGATACAACCAAGCATTCTGCTAATACCTCTTCCTATACAACCAAGCATTCTGCTGATACCTCTCCCTATCCAACCAAGCATTCTGCTGATACCTCTCCCTATACAACCAAGCATTCTGCTGATACCTCTCCCTATACAACCAAGCATTCTGCTGATACCTCTCCCTATACAGCCAAGCATTCTGCTAATACCTCTCCCTATACAACCAAGCATTCTGCTGATACCTCTCCCTATACAACCAAGCATTCTGCTAATACCTCTCCCTATACAACCAAGCATTCTGCTGATACCTCTCCCTATGCAACCAAGCATTCTGCTAGCATTTCCTGCTGCTCTATTGCATTGCCTACCTACCTTCAAGTCCTCTGAAATTATTACTCCTAAATCCCTTTCCTCAGATGTTGAGGTTAGGACTGTATCTAATATTCTATACTCAAGGTGCATTATGTTGCACTTATCCATATTAAATGTCAGTTGGCTGACATAAAGGTGTTATATTGTTTCATTAAGTAGCTTCCTGTAGACGCTGCTAGCGATGGTAATGGAGTTTGGTAAAGGTCGCCTGAAACTGCATCTTCCAGAACCTCGTAATACAAAGTGATCCTATACATCTGTCTATTGTGCTGAAATGAGAAGAAGATTACAGAACGCATGGGATTTTTATATTACACTGGGTTTTAAAGGATCCTTTTCATTTAGCTTTACTAATATATATATATATATATATATAGGTTTCCTCTGAGCTGAGAGAGATCGTCTGGATTCAGCATCTCTCTGGCCCTCACTGGGCTCTCAGCCAATCAGAGCAGGGCCTCGCTCCGAGCATTTAATCAGGTCTTTGTTTTTTTAATTCCTCGATAGGGACCCATGCTAGTGCAAATCCCTTACGGGGGGGAGAGAGGAGGTATCATGGCTGCCGGTCAGAGGATAAGCTGGCATGTACCTACCAGGCGCATACATACCTGTTTATCTTCCTCCTAGGGCCAATAGTTATTTCACTTGTGCTTCTAGGTTTGACGTGGGGAAGAGAAGTTTTTTAGTTCCAGTTTGGATGATTCAGCAGAGCTATTGTGTACCCAGCCACTTCAAATTTGGAAAAAAAAAAATGCAGTTTTGTGATAAAGTATTGCGCAGTTCCATCGAGGCGTCTGAATTCCCCGCGGGTTGAATTGTCCCATTTGTTTCTGCCGTGATGTCAGCCCACGCAACTTCTTTTTTTATTTTTTATTAACATATAAACATACAAGTTGATTCAGTTATAAAGTATACATCTGTACGATAACATGTTAAGTCCAGAATTGATCTTAGGTTCGTATCTCTAACATATTCAAGATCATTTGCTGGGGCTGAACTGCATTTACATTACATTCATTCATGAACAACACATTTTATAAAAAAAGAAACATAACCGAGAGTATAGAGGCTGGCTATGGAGAGGGTCCCACGGATTTGCGTATTATGGTTTGTTACTAAAAGTGGCCGGGGGTGAAGATGTAGCTTGGGGGTGGGGAGGGATCGATTAAATATCACCTACGTGTCAATGTTCGAGGATTATCTTTTTTACAATTTATAGTTTTTATACCACACTTCCCAGATGTCTTTGTAGGTTAAAGCATGAAGCTTTTTCCATTGAGCCCTGGTACTTTATCTGTTCCATTATTTCTCTTAGGTCTGGGGGGGTTTTTCATTCTTCCACCATCTAGAGATGCATATTTTAACTGCCATAAGTATATTGGAATTTTTGGGAGGTCCATGTGGAAAAGGAAGCCTGCGGGGGTTAAGTCGACTCTATCAATCTTTAATCTCTTAAATATTTTCAATATTTCATTTTTCAGTGGATCTAATGCTGCACAATCCCACGCCACTTCTAATAACTTACAGCGTTCACTTTTAACCCAGCGGCTTCCGAAAACCTGGAGCTGAAATCCCAAATCGGATCCTTCCTGCAGAATGCGCGACAAACCAGAAAGTTAAACGCCTCGCTAATCCAAACGGCGGGTTTAGTCAAATTCCTTATAATACAATCTAAACCCAACGCTTGAAAGCAACAGAACCAACGTCATGCCTTCAACACACATGATGTAGATATACGAAGGTAAAAAAAAAAAAAAAGTCCTATTCGGCTTTATAAAGATAACTATAGCATCAAAAGAAATCCATAAATTCCTTAAAAATAAAACATATATTTGGATGAGTTTGCTAAGTGAGAGCGAAATGAGTTAAAACCACAATAAACATACCCAAAATTGTGCTATAAGGACTTTTAGTTAGTTATACTGTGAATGTAGAATATTAAAAAATGAACAAATAAGGTCCATACATTGTATTAGCAGAATTGCCAGCAAGTGTCTAAATTAGGAGAAAAATGTGTGTGGAGTCTTCTGCTTATGACATCACCTGTGGCACGGTATGCAAATGAACTGGTTTTCAATGGGAAATGTGTAATTTGCATACCGTGCCACAGGTGATGTCATAAGCAGCAGACTCCACAGACATATTTAAAACACATTTTTCTCCTAAGTTATTCATTTGCTGGCAGTTTTCCTAACACAATGTATAGATCATTTTGAATATTTTTTTATGCTCTACATGCACAGTAAGAACAATATTCAGGTGATACTGTCCCTTTAAGGCCAAAATAGCAGATTTGGAAACATTATCCAGCTCAGCTACACTATTACCTTAAGTTTGCATTTCCCTTCTCAATTCCCTCGTCCACCCCGAGGGCTTCCTTTCCTGTAAACGGCCCCATTGATTCATGATTAAAGACAGAAACGGTTTCACGCGGGGAGAATGGATTGACCCTTCTAACCCTATAACTCCAGCTGGACCAGTCTGTCAGATCCAGTATCTCTTATGTCAGCTGCTTCTATTGTACGAGGCTCCAGGCAGATGGGGCCCCGAAAAGCTGCCAGGAAATAAACCACTAATCAGATGGATCATGGAAATTCAATAGCAGCGCCATTGTGTATCTTCAGCTACAATCAATTATTATTATTGTGTGGGAAACTGATCCTAGTGAGTACAATCAAAAGCGCATTGTTTACTGGATCAGATACAACATTTCCAGGGTGTAAGGGCCCCAACCCGTTGGGAAATGATATAGGGCACGTGCCAAAATAACAGCGAATTTGTTGGTGTTTGAATGGGTTAAATGCACTTTACATGAATTGGATTGTGTGTGTGTGTGTGTGTATATACATCCTACATACTGCCGGGCTGCACGTTACATGAATTGGATTGTGTGTGTGTGTATATACATCCTACATACTGCTGGGCTGCACTTTACATGAATTGGATTGTGTGTGTGTGTGTATATACATCCTACATACTGCCGGGCTGCACGTTACATGAATTGGATTGTGTGTGTGTGTATATACATCCTACATACTGCTGGGCTGCACTTTACATGAATTGGATTGTGTGTGTGTGTGTATATACATCCTACATACTGCCGGGCTGCACTTTACATGAATTGGATTGTGTGTGTGTGTGTGTATATACATCCTACATACTGCCGGGCTGCACGTTACATGAATTGGATTGTGTGTGTGTGTATATACATCCTACATACTGCCAGGCTGCACTTTACATGAATTGGATTGTGTCTGTGTGTGTATATACATCCTACATACTGCCAGGCTGCACTTTACATGAATTGGATTGTGTGTGTATATACATCCTACATACTGCCGGGCTGCACTTTACATGAATTGGATTGTGTCTGTGTGTATATACATCCTACATACTGCCGGGCTGCACTTTACATGAATTGGATTGTGTGTGTGTGTGTATATACATCCTACATACTGCCGGGCTGCACGTTACATGAATTGGATTGTGTGTGTGTGTATATACATCCTACATACTGCCAGACTGCACTTTACATGAATTGGATTGTGTGTGTGTGTGTATATACATCCTACATACTGCCGGGCTGCACTTTACATGAATTGGATTGTGTGTGTGTGTGTATATACATCCTACATACTGCTGGGCTGCACTTTACATGAATTGGATTGTGTGTGTGTGTGTATATACATCCTACATACTGCCGGGCTGCACTTTACATGAATTGGATTGTGTGTGTGTGTATATACATCCTACATACTGCTGGGCTGCACATTACATGAATTGGATTGTGTGTGTGTATATACATCCTATATACTGCCAGGCTGCACTTTACATGAGTTGGATTGTGTGTGTGTGTGTGTGTATATACATCCTACATACTGCCGGGCTGCACTTTACATGAATTGGATTGTGTGTGTGTATATACATCCTACATACTGCCGGTCTGCACTTTACATGAATTGGATTGTGTCTGTGTGTATATACATCCTACATACTGCCGGGCTGCACTTTACATGAATTGGATTGTGTGTGTGTGTGTATATACATCCTACATACTGCCGGGCTGCACGTTACATGAATTGGATTGTGTGTGTGTGTATATACATCCTACATACTGCCAGACTGCACTTTACATGAATTGGATTGTGTGTGTGTGTGTATATACATCCTACATACTGCCGGGCTGCACGTTACATGAATTGGATTGTGTGTGTGTGTATATACATCCTACATACTGCCAGGCTGCACTTTACATGAATTGGATTGTGTCTGTGTGTGTATATACATCCTACATACTGCCAGGCTGCACTTTACATGAATTGGATTGTGTGTGTATATACATCCTACATACTGCCGGGCTGCACTTTACATAAATTGGATTGTGTCTGTGTGTATATACATCCTACATACTGCCGGGCTGCACTTTACATGAATTGGATTGTGTGTGTGTGTGTATAAACATCCTACATACTGCCGGGCTGCACGTTACATGAATTGGATTGTGTGTGTGTGTATATACATCCTACATACTGCCAGACTGCACTTTACATGAATTGGATTGTGTGTGTGTGTGTATATACATCCTACATACTGCCGGGCTGCACTTTACATGAATTGGATTGTGTGTGTGTGTATATACATCCTACATACTGCTGGGCTGCACTTTACATGAATTGGATTGTGTGTGTGTGTGTATATACATCCTACATACTGCCGGGCTGCACTTTACATGAATTGGATTGTGTGTGTGTGTATATACATCCTACATACTGCTGGGCTGCACATTACATGAATTGGATTGTGTGTGTGTATATACATCCTATATACTGCCAGGCTGCACTTTACATGAGTTGGATTGTGTGTGTGTGTGTGTGTATATACATCCTACATACTGCCAGACTGCACTTTACATGAATTGGATTGTGTGTGTGTGTGTATATACATCCTACATACTGCCGGGCTGCACTTTACATGAATTGGATTGTGTGTGTGTGTATATACATCCTACATACTGCTGGGCTGCACTTTACATGAATTGGATTGTGTGTGTGTGTGTATATACATCCTACATACTGCCGGGCTGCACTTTACATGAATTGGATTGTGTGTGTGTGTATATACATCCTACATACTGCTGGGCTGCACATTACATGAATTGGATTGTGTGTGTGTATATACATCCTACATACTGCCGGGCTGCACTTTACATGAATTGGATTGTGTGTGTGTATATACATCCTACATACTGCCGGTCTGCACTTTACATGAATTGGATTGTGTCTGTGTGTATATACATCCTACATACTGCCGGGCTGCACTTTACATGAATTGGATTGTGTGTGTGTGTATATACATCCTACATACTGCCGGGCTGCACTTTACATGAATTGGATTGTGTGTGTGTGTATATACATCCTACATACAGCCGGGCTGCACTTTACATGAATTGGATTTTGTGTCTGTGTGTGTATATACATCCTACATACTGCCGGGCTGCACATTACATGAATTGGATTGTCTGTGTGTGTATATACATCCTACATACTGCCAGGCTGCACTTTACATGAATTGGATTGTCTGTGTGTGTATATACATCCTACATACTGCCGGGCTGCACTTTACATGAATTGGATTGTGTGTGTGTGTATATACATCCTACATACTGCCGGCCTGCACTTTACATGAATTGGATTGTGTGTGTGTGTATATACATCCTACATACTGCCGGGCTGCACTTTACATGAATTGGATTGTGTCTGTATGAATATACATCCTACATACTGCCGGCCTGCACTTTACATGAATTGGATTGTGTGTGTGTGTATATACATCCTACATACTGCCGGGCTGCACTTTACATGAATTGGATTGTGTCTGTGTGAATATACATCCTACATACAGCTGGGCTGCACTTTACATGAATTGGATTGTGTGTGTGTGTATATACATCCTACATACTGCCGGGCTGCACTTTACATGAATTGGATTGTGTGTGTTTATACATCCTACCTACTGCCAGGCTGCACTTTACATGAATTGGATTGTGTGTGTGTGTATATACATCCTACATACTGCCGGGCTGCACTTTACATGAATTGGATTGTGTGTGTGTATATATACATCCTACATACTGCCGGGCTGCACTTTACATGAATTGGATTGTGTCTGTGTGTGTGTATATATATCCTACATACTGCCAGGCTGCACTTTACATGAATTGGATTGTGTGTGTGTGTATATACATCCTACATACTGCCGGGCTGTACTTTACATGAATTGGATTGTGTCTGTGTGTATTTACATCCTACATACTGCCGGGCTGCACTTTACATTAATTGGATTGTGTGTGTGTGTATATACATCCTACATACTGCCAGACTGCACTGTACATGAATTGGATTGTGTGTGTGTATATACATCCTACATACTGCCGGGCTGCACTTTACATGAATTGGATTGTGTGTGTGTGTATATACATCCTACATACTGCCAGGCTGCACTTTACATGAATTGGATTGTGTGTGTGTGTATATACATCCTAGATACTGCCAGGCTGCACTTTAGATGAATTGGATTGTGTGTGTGTGTATATACATCCTACATACTGCTGGGCTGCACATTACATGAATTGGATTGTGTGTGTGTGTGTGTGTGTATACATCCTACATACTGCCGGGCTGCACTTTACATGAATTGGATTGTGTGTGTGTGTGTGTATATACATCCTACATACTGCCGGGCTGCACTTTACATGAATTGGATTGTGTGTGTGTGTATATACATTCTACATACTGCCGGGCTGCACTTTACATGAATTGGATTGTGTGTGTGTGTATATACATCCTACATACTGCCGGGCTGCACTTTACATGAATTGGATTGTGTGTGTGTGTATATACATCCTACATACTGCCGGGCTGCACTTTACATGAATTGGATTGTGTGTGTGTGTATATACATTCTACATACTGCCGGGCTGCACTTTACATGAATTGGATTGTGTGTGTGTATATACATCCTACATACTGCCAGGCTGCACTTTACATGAATTGGATTGTGTGTGTGTGTATATACATCCTACATACTGCCAGACTGCACTGTACATGAATTGGATTGTGTGTGTGTGTGTGTGTATATACATCCTACATACTGCCGGGCTGCACTTTACATGAATTGGATTGTGTGTGTGTGTATATACATCCTACATACTGCCAGACTGCACTGTACATGAATTGGATTGTGTGTGTGTGTGTATATACATCCTACATACTGCCGGGCTGCACTTTACATGAATTGGATTGTGTCTGTGTGTGTATATACATCCTACATACTGCCGGGCTGCACTTTACATGAATTGGATTGTGTCTGTGTGTGTATATACATCCTACATACTGCCGGTCTGCACTTTACATGAATTGGATTGTGTGTGTGTGTATATACATCCTACATACTGCCGGGCTGCACTTTACATGAATTGGATTGTGTGTGTGTATATACATCCTACATACTGCCGGGCTGCACTTTACATGAATTGGATTGTGTGTGTGTGTATATACATCCTACATACTGCCAGGCTGCACTTTACATGAATTGGATTGTGTGTGTGTGTATATACATCCTACATACTGCCGGGCTGCACTTTACATGAATTGGATTGTGTGTGTGTGTGTGTGTATATACATCCTACATACTGCCGGGCTGCACTTTACATGAATTGGATTGTGTGTGTGTGTGTATATACATCCTACATACTGCCAGACTGCACTGTACATGAATTGGATTGTGTGTGTGTGTGTGTGTATATACATCCTACATACTGCCGGGCTGCACTTTACATGAATTGGATTGTGTGTGTGTGTATATACATCCTACATACTGCCAGACTGCACTTTACATGAATTGGATTGTGTGTGTGTATATACATCCTACATACTGCCGGGCTGCACTTTACATGAATTGGATTGTGTGTGTGTATATACATCCTACATACTGCCGGGCTGCACTTTACATGAATTGGATTGTGTGTGTGTATATACATCCTACATACTGCCGGGCTGCACTTTACATGAATTGGATTGTGTGTGTGTGTGTATATACATCCTACATACTGCCGGGCTGCACTTTACATGAATTGGATTGTGTCTGTGTGTATATACATCCTACATACTGCCGGGCTGCACTTTACATGAATTGGATTGTGTGTGTGTGTATATACATCCTGCATACTGCCAGGCTGCACTTTACATGAATTGGATTGTGTGTGTGTGTGTATATACATCCTACATACTGCCGGGCTGCACTTTACATGAATTGGATTGTGTGTGTGTGTATACATCCTACATACTGCCGGGCTGCACTTTACATGAATTGGATTGTGTGTGTGTGTATATACATCCTGCATACTGCCAGGCTGCACTTTACATGAATTGGATTGTGTGTGTGTGTATACATCCTGCATACTGCCAGGCTGCACTTTACATGAATTGGATTGTGTGTGTGTGTATACATCCTACATACTGCCGGGCTGCACTTTACATGAATTGGATTGTGTGTGTGTGTATACATCCTACATACTGCCGGGCTGCACTTTACATGAATTGGATTGTGTGTGTGTGTGTATATACATCCTACATACTGCCAGGCTGCACTTTACATGAATTGGATTGTGTCTGTGTGTATATACATCCTACATACTGCCGGGCTGCACGTTACATGAATTGGATTGTGTCTGTGTGTATATACATCCTACATACTGCCGGGCTGCACTTTACATGAATTGGATTGTGTGTGTGTGTGTGTATATACATCCTACATACTGCCGGGCTGCACTTTACATGAATTGGATTGTGTCTGTGTGTGTATATACATCCTACATACTGCCAGGCTGCACTTTACATGAATTGGATTGTGTCTGTGTGTATATACATCCTACATACTGCCAGGCTGCACTTTACATGAATTGGATTGTGTCTGTGTATATACATCCTACATACTGCCAGGCTGCACTTTACATGAATTGGATTGTGTGTGTGTGTGTGTATACATCCTACATACTGCCGGGCTGCACTTTACATGAATTGGATTGTGTGTGTGTGTATATACATCCTACATACTGCTGGGCTGCACTTTCCATGAATTGGATTGTGTCTGTGTGTATATACATCCTACATACTGCCGGGCTGCACTTTACATGAATTGGATTGTGTGTGTGTGTATATACATCCTGCATACTGCCAGGCTGCACTTTACATGAATTGGATTGTGTGTGTGTGTGTATATACATCCTACATACTGCCGGGCTGCACTTTACATGAATTGGATTGTGTGTGTGTATATACATCCTACATACTGCCGGGCTGCACTTTACATGAATTGGATTGTGTGTGTGTATATACATCCTGCATACTGCCAGGCTGCACTTTACATGAATTGGATTGTGTGTGTGTGTGTATATACATCCTACATACTGCCGGGCTGCACTTTACATGAATTGGATTGTGTGTGTGTATATACATCCTACATACTGCCGGGCTGCACTTTACATGAATTGGATTGTGTGTGTGTATATACATCCTGCATACTGCCAGGCTGCACTTTACATGAATTGGATTGTGTGTGTGTGTGTATATACATCCTACATACTGCCGGGCTGCACTTTACATGAATTGGATTGTGTGTGTGTGTATATACATCCTACATACTGCCAGGCTGCACTTTACATGAATTGGATTGTGTGTCTGTGTATATACATCCTACATACTGCTGGGCTGCACTTTACATGAATTGGATTGTGTGTGTGTGTATATACATCCTACATACTGCCGGGCTGCACTTTACATGAATTGGATTGTGTGTGTGTATATACATCCTACATACTGCCGGGCTGCACTTTACATGAATTGGATTGTGTGTGTGTATATACATCCTACATACTGCCGGGCTGCACTTTACATGAATTGGATTGTGTGTGTGTGTATATACATCCTGCATACTGCCAGGCTGCACTTTACATGAATTGGATTGTGTGTGTGTGTATACATCCTACATACTGCCGGGCTGCACTTTACATGAATTGGATTGTGTCTGTGTGTATATACATCCTACATACTGCCGGGCTGCACTTTACATGAATTGGATTGTGTGTGTGTGTATATACATCCTGCATACTGCCAGGCTGCACTTTACATGAATTGGATTGTGTGTGTGTGTGTATATACATCCTACATACTGCCGGGCTGCACTTTACATGAATTGGATTGTGTGTGTGTGTATACATCCTACATACTGCCGGGCTGCACTTTACATGAATTGGATTGTGTGTGTGTGTATATACATCCTGCATACTGCCAGGCTGCACTTTACATGAATTGGATTGTGTGTGTGTGTATACATCCTGCATACTGCCAGGCTGCACTTTACATGAATTGGATTGTGTGTGTGTGTATACATCCTACATACTGCCGGGCTGCACTTTACATGAATTGGATTGTGTGTGTGTGTATACATCCTACATACTGCCGGGCTGCACTTTACATGAATTGGATTGTGTGTGTGTGTGTATATACATCCTACATACTGCCAGGCTGCACTTTACATGAATTGGATTGTGTCTGTGTGTATATACATCCTACATACTGCCGGGCTGCACGTTACATGAATTGGATTGTGTCTGTGTGTATATACATCCTACATACTGCCGGGCTGCACTTTACATGAATTGGATTGTGTGTGTGTGTGTGTATATACATCCTACATACTGCCGGGCTGCACTTTACATGAATTGGATTGTGTCTGTGTGTGTATATACATCCTACATACTGCCAGGCTGCACTTTACATGAATTGGATTGTGTCTGTGTGTATATACATCCTACATACTGCCAGGCTGCACTTTACATGAATTGGATTGTGTCTGTGTATATACATCCTACATACTGCCAGGCTGCACTTTACATGAATTGGATTGTGTGTGTGTGTGTGTATACATCCTACATACTGCCGGGCTGCACTTTACATGAATTGGATTGTGTGTGTGTGTATATACATCCTACATACTGCTGGGCTGCACTTTCCATGAATTGGATTGTGTCTGTGTGTATATACATCCTACATACTGCCGGGCTGCACTTTACATGAATTGGATTGTGTGTGTGTGTATATACATCCTGCATACTGCCAGGCTGCACTTTACATGAATTGGATTGTGTGTGTGTGTGTATATACATCCTACATACTGCCGGGCTGCACTTTACATGAATTGGATTGTGTGTGTGTATATACATCCTACATACTGCCGGGCTGCACTTTACATGAATTGGATTGTGTGTGTGTATATACATCCTGCATACTGCCAGGCTGCACTTTACATGAATTGGATTGTGTGTGTGTGTGTATATACATCCTACATACTGCCGGGCTGCACTTTACATGAATTGGATTGTGTGTGTGTATATACATCCTACATACTGCCGGGCTGCACTTTACATGAATTGGATTGTGTGTGTGTATATACATCCTGCATACTGCCAGGCTGCACTTTACATGAATTGGATTGTGTGTGTGTGTGTATATACATCCTACATACTGCCGGGCTGCACTTTACATGAATTGGATTGTGTGTGTGTGTATATACATCCTACATACTGCCAGGCTGCACTTTACATGAATTGGATTGTGTGTCTGTGTATATACATCCTACATACTGCTGGGCTGCACTTTACATGAATTGGATTGTGTGTGTGTGTATATACATCCTACATACTGCCGGGCTGCACTTTACATGAATTGGATTGTGTGTGTGTATATACATCCTACATACTGCCGGGCTGCACTTTACATGAATTGGATTGTGTGTGTGTATATACATCCTACATACTGCCGGGCTGCACTTTACATGAATTGGATTGTGTGTGTGTGTATATACATCCTGCATACTGCCAGGCTGCACTTTACATGAATTGGATTGTGTGTGTGTGTGTATATACATCCTACATACTGCCGGGCTGCACTTTACATGAATTGGATTGTGTGTGTGTGTGTGTATATACATCCTACATACTGCCGGCCTGCACTTTACATGAATTGGATTGTGTGTGTGTGTGTGTGTGTATATACATCCTACATACTGCCGGGCTGCACTTTACATGAATTGGATTGTGTGTGTGTGTGTATATACATCCTACATACTGCCAGGCTGCACTTTACATGAATTGGATTGTGTGTGTGTGTATATACATCCTACATACTGCCGGGCTGCACTTTACATGAATTGGATTGTGTGTGTGTATATACATCCTACATACTGCCAGGCTGCACTTTACATGAATTGGATTGTGTGTGTGTGTATATACATCCTACATACTGCCGGGCTGCACTTTACATGAATTGGATTGTGTGTGTGTGTATATACATCCTACATACTGCCGGGCTGCACTTTACATGAATTGGATTGTGTGTGTGTGTGTATATACATAATACATACTGCCGGGTTGCACTTTACATGAGTTGGATTGTGTGTGTGTATATACATCCTACATACTGCCGGGCTGCACTTTACATGGATTGGCTGGGGAATAATAATGACAAAATAATACTGGCATAATATTGGGCAAATTGGCTGGGGCATATTAAATAGCAAATGATACTGGCAATGTGTATGTGATGGGCATGTCCTTGGTGTGCAATGTGGGTTATGGGTCATGTCGTGGGTGTGCATCGTGGGTAGGGGGGTTGCCCAAAATTTGTCTGCCTAGGGCAGCACAAAACCAAGATACACCACTGATCCAGACTGGAGCACAAGCTGAAGAAGACCAAAAAGTGTCACACCAGGTTTGGGATTGTAAATGCTGATGGTGATGGTGCAGAAGTTCTATGCAGTTACCAGAAAAATGACACAAATAAGATATATAACATGTTTCTAGTAATGAGAGGAGGGGAGAGGTTCTCCAATGTAATCAATTCAAGCAATAAACCCTGCTCCAGATCCTCTTATCTTTGTTACAGTCTTAAAGGCACTCCATCACCTAAATATGGTTTATTATGCCGTGAACCATATTAATGATCTTTGTGTTAGCAGATTTGCCAGAAAATGCATAAATTGAGAGAGTAATGCGTCTGTGATATCACTTTATAACGGATCATTCAAATGACACATTGCCGACAGGCCCAGGATTATAATCAGCATGGCTAAATAAGGTATATCACTTGTATTTCTTTAAATTAACAGAAGTTGATATTTTGGCAACAGTTGGCGTTCAAGTTTCGTACTGGGCCTTGCGCAGACTGTTGGCGCTATATAAATACTTGTTAAGGTGACATATTATGATCAAAGGGTTGACCCCCTATCTAAAGAGCCGACAACCTGTGCAACACAGGAGTGTCTCCATCAACAGAGGTGCAGGATCCAAGTTCTGGTCCACTGACTGCATCTCTTGACTGGTCACCTTGACGATGGAACGCAGGGAACTGATTGGCTACAATTACAAGAGACAGATGGGGCAGGTGATTTTATTATGGGCTGGAAGGGATAAAGGGGGGGGGGGGTGGGGGCGATAAAGAGAAAAGAGAGAGAGAGAGAAAAACAAACAAACCAGGCACAAGACTGAAGAAGTCAGAACAGGGGTATCTAAAGGGGGTTCTTAGGATGAGAGGAGGCAATAGCTAAGAGAAGTCCCAGTAACTGTTTAATACCATTAAGGATACTTATAAGCACTAACAAGTGACATGAAGAGGAGATAATCGCCGGGAAGGAAAAATACCTGCAATTATAGGGAGAGAGAGAGAAAAAACAGAGCTGTGTGTGAAGGGGGGAGGCAGGGAAAGTGGAAGGAAGAGAGGGGAGAGAGTGAAGGGGGAGGAAGAGATGGAAAGTACGCTGTTTGCTGGAGAGAGGTGAGCTGTTTAGGGATAACCACGGGGATCGAAGAGTCAGTGGGGGGTTGGACGTAACGCTGTGCACGGCGGACAATTACAGGGGTCTGTGACGGACAATTTAATGATGTTCTGTGGAACCTTCACAGACCTGGCCGCGGAGACTGCTGTCCACCACGGACAGACACTAACTGAGAGACTGAGTGATCCCCCCGGGTATGGAGCCAAAGCGCCCCTAGACACGGCATGAGGGGGGGGAGACACAGGCTCACGGTCCCCAAATCCGAGTTTCCTCCAGTGATCACTCGAGAGTCGAAGACTCAGGTGAGGAACCGAGAGGTTTATTTGTTATTTTATTATTATTATTTTTTTCACATGTTAAGCTGCCTGTTCGAAGTCGCTTCCAATTTTTTGTCACGGGTGATTTATAAAAAAAAATGTTGCGTGTATCTGATGGCTTTTATGGTGCAAATGTCTTATACTGGCGTTAAGGATACAGTGAGGATAATACGGGTAGTGCTTGTATTTTCTATAAGTGGATCCTGCTTAGCTTTGTACAAGACTGTCAGCCAGTCCATCCAACTCTACCCAGAATCAAGCTGCACTGAAAAGGGAGTATGTTAACCCAAATATTGCTGATACGGAGAATTACAAATAAATGATCCATACATATCCATCAATATATTGTGCTAGCCAAACTAAGGTTTTTCTCGGGCTTGGGAAAAAATGCATTGTGGGAGAACGCAAGCTATTTACCTTCAATGTATGTATGGCAGATGCATCTCAAAGGGACTGTATCACTTAAACATTGGTTTTAATTTAATGTAATTTTAATGTAGAGAATAAATTTGCATATTGGGTCACAGGTGATATAGAGGATTTTTGATCATTTTTTAGGCTCTACATGCACAGCAAAAACAATGTGTAGGTGACCTGTGGCACGGGGGGAAGAAGACTCACTAAGGGGACTGTGAGGGGGGCACTCAGCCTGTGCCTACTGTATCACCATCAGTTATGGAGGAGCCAGTAATTGTTATGTAACTGTTTAAGACCTGACATTAGTGGATGGTAGTCACTTTACTGCACAGTTTTTATTTTAACTCATTGGTGCAAAAGAAATTATAGGACGGAGAGTGAGAAGGAGCAGGGCGGCTGATATTGATTGAAATTAGAGGACACTTGTAGAGATTCGTCTCGGCTTCCTGAAGAAGATTGGGTATTCAAGTTCCAAAAATGTACCCATCACTGCTCTAAAAAATGCATAGTTGCCAACATCGGCCATGTCTCCAGGGACACACATTTGTTCCACATGCTGCAGAAAGAGCATGCAAAGTGCAGCCCGACACAATCCAATTAATTAATCATGGTAGGTCCTATGAGATCTCCACCCTGATTAATTCATTGGATTGTGTCTGTGCGTATATCCATCCTACATACTGCCGGGCTGCACTTTGCATGCTCTTTCTGCAGCATGTGGAACAAATATGTGTCCCCTGGAAACATGGCCGATGTTGGCAACTATGGAAAAAGTATTAACCATATTGTTTAAATGAACAAACCATGATTGTCCTTGTCTCTTTTGTGACATCATCACAGAGCTGCTTTAACAGAGAGGGATTCATTTGCATATCTGGGTGCATGATGATGTCACAAGAGGGGCAGGGGCTCTGCACCATGGCTTTTCAATGTATAGATTACTTCCAGTTTTACAAAAAAAAGGCACAGAAGGATATTTCAAAATGAAAAATTGGGCAGCACCACTTCTGGCACAAAATGTGTCAGGATGTATTAAAAAAAAAAATATGCTGCATTTACTTATGTGATTATTACGATTTCTCATTTTACTGTTGAGACATTTTTAAAATGACCCTGTTTTGTCTTTTAATCTGCACAATCAAAAATTCCCCTGCTCCAAAACAGCAGCACACAGACAACAAACTCCAGACAAATGACACATACATACAAAAAATACACAGCGCTGGAAGTGTTACATTGTTGTGTTCCCGCTGGGTAGCGTATGATGGATCTTTCTAAATAATGATGATAATAATAATAATTAAACATCCATCTTCTCTCCTACCAGATAGAGGGGGTAACAGGCTTAATTAACCTTTTCTGCGCCGTAGGAGGGGGGGTTTTCACCAACGTACTGTTATTTTATTGGTCGCCAGCTTTCCTCCACCCCACATGGCTCAGAAAGGGTTAATAAGTAGATTTGTGGCTTTATTTCCAGTCTGGGTCTTTTCCTGTTCCTATAAATGGAATGTGAATTCTGTGCCCACTGTGGAGCACATTAAAGCACTGAGTAGCTATTAATAAACCCATAGCACGCTCACGCATGCTGAGAGAGCTGTAATATATACACATTCCGCTGGTGGGGAATCTCGCTGGAAGGTGTCTTTTAATAAATCGCTGTGGGGATAATAGACGTGGAATGTTCTATCTGCTCGCTGTCCAACGCCGTTTGTAAGGTCAGGCCTGACCGCCGTGACATCACCGCGCCGCTGAACATTCTATTTCAAGACCTCACAAAAAAGAGAGAGAGAGAGAGAGAAGGGAAGAGAAGACGAGGGAGGAAAATGGACAGAGAAGTACAGAGTACAGCCAGGGAGGGATTCCCCAGTAGGGGTCTGTGATAGGTAATAAATGGGACATGCAAGAAACTACACAAACTTCAGTTAAAGGGCCAGTCTAGTCCCCAAACTCACTCTGGTGCAAGATGAAGATCACTGCTTGTATAGTGCTGAGGGTTTTTTCCCAGTGTGATTTGATGCAGGCATTCTGCATAAATCACATGTTTAATATTTGACTCAAGCCTCCCCAGTGATTACTCTGCATGTTTACTGCAGGTGCAGCAGCACTGATTATATAGACACAGAAAATATAAAAAGTTTGGTGTCATTTAGTCACTTTCTGTACTGCTGGAATAGAATACATTATGTGGAATGGGATCATCTTCCTCTTGTACACAGTAGGATCTCTTAGCAGTGCAACACATTATCTGATGACATCACTAGAGAGACAGGAAATTCCATTCATTTGAATGAAATAATTCTCATTGGTTCCTGCAGCAAAAAATAAAGGAAATTGAAGACTTTTACTCGGCTAGTGTGGGCAGTCCTGGCTTCTTGCAAACTGCTGTCATTTCCGAAATTCATCTAGATGTAAGTATTTTATATTTTAACAAATGCAACATGTAAAACATTCATTTTAAAGCACTTATATTTGGAAGATGCACATTGGCACCAGACAGTCCATTTAAGTCAGATACATTTTTACATATTCCACCAAAAAGGAAGAATTAGGGAGAAGAGAGAAACTTTTTTTTTACATCGTGGGTAATTGCCTCCTGTTTTGTGACAAATGGACAGTTGTGTGGTGTCACTGGTGACATAACTATCACCCTGTCCATGCACATGTCCAGTGGGCATCCCCATGGATATCTATAGGATCCTGCTAATTGACTCCCAGGAGATTCTGTGGCTTGCCACTTCTTATTCCTCCAGTTTTTCTGGAGTGAGCTATCAAGCACCTGGCCCCAGAATTGGTTTTGTCTTGAGAAATATAACCTATAATGGTATCAGGTGAACCTTCAAGCTAAAAAAAATGGGTCAAGTTTGCTTTGTATCTTGCCACTACCCAGAATCCTTCAGCCTGGCAACTATACATATATGACACAAAATCTGTGCCATTGTAGAAACTCTTGTAGCCAGTAGGATCTCTTAGCAGTGCAACACATTATCTGATGACATCACTAGAGAGACAGGAAATTCCATTCATTTGAATGAAATAATTCTCATTGGTTCCTGCAGCAAAAAATAAAGGAAATTGAAGACTTTTACTCAGCCTGGCAACTATACATATATGACACAAAAGCTGTGCCATTGTGGAAAGTCATTGAAGTGCCAGGGGCTGTATTAATTGTGTTAATAAGATCAATATGAGATAAGGATGAGTATCGAGTTCAATTACACTTAACAAATCAAAGCCCCCAGTAGACATACTCTTTAATTGTCTCAAATAATCCTTTCTCTACCCTGAAACAAAGCCTGTGTGCTGTACATACATATCTGACCACACACAATGTGCTCGCTCCGAATAACCTTGAATTGCTAAATGTTATCAAAAAATCCTTGGGATGTCAAATTAATCCTTTCCCCCCCTGGGTAAGCTCATGTAGATGTCCTTCTGCATACTCCCCTTCTCCTCCAACACGTTGGCGAAGGAATGTAGGTGGTCTGTTTCCTTTTATAGGGAAAACCAAGAAATGTGATACTATAAGAAAGGGCTTTATTGTCTAAAAGACCACATTGGTCAATTCCACCAAGCTTATTTTTTGTATGTTCATTTTTTTTTTTATTATAGGTTTATATATATTTTTTACTTGAAAACAAACTAGTTTTATATCTTAAATAATGTCACCGGGGCCTCGATATTCAGTGACATCAACAATAGGAACTACACAGGAGGAGTGCTGGCTTCCTGTGCAGCAGTTTTTAGGCTCCTCTCGAAGAGAGTTCTGCCATTTGCCATTACTGTGGAATCAGCCTCCCACTGTTGGACTCAGCTGTTTCCAGTGCTCTGTTATCTGAACCTTATTTATATATTGTACATGTACAGAATTAAAAAAATGTGTCTCCTGTTTATGACATCACCTGTGGCTTTTTATGTAATCAAACTACTTTTAATGAGAAATGCTTAATTTGCATATTAGGCTGATGTCATAAACAGGACAGGCCACAGACACATTTAAAAACCCATTTTTCTCTCATCCTGTATATGTTTTTTTTCCCAATTCCGCTAATAGAATAGATCCATTAATGTTATTTTCTGCATTCACAATATTTAGGTGACAGGGTCCTTTTAAAACTCGCTTACAAGATGAAAAAAAAAAAAAAAAATAGCCAGGGCACCTGTCCGAAAAAATTAAGTAGGATTCCCTACAAAACAAATGACTGTAGCTTTGAAAACCGCTCCTATGCCAGAAGTCTGAGCCAAGCATGCCCAGCCCTCTGGCACTGAGAAAGGTTTAATGCACACTGCAGGTCTCTTCTGCAGAGAAACAAAAAAAAAAAAGAAAGAAAAACACCTTATGGGCCAATCTACAGAGCAGAGAACAGATTAATATAGGAAACAATTGCTTACAGTTACAGTCTGCAGCTACGACTCTTAACCCTTAGCTGCAGTGTCGCCCTGTCCATCGCCCCAGACATGAAGGAGTTAAAGGTTTCCCGTGCTGGATTTGACCATGGGAATATTTTGCAGTCTTAATGTGTCTATCAGCTGCAAGGCCGATGCTAAACCAGAAAACAACTTGCAGCTCTGGAGAGAAATAATTCGGAGGCGATGCGGACACAGTAGGTAATTAGACAGGGTGATATAGAGTGATTTGGGGGTATTGCACGCCAGACAAACAGAGAAAGGACAAGACCGCCTGCAGGGAGAGAGGGCGGGTGAACGTGTGTTGTCCCCGATCCCCGGGGCTGGAGAGTGGACGGCACCCCATATATCTAGCAACATTTCGGCCAGCGACGAAGAGGGTAAGACATAATTAATTAGACGTCACCCCTGAGAATCAGACCCCTCAATGCATCCGCGAGTCCTTTAGAATTCGCCGTTACCTCTAACATATTTTTTTGGGGGGGGGGGGGTCTAACCTTTTTTTGTGCTATCAAGGCTTTAAATTCAGATGCGAAACCCACCGCTGGGTCACTTTCCCCCTTACGAGATATCCCTACCCCACTCTACCCGACTCTCTGTCTGCTTTAACCTCGGCTGTGACTGTCTGTCCAGCATGCAAATTTTTTATATACATATATTTTTTTCATTTTAAAAATCATGTACGACGTAAAGAACTTTTTTTTTTTTTAAATCTTGTACTTCAAACCTGTGTTAGACTTGATAGCTCACGTCTTTCACTTGTTCATTCTTGTTATTTCTATCCATGTTTACATTTTTGTATTTTTTGCTGTACAGAAGGTATTTTCACCCGTAGCTGTTGGTGTAACAGGATACATAAAAAAAAAAACAAAAAAAAAAAAAAAACATGCAATAGAGGAAGTGGAAACTGTTCTTAAAAATACTAGACCAGCTGTTGGGAATGCCCAGTTGGGGAAGATTGTTTGATTCGCTGGTTAGTACAGCCTTGTAAGTATCACATACAATAATTTAATTGGAATTAACTCCTTACTGCCAGTGACTACTTTGTACAGGGAAATTAGTTTCTGAAACAAACTGAACATTTTCAAATTTTTGATAAGTGAATGTTAGTTCCTTACATTGAAAATTGTTGTTTTTTGTTTGTTTGTTTGTTATTTACTATATTATTAATGGCAGTAACCAATGAGATTATCTCACCTGCCTGCTGCTGGAAGGCAGATGGTTTAGAAAGACAAATAAAGTAACTAATGGAGTTTCTGTTCTCTGTATATCAAGGGGCACATCAAAGGTTTAGAACCCAAGATCCTGAATAAACGACACAGGAAACGAAAATGTCCTCACTCCTTAGATAAATGTCATTTGTTATTGGTAAATATAAATTCGTTATTACTGTGGTTTCCAAACAGTTTCAAAATATTAGGTTGGGTACAGAGCTGGGAGTCAGCCCAGGATTAAATCTTCAAATACTTAAATAATTATAAATAGTAAAACAAAAAAAACAAAAAATACATGGCTCCCTTATTTTTGTCTATTCACAATGGAAAAAATAATCTCCCTCCCCCAAAACCTTTTAAAAGGAAAACAGGTTATTCCTGAATTACCCAATACAGTGTCTTATATACGACTGTCCGTTTAATCAGGAGAGGATTACATAACTTCACCACACTTACTGTAAAAGTTCACTAACTATAGGTAACACCTGGTGGGTAAGTAGATGGGAGAGGGGCTTGCAGCAGTCCAGAGAAGGGTTAGATGCAGAAGTCGAAGGCTTGGAGTTGCCATTTATGCCAATTATTTAATGGCCTCATTAACCACCTTTGTCTACAATTGTTAATCGAAGACTTACAATTTTGTACATGTTATGTTATTCACAGGTAAAACAGGACTGTCGTTTGTGAAGGACGAGGATCCGAGAGGTACTGACCGACAGACTACATGCTCCAGAATCGTAGTCCTCTATAACATTTTGTTTGTTTTGCTTAAAGTTCTTGACATTTTTGATCTCTCGGAAAAACAATATGTCTTGATCTGATCTCAAAAGGATTTTTTTTTTTGCAATCCACATAACCCGATATGCTGTGTGATTCTGGGAATACTTGGAGCCTTTGGTGCAAATTCTGTAATGTGTGATAATTGCTGCGTTTTTATTAAATTAATGTCCTCAAACATGGCATCAGTCATAAAGCAGCGCCCACTGTAATGGGTGTTATATATATCAGTATATAGGGACAGCGTACGCAGTGTGTGCACAGGCATTGGTTGTTAAAGGACTACAAGCATGGACATCTACATTTCCGAAGACACGAAAGTGAAGACAACTCCATCCGTGGGTGGAAAAAATTCCACAATGACCCTACATTCTTAGTCCAAAGGGCAAAATCCACTTCAGGTATCTTTTTCAACCAGGTATCCAGATGTTGGACTCAGAGGATAGCTATTCAAGGGAGATAGACTGTAATAAAATAAACATTTTCTTAATTCCAAAGAGCTTGCACGTGACTATATTTTATAATCCCAAAGAACTCGCAAAGGCAAACTAGTTTGTAGTTCCGAAGAGCGGCCATCTTGTCGACGGAATCTGTTGAGCAGGAGCTCCAAAGAAGCTCCAAAAAAAGTAAAACAGAGGTTTCCCACAGCCGTTATTCTGTCAGCATGGAAAGTCTTCGGCAGCTGCCCTCTCTCAAGCCCCCAGAGTCATGGTCATGCTCTTCTACCCCTAGTGCCAGGCGCCGACGTTTAAAGCTGAGAAAGGGTCAGAGGACTCCAGAGCACGGGGGCAGAAGTGAGACGGAGGGTTCAGCCGTTCGAAGGAGAACGCTGAAGCCCCCGGCAATAGAGGTGACCCCGTCTAGTGAGGATGAGGCATGGTCCACCTGCTCTACGCCTAGTGCTTCACCAAAGAGACGAAGGGGGCTATTCAGGAAATGGCTGAGGAGGAAAGAAGGGAAGAGTTGGTGAGTGTTACAAGTTATATTTATATATGTCATCGCTCCCTACATGCCCCATAAGAGACTTCTTAAACAAAAAAGATTTAACATTAGAGGCCGTGGGTTTGTGGTCCAAATCTGGACTTGGTGGCTGGCTATGCTATTCACATGAGTTCTATATTACCTATTGACTAGCGCACTTGTCATCTAAACAACCTAGAATTTACATTGTTATCAAGTTACCATGTAAAGATATGGCTGCTTTCTGTGCGCAGGTGGCCATCTTGGATTATAATACATTATATTCTCAGCTACTGTTACCAAAAATAATAATAAATCAACCAATAACATGCTACCAAATGCTCCCAACATTCCAAAAGGGTGAAATGATGCCAAATACCCTCTGTGCCCAGTATTTTGCAGTATTTGCAAATATGTTAATAATATTTAATTTAGCTTTATTAAAGATATAAAAACTAAACATATTTAAAAAAAAAAAAAAAACTTTTTGGGGGGCCAAGTAAATCTCCAATGGCAGCAAGATGTCCTCACAGGCAGCTAGGACACCATAGCTAAGACTAAGCTAATGCATTGTTATAAAGTGACAGTGTGTAAAGATGTAACTCTGCATTATCCATGGCCAGCTGAGCTCTTCTATATATTCTTCTATACATCGTGCAGGGTCTGGTGAGTTTGTCCTGCTAGAAGAACAGAGTTGGCCCTGTATAATGCATTGTTATAAAGTGACAGTGTGTAAAGATGTAACTCTGCATTATCCATGGCCAGCTGAGCTCTTCTATATATTCTTCTATACATTGTGCAGGGTCTGGTGAGTTTATCCTGATAGAAGAACAGAGTTGGCCCTGTATAATGCATTGTTATAAAGTGACAGTGTGTAATGATGTAACTCTGCATTATCCATGGCCAGCTGAGCTCTTCTATATATTCTTCTATACATCGTGCAGGGTCTGGTGAGTTTGTCCTGCTAGAAGAACAGAGTTGGCCCTGTATAATGCATTGTTATAAAGTGACAGTGTGTAAAGATGTAACTCTGCATTATCCATGGCCAGCTGAGCTCTTCTATATATTCTTCTATACATTGTGCAGGGTCTGGTGAGTTTATCCTGATAGAAGAACAGAGTTGGCCCTGTATAATGCATTGTTATAAAGTGACAGTGTGTAAAGATGTAACTCTGCATTATCCATGGCCAGCTGCGCTCTTCTATATATTCTTCTATACATTGTGCAGGGTCTGGTGAGTTTCTCCTGCTAGAAGAACAGAGTTGGTCCTGTATAATGCATTGTTATAAAGTGACAGTGTGTAAAGATGTAACTCTGTATTATCCATGGCCAGCTGAACTCTTCTATATATACATGGTGCACGGTCTGGTGAGTTTCTCCTGCTAGAAGAACAGAGTTGGTCCTGTATAATGTATTGTTATAAAGTGACAGTGTGTAAAGATGTAACTCTGCATTATCCATGGCCAGCTGAGCTCTTCTATATATTCTTCTATACATTGTGCAGGGTCTGGTGAGTTTCTCCTGCTAGAAGAACAGAGTTGGTCCTGTATAATGCATTGTTATAAAGTGACAGTGTGTAAAGATGTAACCCTGCATTATCCATGGCCAGCTGAGCTCTTCTATATATTCCTCTATACATTGTGCAGGGCCTGGTGAGTTTCTCCTGCTAGAAGAACAGAGTTGGTCCTGTATAATGCATTGTTATAAAGTGACAGTGTGTAAAGATGTAACTCTGCATTATCCATGGCCAGCTGAGCTCTTCTATATAGTCTATACATTGTGCAGGGCCTGGTGAGTTTCTCCTGCTAGAAGAGCAGAGTTGGTCCTGTATAATGCATTATTATAAAGTGACAGTGTGTAAAGATGTAACTCTGCATTATCCATGGCCAGCTGCGCTCTCCTATATATTCTTCTATACATTGTGCAGGGTCTGGTGAGTTTCTCCTGCTAGAAGAGCAGAGTTGGTCCTGTATAATGCATTGTTATAAAGTGACAGTGTGTAAAGATGTAACTCTGCATTATCCATGGCCAGCTGAGCTCTTCTATATATTCTTCTATACATTGTGCAGGGCCTGGTGAGTTTCTCCTGCTAGAAGAACAGAGTTGGTCCTGTATAATGCATTGTTATAAAGTGACAGTGTGTAAAGATGTAACTCTGTATTATCCATGGCCAGCTGAGCTCTTCTATATATTCTTCTATACATTGTGCAGGGTCTGGTGAGTTTCTCCTGCTAGAAGAACAGAGTTGGTCCTGTATAATACAATGTTATAAAGTGACAGTGTGTAAAGATGTAACTCTGCATTATCCATGGCCAGCTGAGGTCTTCTATATATTCTATACATTGTGCAGGGTCTGGTGAGTTTCTCCTGCTAGAAGAACAGAGTTGGTCCTGTATAATGTATTGTTATAAAGTGACAGTGTGTAAAGATGTAACTCTGTATTATCCATGGCCAGCTGAACTCTTCTATATATACATGGTGCATGGTCTGGTGAGTTTCTCCTGCTAGAAGAACAGAGTTGGTCCTGTATAATGTATTGTTATAAAGTGACAGTGTGTAAAGATGTAACTCTGCATTATCCATGGCCAGCTGAGCTCTTCTATATATTCTTCTATACATTGTGCAGGGTCTGGTGAGTTTCTCCTGCTAGAAGAACAGAGTTGGTCCTGTATAATGCATTGTTATAAAGTGACAGTGTGTAAAGATGTAACCCTGCATTATCCATGGCCAGCTGAGCTCTTCTATATATTCCTCTATACATTGTGCAGGGCCTGGTGAGTTTCTCCTGCTAGAAGAACAGAGTTGGTCCTGTATAATGCATTGTTATAAAGTGACAGTGTGTAAAGATGTAACTCTGCATTATCCATGGCCAGCTGAGCTCTTCTATATAGTCTATACATTGTGCAGGGCCTGGTGAGTTTCTCCTGCTAGAAGAACAGAGTTGGCCCTGTATAATGCATTGTTATATAGTGACAGTGTGTAAAGATGTAACTCTGCATTATCCATGGCCAGCTGAGCTCTTCTATATATTCTTCTATACATTGTGCAGGGCCTGGTGAGTTTCTCCTGCTAGAAGAACAGAGTTGGTCCTGTATAATGCATTGTTATAAAGTGACAGTGTGTAAAGATGTAACTCTGTATTATCCATGGCCAGCTGAGCTCCTCTATATATCCTTCTATACATTGTGCAGGGTCTGGTGAGTTTCTCCTGCTAGAAGAACTGAGTTGGCCCTGTATAATGCATTGTTATAAAGTGACAGTGTGTAAAGATGTAACTCTGCATTATCCATGGCCAGCTGAGCTCTTCTATATATTCTTCTATACATTGTGCAGGGTCTGGTGAGTTTCTCCTGCTAGAAGAACAGAGTTGTTCCTGTATAATGCATTGTTATAAAGTGACAGTGTGTAAAGATGTAACTCTGCATTATCCATGGCCAGCTGAGCTTTTCTATATATTCTTCTATACATTGTGCAGGGCCTGGTGAGTTTCTCCTGCTAGAAGAACAGAGTTGGCCCTGTATAATGCATTGTTATAAAGGGACAGTGTGTAAAGATGTAACTCTGCATTATCCATGGCCAGCTGAGCTCTTCTATATATTCTTCCATACATTGTGCAGGGTCTGGTGAGTTTCTCCTGCTAGAAGAACAGAGTTGGCCCTGTATAATGCATTGTTATAAAGTGACAGTGTGTAAAGATGTAACTCTGCATTATCCATGGCCAGCTGAGCTTTTCTATATATTCTTCTATACATTGTGCAGGGCCTGGTGAGTTTCTCCTGCTAGAAGAACAGAGTTGGCCCTGTATAATGCATTGTTATAAAGTGACAGTGTGTAAAGATGTAACTCTGCATTATCCATGGCCAGCTGAGCTCTTCTATATATTCTTCTATACATTGTACAGGGCCTGGTGAGTTTCTCCTGATAGAAGAACAGAGTTGGTCCTGTATAATGCATTGTTATAAAGTGACAGTGTGTAAAGATGTAACTCTGCATTATCCATGGCCAGCTGAGCTTTTCTATATATTCTTCTATACATTGTGCAGGGTCTGGTGAGTTTCTCCTGCTAGAAGAACAGAGTTGGTCCTGTATAATGCATTGTTATAAAGTGACAGTGTGTAAAGATGTAACTCTGCATTATCCATGGCCAGCTGAGCTTTTCTATATATTCTTCTATACATTGTGCAGGGCCTGGTGAGTTTCTCCTGCTAGAAGAACAGAGTTGGCCCTGTATAATGCATTGTTATAAAGTGACAGTGTGTAAAGATGTAACTCTGCATTATCCATGGCCAGCTGAGCTCTTCTATATATTCTTCTATACATTGTACAGGGCCTGGTGAGTTTCTCCTGATAGAAGAACAGAGTTGGTCCTGTATAATGCATTGTTATAAAGTGACAGTGTGTAAAGATGTAACTCTGCATTATCCATGGCCAGCTGAGCTTTTCTATATATTCTTCTATACATTGTGCAGGGTCTGGTGAGTTTCTCCTGCTAGAAGAACAGAGTTGGTCCTGTATAATGCATTGTTATAAAGTGACAGTGTGTAAAGATGTAACTCTGCATTATCCATGGCCAGCTGAGCTTTTCTATATATTCTTCTATACATTGTGCAGGGCCTGGTGAGTTTCTCCTGCTAGAAGAACAGAGTTGGCCCTGTATAATGCATTGTTATAAAGTGACAGTGTGTAAAGATGTAACTCTGCATTATCCATGGCCAGCTGAGCTTTTCTATATATTCTTCTATACATTGTGCAGGGCCTGGTGAGTTTCTCCTGCTAGAAGAACAGAGTTGGCCCTGTATAATGCATTGTTATAAAGTGACAGTGTGTAAAGATGTAACTCTGCATTATCCATGGCCAGCTGAGCTCTTCTATATATTCTTCTATACATTGTGCACGGTCTGGTGAGTTTCTTCTGCTAGAAGAACAGAGTTGGCCCTGTATAATGCATTGTTATAAAGTGACAGTGTGTAATGATGTAACTCTGTATTATCCATGGCCAGCTGAGCTCTTCTATATATTCTTCTATACATTGTGCAGGGTCTGGTGAGTTTCTCCTGCTAGAAGAACAGAGCTGGCCCTGTATAATACATTGTTATAAAGTGACAGTATGTACATTTGCAGGACTTGGCCACCAGGTGTCACTGTAACAGCAAATCCTCCAGTCCTGCTGAGCTGGTCAGCTAAAGTCTGGACACTCAATCCTCGTCTCGAATGATCCATTGGGCTTCACATTTCAGGGAATTGAGAAGGGAATTTCAAACTTCAGGCCAAAGTAGCCGAGTTGTAAAAATTCAGCTGAATCTTAGAGTTTTCCCAACTCGGCTACTTCGTCCTAAGCTTTGACATTCCCTGCAAACCTCTCTTTCGCAAATAAAGCCCTTTGTACCCTGTGTATTCTGCGTTGGAAATCGCTGCGCAATGTAACTGTAAATGACGCAACGTCTGCAGCATTACAATTAGCAGAAGCAGACGTGAAATAGAACGTTTACTGGCTGATATACAGCTCAGGGAAAGGGAGCCTGGCGTTTCCAGTGGAGCTGATCGCTTTCCTGCTGTAATGTGACTGTTTGTGACTGTTTGTTCGCTGGTTAAAGACTGGTGACAGTTGCGCTATCATAATGTGACGTAACAGGCTGCAGCACATGCTGGGAAGCAAGGTCCCCTGGGATAGTTGCCAACATCGGCCATGTTTCCAGGGACACATACTTGTTCCACATGCTGCAGAAAGAGCATGCAAAGTGCAGCCCGGCAGTATGTAGGATGGATATACACACAGACACAATCCAATGAATTAATCAGGGTGGAGATCTCATAGAACCTACCATGATTAATTAATTGGATTGTGTCTGTGCGTATATCCATCCTACATAATGCCGGACTGCACTTTGCATGCTCATTCTGCAGCATGTGGAACAAATATGTGTCCCTGGAAACATGGCCGATGTTGGCAACTATGCCTTGGACCAGTTGGTAAGGGGGACCCATGACTGCCAATACCCCTGCATGTTTAGTGTTGAATTGTTAAATGTAATGTGATTGGTTGTGCTGTATCACATTTTGGAATGATACAGTCTGTATATTACATGATTACCCAGTGCTCCAATCCCAAGTACACACCCCAAATTGTATCCATGTGTATGTTACTCTATAGCTTCCAACATCAGCCCTCGGGACATGTATGTGTTGCACATGCAGGCAGAAAAAGTTTGAAAAGTGCAGCTACGTCAGCATAGTTGCCAAAAGTCCCGAATTTGCATGGCAGTCCCCTTTCATGGGGTGAAATTCGGGTTTGTCCCGGCATTTACACATTCTATGTACAGTATGCTCATCACTGCGCACAGGCAGCATTGTGTCTGTCCTGGCATTAATACTGTCTATGTACAGTATGCTCGGCACTGCGCACAGGCAGCATTGTGTCTGTCCCGGCATTAATACCGTCTGTGTACAGTATGCTCATCACTGCGCACAGGCAGCATTGTGTCTGTCCCGGCATTAATACCGTCTGTGTACAGTATGCTCAGCACTGCGCACTGGCAGCATTGTGTGTGTCCCGGCATTAATACTGTCTATGTAGAGTATGCTCAGCACTGCGCAGGCAGCATTGCGTCTGTCCCGGTATTAATACTGTCTATGTACAGTATGCTCATCACTGCGCAGGCAGCATTGTGTCTGTCCCGGTATTAATACTGTCTATGTACAGTATGCTCAGCACTGCGCGCAGGCAGCATTGTGTCTGTCCCGGCATTAATACCGTCTGTGTACAGTATGCTCAGCACTGCGCGCAGGCAGCATTGTGTCTGTCCCGGTATTAATACTGTCTATGTACAGTATGCTCATCACTGCGCAGGCAGCATTGTGTCTGTCCCGGTATTAATACTGTCTGTGTACAGTATGCTCAGCACTGCGCGCAGGCAGCATTGTGTCTGTCCCGGTATTAATACTGTCTATGTACAGTATGCTCAGCACTGTGCGCAGGCAGCATTGTGTCTGTCCCGGCATTAATACTGTCTATGTACAGTATGCTCATCACTGCGCACAGGCAGCATTGTGTCTGTCCCGGCATTAATACTGTCTATGTACAGTATGCTCGGCACTGCACGCAGGCAGCATTGTGTCTGTCCCGGCATTAATACTGTCTATGTACAGTATGCTCATCACTGCGCAGGCAGCATTGTGTCTGTCCCGGCATTAATACCGTCTGTGTACAGTATGCTCAGCACTGCGCACAGGCAGCATTGTGTCTGTCCTGGCATTAATACCGTCTGTGTACAGTATGCTCAGCACTGCACGCAGGCAGCATTGTGTCTGTCCCGGCATTAATACCGTCTGTGTACAGTATGCTCAGCACTGCGCACAGGCAGCATTGTGTCTGTCCTGGCATTAATACCGTCTGTGTACAGTATGCTCAGCACTGCGCGCAGGCAGCATTGTGTCTGTCCCAGCATTAATACCGTCTGTGTACAGTATGCTCAGCACTGCGCACAGGCAGCATTGTGTCTGTCCTGGCATTAATACCGTCTGTGTACAGTATGCTCAGCACTGCGCACAGGCAGCATTGTGTCTGTCCTGGCATTAATACCGTCTGTGTACAGTATGCTCAGCACTGCGCACAGGCAGCATTGTGTCTGTCCCGGTATTAATACTGTGTATGTACAGTATGCTCATCACTGCGCACAGGCAGCATTGTGTCTGTCCCGGCATTAATACTGTCTATGTACAGTATGCTCAGCACTGTGCGCAGGCAGCATTGTGTCTGTCCCGGCATTAATACTGTCTATGTACAGTATGCTCAGCACTGTGCGCAGGCAGCATTGTGTCTGTCCCGGCATTAATACTGTCTATGTACAGTATGCTCGGCACTGTGCGCAGGCAGCATTGTGTCTGTCCCGGCATTAATACTGTCTATGTACAGTATGCTCGGCACTGTGCGCAGGCAGCATTGTGTCTGTCCCGGCATTAATACTGTCTATGTACAGTATGCTCATCACTGCGCACAGGCAGCATTGTGTCTGTCCAGGTATTAATACTGTCTATGTACAGTATGCTCATCACTGCGCACAGGCAGCATTGTGTCTGTCCCAGCATTAATACCATCTATGTACAGTATGCTCAGCACTGCGCACAGGCAGCATTGTGTCTGTCCCGGCATTAATACTGTCTATGTACAGTATGCTCAGCACTGCGCACAGGCAGCATTGTGTCTGTCCTGGCATTAATACCGTCTGTGTACAGTATGCTCAGCACTGCACGCAGGCAGCATTGTGTCTGTCCTGGCATTAATCTGTCCCGGGCGCCACCTACAGAAAATTGGTAATTATGTGTAAATATGTGTAAACACGTGTCATGTGTAAGCAGGGTGGCTGACAAGGAGCGGCATGCGGCTATTGCCCCTTGGGCTGCTCTCTAACCTTTGATTGACAACATTGGCCATTTGATACAGAATTCATATTCCGGGGATATCATAAACAGAAACCAGATGGCTAACCTTGGCACTGCAGATTTCTGCAAACTCCAGCTTTGTGATTGACTGAGCATCTTGGGATATGTATGCATTCGCAGTGCCAAGGTTAGCCATCACTGCTGCAGCCCATTTTTTTTCTTTTTATCATAGACATCTGTGCATAAACTAGCAAGATCACCAATACCCCTGCCTCTGCTAGTATGCCAGTCTGGGGGCAAATAGAGATATTTTACATGTCAAGATTCACACGTGTACCAAAGTACAGAAACCTTTCCACATGAGCGGAGGGGAATGCTAAACCAAGACAAGGTACATCCAAGATTAAAGCCATCTCTGAATAGCTGCATTCACAATCTCTGCACTGATCATTGTTTGAGACATTTGGGATCAGTCCCATTAATGTCCTTGTCTTCCTGCTCCAGCTCAGACTGCAAATAAGTTTGTTTGTGCATCGCGGATGGCAGTACGCCACAGCTACTGGAATCTGTATGCCATGCTCGTGCCAGCCCAAGCACCTCCTTCCAAATACACCCACAGGCCTGGCAATCACAGCTTCCCCTTACAGAGGTCTCTGGAGCACTCTGGAGCATGCAGGCAGTGCCAGGGGTTTGTGTGCTGGCATTATCTAAGTATTATGGGTAAATTAAGGGCAGGACACGGCAATCCCTGTGGCCAAGCTTCTCCATGTCTATATATATATATAAGAAGAAATCCAGGTAAGGAAGGTGAACGGCACTCGGCACACCACATTCAACAGCAATTGCCTGGGTGCAAACACCACAAGAGATAGATACAAATCCCAAAAATAGTGGCACTGACGGGTTATTGTGTTGAAAAAGTCGAAACATTTATTAGTAGAACATCAGCTTCTTTGGTCCCCGACATGGGGCCTTCATCAGGACAATCTACTAGAATTGTTCTACTTTATCAACACAAAACCCATCAGTGACACTTTTTGGGGGATTTGTATATATAATATGGTATCCAGGGCCGGCCTTAGGGGTGTGCGACCTGTGTGAGATCTCCAGCACTGGAGGATTTGGGGAGGGGGTGAGAGGTGAAGGTCCGCCCCCAACCCTGTGAAGCAGAGCGGTGTCTGCTTCAAGGAGGAGCCGCGGGCAGCATGAGTAAGTGCTGCTCGTTTTTTCGAACAGTCCCGTGGCGCGAGGAGGCGGTGTTAAAAAGTGGGAGGGGCTACACAATGCTGTGTAACCCCAGGTGATAGAGCTACAGCCAAATACAGATCGCTGTGGCCTCATCCGGAACCCAATTCTCCTTGTTTAGGCGGGTGTATTTCTCGAAGTTTAAACGCAATCGGCAGACCCATTTTGAGTGGACAGAACACACACACACACAAAAAAAAATGGGACTGTCCCGGGGAAATTCGGGACTGTCGAGTCTTGTTGGCATAAAGCTGATTGCTTTTTTTTTTAGACTTGTTTTTTGTTTTACTGCTAAATATCCCAGTATTTTTTTCTCGCTGCTCTTTACCATGACACTGTACATAAAAACGTTTGACACCCTTTTCTCATCACGTGGCCCTCTGTGTTGCCGTGGATTAATGGTCTGTATCCTCGAGTCCGGAGTACTGCTGGGCATTCACGTGTGAAGCTACAAGACCCAGCCGTGCGTACCCAGGTCACGCATGATCCAGCCGGTACAACAATCGGAACATGGGCGCTTCACACAGAGAGAACTTAGACTGGTCAGCTGAGTATTTGTGGCTGAGTATTTGTGCCAGATATGAGATGAAAGAGGGAATTGACAAGAGAACTTCTTTTTAGGCCAAAGTAGCTGAGTTGGAAGCATTTTCCCATACAGCTGAATTTTTCCAACTCGGCTGCTTCGAAGTCCATTGTCGGCTCCCTCTTTAACGAATAAAGCCCATAATCTCCTCCTTTTGTGTTTGTCTTTCTGCTGGAATTAGCGGTTCGTTTTATACCCTCCGTGTAGCCGCGGGAACATTTTTGCAGCTATATTTTTTGAAGCCTTCGACCCTACTCGCCGAATCACTAGAAGCGGGTCACGTGACTCCGTGTGACATCACTCGATGTTCCATGATCGCTCGATGTTCCGTGCCAGGACAGGACAGGACCCCCCCCCCCCAAAAAAAAAACAAAAAAATGGGACTGTCCCGGAAAATACGAGACTGTTGGCAACTAATGCTCCACATGCCTTCTAACTGGCAAAAAAAAACCTGTTAGTTTTTCAGTGGGGAGTGCGATCTGGGAGGTTCCATCCAATGAATGGGATAGAAACAATAATAAAAAAAAAAATAATAATTATCGATACAAATCCATAAGCAGAAATACAAGCAAATGCATGAACCAAAAGAAAAACGTGTTTTAATAATATCTCCTGTTTATGACGTCATCTTGTGGCCTGATATGCAAATGAACTACTTTCAATTTCAAATGTGTAATTTGCATACCGTGCCACAGGTGATGTCATTAGCAGGAGACTCCACAAGGGAAAAGTTAGTTGTCCCTAGTATGAGGATGAACTGAAGTGTACTTTTGATAGGACTTTTGATAGTACACGCCAGTTTATCCTCTGACCGACAGCGGCCATGTTTCCACAGGAAGCAGGCAGCCGTCTGGTCGGCGACCGGCTCTCTCTGCTAGAACAGAGAGAGACCCTCGTTTTTGCATGGGATCAGCAGGTTAAAGAGAGAGGGAGACCCTCGCTTTCGGCTGTCAGAGCGGGACGAGCCCCGATTGGTTGTGTGGGTGATGACAAACGGGAACCGCTGTGTCTCGCAGGTGAGACACAGCAGATTGGAAACCAACGTGTGTCTATTAAGATACACGTCAGGTTTACTTTCAAAGACGGGGACATGTTTTGGTTAACCCTGGCTTCCTTCAAGGAAGCCAGGGTTAAACAATGTCTAATGTTTCCTTTAAACAAAGGGATGGGATCGAGTGTCAGCTCGGACCTTGCAAGGTCAGGACAAGATTTTATGAGGTCGTACGAGGAGGCGTCACACGCGGTGCCTTCTGTCGTTGTGTCACGCTTGCCTTTTTTCGAAGGGGTTGAGGAAGGTCGGGTTGTGTTACATCCAGAACAGCCTTCCCAAACCTTGGCCAACAAAGGGACTAAGAGATCAGTGCACACAATCTCACAGTGCCACTGCTTGGGCCATTTACAGTCAGCGCATGTCTCATCCTTTCCACTCATTTTAGGTCACTTTCCCAACACATTGCAGGCGTACACTGGATCGTTACAGCTGGAAATGACGGTAATCTGTCAGCTCGTCCGTCGGTTCTGTCGTAGACCTGATACATCAGGCCTCACCTCTCAGTGACGATTCCCTGGACGGCCTTCTTCATACAGTTCCCAAGACTTGGCCGCGTCTCTCTATCACCTCGTTATTCACTGATAAAAACTAAACACTGTCTGGTTATCCTGCAACTTTTGGTCTACACCAATCATTTCTCCTCTCGCTGGGACCTGCCAAGTGTCCGTACAAGGTCATTAGTGTCCTAGGAAAGGTCAATGAAGCTTCAGCTGAGCATCATTCAAGGGACTCTGTACATAATACAGCTTACAATGTGCATTGCCGAGAACACAAAGTGATCACAAATGATCCATACATTGGCTTAATTGAAGCAAAGACTTAAAATAGTAAATATTTGTTCTAAAAATGTCTGTCCCCGCTTATGGCATCACCTGTGGTGTATCTTGGTTTTGTGCTTCCCTAGGCAGACAAAATTCGGGCACCTCCCCCCCCCCACCCACGTTGCACACCTACGACAACACCCCATTACATGCCCCATCACCCACATCGCATGCCCCCGCCACATCCATTATATGCCCCCATCACCCCAATTAATTAGAAGGAGCTAAAGATTTCTGAACGGTGGGGGAGGGAGCGAAAATGTTTGAAGCACCAGAAGTGTGCTTTAACACCCTCTGGCAAAGTGCCGCCCTCTGGCAAAGTGCCGCCCTAGGCGAGTGCCTTGTTTGCCTTGTGGAAGATACTGACCTGTGGCGTAATATGCAAATTAAAAATTCAATGAGGAGTGTGTCATTTGCCTAAGAAGCCACAAGGTGATGTCATAAGCAAGCGACACACTAAAGATGTATATTTCTCTTTGTGCATTTATTATAAGCAATGTTTTCCATCCCTTTAAATTGTCCCTCACAGATGGACTACCATGAATAATTTCTATCTGTCCCTCTCTGCTTTGTTTGCTCTCCTCCCGTCCCTCTCTCAGAGAATACAGATTTTTTTTTTCTTGTTGTTTGGAAGCAGAGAGAGCAGTCACTGGATGGGAAGCAAATAAGCCAGTGCAGAGTCCTGGCACGGCTTTAAGCCTAGCGAGGAAATCTACTTAGGGAGGGCAGCTTACATGGTATCTGAAGCTGGTATTATCCCTCCATATACGGCAATGCCGGCTTGCTTTTCGCTGCCAGGCTGTTCCCTGACTCAGCCCGGGGTCTTCAAGGTCACAACGGAGGAAATGTTCCCAGTTTGTGATGTATGGGGCCTTTTTGTTATCCCGTGTGGCATGTTGCATGGTGAGTCCCTCACCCAGGGCAGACTATTGATTAATAATGGCCAGTTTGACTCCTTTATCCATTAAACTAGAGATATCTGCATTTTCTTGTTTTAAACTTGGCCTGGGGGAAGGATTTTTCCTTCGCACTGCTCTTCACTTCCTGTATTGCCTCACTTCAGGTTTGTTGATTCAGGAAGTGCTCTTAGGAGCAAGTGCAACAGAATATTCCTTCCCCCTGATAAAAAAAGATCGCCTGTACTGTTCTCCATTATTATCTGCTGAGTAAATGGCTATAAATTGATAACAGAGCTCTTGATATGGCAAATCTAAAGGCCACTAATTCGTACTAATCCTCTTAGATCTCTCTGCTGCCTTTGCCAGTGGTGACCCCTGCCTCCTTATTAACAGAATATCCTCCATCAGCATACGTGTATCCTGTCATATCTGTGTGCTCCTCAAGTTTAGGTGGTCTCAGGTTCAATAAGCCTTATGTTCAATTAGCTTCAGTTCCAGGTACCCTCAGGTTCAGGTAGCCTCAGGGCCATGTAGCCTCAGGGCCAGGTAGCCTCAAGTTCAGGTAGCCTCAGGGCCAGGTAGCCTCAACTTCAGGTAGCCTCAGAGTCAGGTAGCCTCAGAGTCAGGTAGCCTCAGGGCCAGGTAGCCTCAAGTTCAGGTAGCCTCAGGGTCGGGTAGCCTCAGGTTCAGGTAGCCTCAGGGTCGGGTAGTCTCAGGTTCAGGTAGCCTCAGGTTCAGGTAGCCTCAAGGTCGGGTAGCCTCAGGATCAGGTGGCATCAGGTTCAGGTACTGTTCATGGTGGACATTTGGACTTTGAGCCGGACTCTGTGGCCCCTCAGAGACCTTGCCACATTGCAGACCTCTAACCGCACATAGCACTTGCTAGGTTTATATTACTTATTCCAACGTTTGTCCTTGGCGAGGATGGAAAGGGTAAAGGGTTCGAATGTGTGTTACGTGTGGCCCGGGATCACGTCTGCACTTTCCAGGACCCTTTAGACATATAAACTTTCTGAGTGTAACTGGAGAACACATTCACAGTCTGTGTATCCCAACAGGGTCACAGGGATCATATGGTAACGCCGATGTAAGGACAATGGACAGAATACAAGGAGTCGGCTCATTAAACACTATCTGTCCCTTATCCTTGCATTACACACTGGGTTAGAGGACAACTGTTGGCAAAATAATTAACCTCAATTGTAAGACTGCATCATGTGTAACATTTTAAATAGAAATGCATTAACCCTTCCCGCCAGTAGTGCTTAGAGGCTAGTAGGATGGTATGGAACGTCCTACAATAAATAAGGGGGGGGGGTGCTGACCCCGCTGGGATCCCCACTGACAGGGGCCTCACTCTGACTAGGAAAGTAGTGAGCGCTCAAACAGATCGTTGCTACATCTCCAGTGTCTCTGCGTGCCCGCGAGAAGCCGGCAGGGACCGACAGGGTCTATAGAGACCCTGATAGGGTCCCTGCTTGTGTGTCCCTGGTCAGTAACACACAGACGCACGGATGGTGCTTTGGTTGTTAAGGACCAAAGCACCATCCGACGGGAAGGGGTTAAAGAAAGAATACAAATATAGCACCTTATTGAGCTCTCATCGCTCCCTATATCTCTATCAGGGGGCAGACATGTTGTTTGGAATGTTAGGTTAGATGCTCTGACCACCTGACCTTAAGATTCTAAACACCATATCTGCCCCCATGTAAGAGCTATCTGTAGAAAAGTTCATTAAGGTACTTTATTTGTATTCTTTCATTAAAGCATGAGCTCTCTACCTCATGTATCAGTCTGTCTCTGTTCATATAACACAGTCTGTAATTCCCTTTTATCTAGATTGTAAGCTCTGTGAGCAAGGCTCTCTACCTCATGTATCAGTCTGTCTCTGTTCATATAACGTAGTCTGTAATTCCCTTTTATCTAGATTGTAAGCTCTGTGAGCAAGGCTCTCTATCTCATGTATCAGTCTGTCTCTGTTCATATAACGCAGTCTGTAATTCCCTTTTATCTAGATTGTAAGCTCTGTGAGCAGGGCTCTCTACCTCATGTATCAGTCTGTCTCTGTTCATATAACGCAGTCTGTAATTCCCTTTTATCTAGATTGTAAGCTCTGTGAGCAAGGCTCTCTATCTCATGTATCAGTCTGTCTCTGTTCATATATCGCACTCTGTAATTCCCTTTTATCTAGATTGTAAGCTCTGTGAGCGAGGCTCTCTACCTCATGTATCAGTCTGTCTCTGTTCATATAACACAGTCTGTAATTCCCTTTTATCTAGATTGTAAGCTCAGTGAGCCGGGCTCTCTACCTCATGTATCAGTCTGTCTCTGTTCATATAACACAGTCTGTAATTCCCTTTTATCTAGATTGTAAGCTCTGTGAGCAAGGCTCTCTATCTCATGTATCAGTCTGTCTCTGTTCATATAACGCAGTCTGTAATTCCCTTTTATCTAGATTGTAAGCTCTGTGAGCAGGGCTCTCTACCTCATGTATCAGTCTGTCTCTGTTCATATAACGCAGTCTGTAATTCCCTTTTATCTAGATTGTAAGCTCTGTGAGCAAGGCTCTCTATCTCATGTATCAGTCTGTCTCTGTTCATATATCGCACTCTGTAATTCCCTTTTATCTAGATTGTAAGCTCTGTGAGCGAGGCTCTCTACCTCATGTATCAGTCTGTCTCTGTTCATATAACACAGTCTGTAATTCCCTTTTATCTAGATTGTAAGCTCAGTGAGCCGGGCTCTCTACCTCATGTATCAGTCTGTCTCTGTTCATATAACGCAGTCTGTAATTCCCTTTTATCTAGATTGTAAGCTCTGTGAGCAAGGCTCTCTACCTCATGTATCAGTCTGTCTCTGTTCATATAACACAGTCTGTAATTCCCTTTTATCTAGACTGTAAGCTCTGTGAGCAAGGCTCTCTACCTCATGTATCAGTCTGTCTCTGTTCATATAACGCAGTCTGTAATTCCCTTTTATCTAGATTGTAAGCTCTGTGAGCAAGGCTCTCTACCTCATGTATCAGTCTGTCTCTGTTCATATAACGCAGTCTGTAATTCCCTTTTATCTAGACTGTAAGCTCTGTGAGCAAGGCTCTCTACCTCATGTATCAGTCTGTCTCTGTTCATATAACGCAGTCTGTAATTCCCTTTTATCTAGATTGTAAGCTCTGTGAGCAAGGCTCTCTACCTCATGTATCAGTCTGTCTCTGTTCATATAACGCAGTCTGTAATTCCCTTTTATCTAGATTGTAAGCTCTGTGAGCAAGGCTCTCTACCTCATGTATCAGTCTGTCTCTGTTCATATAACGCAGTCTGTAATTCCCTTTTATCTAGATTGTAAGCTCTGTGAGCAAGGCTCTCTACCTCATGTATCAGTCTGTCTCTGTTCAACCAAACCTGAGCTAAAAATAAAACCATAAAAGTTCATTGCATCTTCTAATCCACAAAAAGCCTTTCCCGTGGATCCTCTTACTGCAGTATATACTGCAGTGGATCCTGTGGATACTAGAAGCAAGCTGTAGATCCCCTAACCCCCTGCAGGAGGCGCTGTGGCTCACACTATATGTATTTTCTTTTTTTGTGTGTGTGTTTGTGATGCTTTTATTTATTTATTTATTTATTTTGGTTCCCCCCTCTCACTTCCCATCTCCTTCTACAGAAAAAGGGAGAAAGGGGAGGGTGATGAGACACAGCGTGGTGGTGGGGGGAGAGGGAGAGAGGCAGGCCTGGTGTCAAATTTCGGAATCCTAGATGCTGAGGAAGAGAGAGAGAGAAAGGGGGACAAGGAAAGGAAATATACAGAGTGCAATCGACAAAAAACCGGCACGCAGGGAGGATTTGGACAGGACTAGGTAGTGTGAACGCTTTGTACAGGCCTAACGACAAAGAAACCCGCAAGAGAATGAACAAAGGACAGGAAACAAAGGCTTTTGCACACAGAGAGCAAGGCAGATGTGGCCGTGCAGGGCAGTAGGCAGACAGACACACACAGAGCGAGCGAACGGAGGCGAGCAGACAAATGCAGGGTCTCGAAATGGGGGAGAGACAGCCCTGCGCTTGCTGAGAGTGACAGGAAAGAAAGGGAGGGGGGAGAGACACATATACACACACAGACAGACACATACACACCTATACGCAGACACACACACATATACAGAGACCGTAGGACACACATTTCCAGGCTCAGGTCACGGAAGGGGGGTGGGGGGGGGGGGGAGTACGACAGCTGCCACGCAAACCTGGACCCCGGCACTGCTTCGGGGTGGCAAAGCGAGACGGTAAAACGCGTCGGACAGACCCACAATAGTCAACACGCTGGATCTATACCGCTTACACGCAGACTGGGACGGAGGCGGAAGAGCAGGAAGACCATGTTACCGGCTGCAGCTGTTGTGACACAGCTGTCGGCGTGAACAAAAAAAAAAAATAAGAAACCCAATTCCGCAACGGACACGTGGATTCCAACCTCTCCCCCCCCCCCTCGCTCCGAATCTACACCTCCGCACTATGATCGAGTGAGTCTGAACACCTATGTCTTGATTATCAAATGGTTTGTGTGTGATGTACCTGGGGCTGCAATGGGAGGGGGGGGGGGGGGGGGGAGCTGCGTTCTGCTACTGTTTGGGTCCCTGCTGCATAGATGTGTTTTTTGATCTAGAGAAAGGCTGCTGATGTGTTTATGGGGTGATGGGGGTTTTTTTTTTAGCATGCAGTGAGTAGTGCTGGTTTTGCGCTAGTTTGTCTATCGATGTAAGCACACGTGTGTGTGGTTATTAATTAAATTACAATGTTGTCTTGTATTACACAAGGCAGTCTTTTGATAGAGCAGGGCTAAACGTTGCCAACAATTCGTGTAAAATGTACAATATTTTCAGTTTTTTAGCGATACTGCACAATTTGTGTGTTTTTCTTTTCTTTTGTTTTTCTTTCTTTTTTCTTGTTTTCTTCCATTTGAAAAATCTATGAACACATGCTTTGGATTTGGGTTTACATCCCTAGATTTCATTTTTTTTTTTTTTGTTTGTTTGTTTGTTAAAGGAAGGTCTTCAAATTGTAGACGGTGGAATAATGACGACTCGAAAGGCGCTCTATTACCTTGTTCTCTAATGATTTTGTGCAGTGGCGAAACTGTGGTTATTATTAGAGATGACATTTGGTTTGAATGGTTCGGTGAGGAAATGGAGACTACATTTTAAAACAAAATCCCTGCGCAAGGAGAGACCGGGAATTTAGAGCTAATTGTTATGAGGTTCCAGGGGGAGAGGATGAAAGTAAGAGAAAGATACAGGGTTGGATTTTCCCCGTTAGGAGATAGAAAGAAAGAGAGAGGCCAAGGTAGCCAAATACAGGAAAACCAAACTGACTTTCAGTGGTTCACTGATGGTGCAAGCGTTCCTGGAACTGTAAGACTTTACACATCTCTAACCGTCTGCAAATTTCTGTGATCCTGTCAGTGCAGCAAGAAAAGACATGCAATAAAATCCAACAGGTTATTTGTTTATTGTTCCTTGCCATGGGTGACGCGGAGCCTACGGTATCCACGATTGCTGTAAATTCCATCCTTTAACAAGGTAGCGTCCGCAGAGTGCCAGCATAATCCGAGGCGCTCTGCAGCAGGCAGGTCGGAAACTGTCGCATACATTACTTGTGGGGGTTTGGCGTTTTTTTTTTTTTTTTATGGATTTTGAAGACTCTGCTCAGTTCCCCTAGAAAAGAATATTTGAGTTGCGAATGTTCCTTTAAACGGTAATATATATATTGATTTATTTAGGGGATGCAGGGGGTCAGGAGGTATGTATCGGCAGACTAATAGTATGAAAAGCAGAAGGAAAAAGAAAAACAGATGACATCTGCCCATCCACGCAATGACACAAATCGGTTTTTAAAAGTACCTTGGGGTTTATCCGTATAACATGTGTTTATTGACATGTTTCTGTGTCGGAAGATGTAAATAAACATATGTTTGAATTATTTTATCATAATAAATGGGTATCTGTCTGTAGCCCAGGAGATGCAGTGATTACAAGGGTGCAGGATCGTAATTTATGCTTTGGTTTTGAGGTAGGTAGTGGGAGAAGATACCTCAGTGGGTAGATGCAGCGACAGTTCAAACCGGAAGGTTGCAGGCTCAAATCCTGGCAGGGTCAATTCAGCCCTTCATCCCTCTGAGGTCAACAAATTAATTACCATCAGTGTGGGTAGCAATAATATACAGCTGATGATTCTTTAATTCACTGAGCCCCACCTAGGAGAAATGCTATATAAATACTTGTTTGTGGCTGTATTTTGTGTTGTTTGGTTCAGTGTTGAAAAATTGTGCCCCTCCAAGGTTTGGCCTAGCTCTGGATGTTGGGAGTTGTAGTCCAGCACCAGATGGAGGGGGTGTGATGGTATGGTCCATTCATACTATGGGCCTTTCTCTCTAGCCCCACTTGTATTTGGGAGGATGTATGCACTGATATGCTCAGTGCATCCAGTGAGCTTCTATAGGATGATTACCCTATAGGATGATTGTTTATGGTCAGTCAGCAAGAAGCTCTCCAGCCGCCATATAATCCAACATGGCCCTACATGCAACAGACAGGAGTGGACACCAATAAATAGTGAACATAATAACACGACACTGCCAACCAGAAAAAATAGATACAACACATAGTGTAATATGTGAGAAATAATCAGTGTCGATCATGTTTCCCCATCTTTGGGCTGAGACAAAGATTAAACAATTGTGAAGCTTGAAGACATGTTCTGGTGAAGTTCATTCTCACATTGTGTAATCGCACTATTTAATACATGCTTAAACTCCTTCACTGTATTAACCTCTACCACTTCTACTGGAAGACTATTCCATGCACCCACTACCCTCTCAGTAATGTAATACTTTCAGTAGTCCCTGGCCTTATCTTATATCTAGGATAGCCTTATACCTATCCCATGTATGCTTAAACTCCTTCACTGTATTAACCTCTACCACTTCTACTGGAAGACTATTCCATGCACCCACTACCCTCTCAGTAATGTAATACTTTCAGTAGTCCCTGGCCTTATCTTATATCTAGGATAGCCTTATACCTATCCCATGTATGCTTAAACTCCTTCACTGTATTAACCTCTACCACTTCTACTGGAAGACTATTCCATACATCCACTACTCTCTCAGTAATGTAATACTTTCATTAGTCCCTGACCTTATCTTATATCTAGGATAGCCTTATACCTATCCCACACATGCTTAAACTCCTTCACTGTATTAACCTCTACCACTTCTACTGGAAGACTATTCCATGCATCCACTACTCTCTCAGTAATGTAATACTTTCATTAGTCCCTGGCCTTATCTTATATCTAGGATAGCCTTATACCTATCCCACGCATGCTTAAACTCCTTCACTGTATTAACCTCTACCACTTCTACTGGAAGACTATTCCATACATCCACTACCCTCTCAGTAATGTAATACTATCATTAGTCCCTGGCCTTATCTTATATCTAGGATAGCCTTATACCTATCCCACGCATGCTTAAACTCCTTCACTGTATTAACCTCTACCACTTATACTGGAAGACTATTCCATACATCCACTACCGTCTCAGTAATGTAATACTTTCAGTAGTCCCTGGCCTTATCTTATATCTAGGATAGCCTTATACCTATCCCATGTATGCTTAAACTCCTTCACTGTATTAACCTCTACCACTTCTACTGGAAGACTATTCCATGCATCCACTACCCTCTCAGTAATGTAATACTTTCATTAGTCCCTGGCCTTATCTTATATCTAGGATAGCCTTATACCTATCCCATGCATGCATAAACTCCTTCACTGTATTAACCTCTACCACTTCTACTGGAAGACTATTCCATACATCCACTACCCTCTCAGTAATGTAATACTTTCATTAGTCCCTGGCCTTATCTTATATCTAGGATAGCCTTATACCTATCCCATGCATGCTTAAACTCCTTCACTGTATTAACCTCTACCACTTCTACTGGAAGACTATTCCATACACCCACTACCCTCTCAGTAATGTAATACTTTCATTATTCCCTGGCCTTATCTTATATCTAGGATAGCCTTATACCTATCCCATGCATGCTTAAACACCTTCACTGTATTAACCTCTACCACTTCTACTGGAAGACTATTCCATGCATCCACTACCCTCTCAGTAAAGTAATACTTTCTGATATTGCTTTTACCCCTCTATTTTAAGACTAAGGACTCCAGTCCTGTTATTTGTTCTTTTAAAAAATATTTACCCCTTACATTACTGTATTAAATTCATTTAAAAAAATTCTCCTATAGTGTCCAAATTAATATTTTTTTACGATTTAAGCACTACATTTCCCATACTCCCCTGTCAGCTACTATGGGAGATATAGGCTCTCAGCAGCTACGGGGCATAGTTTGACACCCCTGATCTATATTCTTCTGCAGATACTGCACAATTGGATGCCACTCAGGCACTCAATCAGTTAAATGAGTAACGATCTATGGATCTTGCAGGGGGGGTGTAGCTGAGAGAGAGAAACATTGCTGGTCTGCAGATTGTTAAGCGAAAGTCAGCTTTTCTCAGGCCAAATGATCATTTGATGACTTGTTTTAATGCTCGGCTAAGACTGAGGATTAAAGTCATACTGAAATATAAAACGTTCTATAACAGGCAATAAGGTTCTCCTGACTGCCTCTACTCTAGCAAAGGTTGGCCAATTTAAAGGCACAATCCAATTAATGAATCAGGGTGGAGATCTCATAGGACCTACCATGATTAATTAATTGGATTGTGTCTGTGCGTATATCCATCCTACATCCTGCCGGGCTGCACTTTGCATGCTCTTTCTGCAGCATGTGGAACACATACGTGTCTCTAGATACATGGCCGATGTTGGCAACTATGCAAAAAAAATTTATGGAATCTGACCAATACACTGTGCTAGAAAAACTGCAAGCAAATGCCTAAATTAGGAGAAAAATGGGTTCTAAAAGAGTCTCCTGCTTATGACATCACCTGTGGCCTGATATGCAAATCAGCTGCCTTTCAATGAGAAATGTGTAATTTGCATATCAAGCCACAGGGTGATGTCATAAGCAGGGGACTCAGTCAGCTGCATTGGAGAATTTTTCGAACTTGGCTACATTGGCCTAATGTTTGAAATCCTGTCTCAATTCCCTCTTTATCGAGTAGACCCTTAAATGTGTCTGTGGTGTATTCTGCTTTTGTATTTTTTTTTTTTACCAGGAAGGATACACTGAGATGTCTTCTGTTTTCAAGAATGTGCTGGTCCCACAAGGTTACCATATGATCATTTAAAAATGCAAAATATTACGTGACAAATATACAAAATTTAACAAAGAAAAACAAACTGGTAAGAAAACAAATTAAATATAGTAAGCCGTGGCTACAGGTGCATTCTGTATTTAGATATATTTATAGAGATCTCAAGGGATTTTACGCTGGCAGAAGATTTGATGGTGTTCGTAAGGTTATTCCATAATTGTCGTGCTCTGTAGGAAAATGAGGATCGAGTCACTTTCTTTTTGTACTGTGGTATATTAAGTAGAGTCCTGGTACTGGGATAGAGGTCATAGGAGGTGGGAGCTGCTGGGGAGAGCATTCTACTCAGGTAGGGTGGGAGTGTCCCAGAAAAGCTCTTAAACACAAGGCTGGAGAAGTGATACAATTTTGCTGGGAATTTTTCAATGTGGAAGCCAAAAGATAGATTGAGGTCTAGCCACGTACCTAGATATTTTGAAGGAACTGACTGCGGTAAGTGTACTTTTTGATTGTGTCTTGATGTATAGTTGAGATGATTGTGTGCGATTCCCTTTCTTTGGTATTGGAGCACAGCCACAAGCTGTGGCAGATTTGGTTTGCTAGTATAGATTATGGTGTTGTCTGCATATATGCAAATGATCTACTTTCCATGAGAAATCTGTAATTTGCATATTAAGCAACAAGGTGATGTCACAAGTAAAAGACATCACAGATAAACTTAAAAAAAAAAAGTCTTAATTTATATACTTGCTTCACAATTGATCACACATGATTATTCCCCTTGTGTAGCGGGATAACCAATATTTAGGTGACTGAGTCCATTTTAATATTTGATACGTGAGGCTCGCTCAGGTTTAAAGGACGACTGACCAAGAATTCTGTAGGTTCTTCTTTCTAAGTAATAAGTAACCATCTGGGGTGTTTTGTTAACGAGCTCTGCAAGGCATTCTGGGAGGAGATGCACTCCGATCCAGACCTATGATTTGCTCGTTAGCTGGAGGCATTGTCCCTGCAGAGTTCAGGTAATTTACCTGCTGATCTCATCTCTTTCCTTGTTTCTTAATCAACAGAATATTTGGTCACTGGACACACAGCTTGCCGTTAAGGATATATAGCCCTTTTTTCTTCCGCTGGAAGGCTGTTCAAAGTATCTACTACCGTACCTGTAAACTACTTGCTCATGTGTCTTATCAGTAGAATTCAAAATAATTCTGCTTCCTGGGGTATATTAGACCCTTAAGTTATTTTTTGAGTATTTTGAGACCACCATTGTTACGTCCCAGTTTTTCCTTGTTTAGGGTACCTGCCCAAAGTTACGCCTTCCGCAGTTTTTAGAAGGTAGTTCTCATTCGGTGTAATTAGTTCTGGCACCTGGTGAGCCTCAGTACCACTCTAGATCATTATAGAATAGATGATACTGCACAGTACAATTTTTCCTTTTATTGAATTTAATTAACGCTCCAGGCAATAACCTTGGACACAACATAAATATGTTAAAAGCTCACTCAGCAAATATCCACCCCCAACCTCACTTTCGAAATCACCACTCTTCACTTGATACTAACCTATATGCAGTTTACCTTAACTCCTCCCACTGTCCACATCTGAAGATTCCAGGCGTACAGATGTACACCCAGTGGAAGTGCATGCTCTATACAGGCTCCTGTGCAGCCAATGCGCAGATTGCAAGTCCAGTTATTGTTTAAAACACTTTATTACTATTTTCACCCCCAAATTCCAGCCATACACTGGAAAGATAAGACCTGATACATGTGGTTAAATGAAAATTAGAATAATTATATGTATTTTTTTACCATTATTAGTTCCCTTTTAAAATGCATTAAAAAAAAATCTTCTTTGAGAAGCTAATCTGTCTCCATTTTAATATCCAGCCCTTTGGTGCAGAGTATTGTGTAATAAGCCAATTGTCTTGATAACCCTGCAGATTACTTATTGATTGAATTCACCTTGCACAGTGAGGATGGATAATCCATATATTGCATCACAAGGATGCTGGTAATGAACAGAAACGGTAAAACTAACACATGAAATGATATTTTCACACTGGCAGACCCCAGACCAAATGTTTCCCCCTAAACCACAATTAAAGGAACAGTTCCACCAACGGTGTCTGAAATAATAATTTTGGATAACCGCGGCAGTGTGTACAGAAAGAGCAGCCGATCTGTCTCTGCAGTTTATTTTCTATTCTTATCTCCTGAAAACTGCAAGTAAAATGTAACCAAGCTATTACTGTTACCATAATGACAGCCCAGCATATCACCCCAACCCACACGACCCTCCCATCTTATTGGATAGAAACATAATGTGTCACCGACAGATAAGAACCATGCAGCCCATCTAGTCTGAACCATTTACTGCATACGTATTACTCCCTGGCCTTATCTTATATCTAGGATAGCCTTATACCTATCCCATGCATGCTTAAACCCCTTCACTGTATTAACCTCTACCACTTCTACTGGAAGACTATTCCATACATCCACTACCCTCTCAGTAATGTAATACTTTCATTAGTCCCTGGTCTTATCTTATATCTAGGATAGCCTTATACTTATCCCATGCATGCTTAAACTCCTTCACTGTATTAACCTCTACCCCTTCTACTGGAAGACTATTCCATACATCCACTACCCTCTCAGTAAAGAAATACTTTCATTAGTCCCTGGCCTTATCTTATATCTAGGATAGCCTTATACCTATCCCATGCATGCTTAAACTCCTTCACTGTATTAACCTCTACCACTTCTACTGGAAGACTATTCCATACATCCACTACCCTCTCAGTAATGTAATACTTTCATTAGTCCCTGGCCTTATCTTATATCTAGGATAGCCTTATACCTATCCCATGCATGCTTAAACTCCTTCACTGTATTAACCTCTACCACTTCCACTGGAAGGCTATTCCATGCATCCACTACCCTCTCAGTAATGTAATACTTTCATTAGTCCCTGACCTTATCTTATATCTAGGATAGCCTTATACCTATCCCATGCATGCTTAAACTCCTTCACTGTATTAACCTCTACCACTTCTACTGGAAGTCTATTCCATGCATCCACTACCCTCTCAGTAAAGTAATACTTTCATTAGTCCCTGACCTTATCTTATATCTAGGATAGCCTTATACCTATCCCATGCATGCTTAAACTCCTTCACTGTATTAACCTCTACCACTTCTACTGGAAGACTATTCCATGCATCCACTACCCTCTCAGTAATGTAATACTATCATTAGTCCCTGACCTTATCTTATATCTAGGATAGCCTTATACCTATCCCATGCATGCTTAAACTCCTTCACTGGATTAACCTCTATCACTTCTACTGGAAGACTATTCCATACATCCACTACCCTCTCAGTAATGTAATACTTTCATTAGTCCCTGGCCTTATCTTATATCTAGGATAGCCTTATACCTATCCCATGCATGCTTAAACTCCTTCACTGTATTAACCTCTACCACTTCTACTGGAAGACTATTCCATGCATCCACTACCCTCTCAGTAAAGTAATACTTTCATTAGTCCCTGTCCCTATCTTATAGCTAGGATAGCCTTATACCTATCCCATGCATGCTTACACTCCTTCACTGTATTAACCTCTACCACTTCTACTGGAAGACTATTCCATGTATCCACTACCCTCTCAGTAAAGAATTATAGGAAAAAACTGATTCCAGAGATGGTACCACTTCTACTGGAAGACTATTCCATGTATCCACTACCCTCTCAGTAATGTAATACTTTCATTAGTCCCTGGCCTTATCTTATATCTAGGATAGCCTTATACCTATCACATGCATGCTTACACTCCTTCACTGTATTAACCTCTACCACTTCTACTGGAAGACTATTCCATGCATCCACTACCCTCTCAATAATGTATTACTTTCATTAGTCCCTGGCCTTATCTTATATCTAGGATAGCCTTATAACTATCTCATGCATGCTTAAATTCCCTCACTGTATTAACCTCTACCACTTCTACTGGAAGACTATTCCATGCATCCACTACCCTCTCAGTAAAAAAATACTCCCTGATATTACATTTAAATCTTCGCCCCTCTAATTTGGAACTCTGTGGTGTTTTTTTTTTTTTGCTTTCTTTAAACTTAGAGCGCCTTGTGAAATTGTCAGTTTAAAACCACAGAATAATTGTAAGTAAACATATTTCACCCAGATTAAACACATGTACAACATACAGCAAATTAACTTCTTTCACATTTACAAAAAGAAACCCCTGTGACTGCTAATTAAATCCTAGTCTATTGCTCCCTCCAACCCAAACTGTGTACTGATTACACATGCTAACGAGTTTACATAGGGGAGGCGTGAATTGCATTACATGTGATGAAGCATTCACACCAGGGGACCCTTTAGATTCGGAACAGTGGGGGACACGTAACACCTCTTGGGGTAAAAAAGACATTACGTCTCCCCCTTGATTCCAAACATCACCAGGAGGTTATTTGAATACAGCGTAATGTTACACATTTACACATACAGAATACATGTGCATACACATATAAAGCTCTCGGGGGTATTGTAGCGATAGATTGATTTGATTGAGGCAGACGCTTGTAGACTAGAGGAAGATGCTGCAGGGTTCTATATAAAAGGTCTATCCTGGGTCAAAGTTCTAAAAGTGATGTCATCAGCAGGAACATTCCATTGGTTTCCATGGTGATACAGCAAGAACATTCCTTTGGTTTCCATGGTGATATCAGCAGGAAAATTCCATTAGTTTCCATGGAGATATCAGCAGGAACATTCCATTGGTTTCCATGGAGATATCAGCAGGAACATTCCATTGGTTTCCATGGAGATATCAGCTGGTACATTCCATTGGTTTCCATGGAGATATCAGCTGGTACATTCCATTGGTTTCCATGCAGATATCAGCAGGTACATTCCATTGGTTTCCATGCAGATATCAGCTGGTACATTCCATTGGTTTCCATGGAGATATCAGCTGGTACATTCCATTGGTTTCCATGCAGATATCAGCTGGTACATTCCATTGGTTTCCATGCAGATATCAGCTGGTACATTCCATTGGTTTCCATGGAGATATCAGCTGGTACATTCCATTGGTTTCCATGCAGATATCAGCAGGTACATTCCATTGGTTTCCATGCAGATATCAGCTGGTACATTCCATTGGTTTCCATGGAGATATCAGCTGGTACATTCCATTGGTTTCCATGCAGATATCAGCTGGTACATTCCATTGGTTTCCATGCAGATATCAGCTGGTACATTCCATTGGTTTCCATGGAGATATCAGCAGGTACATTCCATTGGTTTGCATGGAGATATCAGCAGGAACATTCCATTGGTTTTCTATGGAGATATCACCTGGAACATTCCATTGGTTTCCATGGTGATATCATCAGGTACATTCCATTGGTTTCCATGGAGATATCAGCAGGAACATTCCATTTTCCTTTTAATACTTGGCTCTGAATGATCCTTTATATAAGTATGCCTATCATTTCAGATTGCTGTCACTCCTGTGATATCATATTGCAGCATATAATGCAGCAGCCAGTGAATGACGGTCTAATACGTTGTAATATTCTGAAGCTTGGATGGTGCTGGCAGATAACTAGTTAATATCCTAGTTGTGTTGATAATCCTGCAGATTACATACCGTGAATGCTGCTCGGTATCCCCTGCAGACCCTCATGTATTATATATATATTACTTTGCTGCTCGTGTTATGTTCTGTTAGTCTGATTGTTGTGTATTTGTCACATTGTCTCCGATTAGCTTTATTTATTTTTGGCGAAACTGATCAGTTTTTTTTCTAAAGAATTATAGGAAAAAACAGATTCCAGAGATGGTATTTTGCACGTTACATATAAATCCTTAAATCCTTTCATCTGTCTCTAATTTATAAACTTTGTTTAAAATATACTTTAAAGATGTTTGGTATTGCCTATATTCAGCAATAAAATAGCAATGCCGTGGGGCTGGTGTGGCGATGCAGTGGGGCTGGTGTAGGGATGCCGTGGGGCTGGTGTAGGGATGCCGTGGGGCTGGTGTAGGGATGCCGTGGGGCTGGTGTAGGGATGCCGTGGGGCTGGTGTAGGGATGCCGTGGGGCTGGTGTAGGGATGCCGTGGGGCTGGTGATGGGATGCCGTGGGGCTGGTGATGCGATGGTGATGCGATGCCGTGGGGCTGGTGATGCCGTGGGGCTGGTGATGCCGTGGTGCTGGTGATGCCGTGGTGCTGGTGATGCCGTGGGGCTGGTGTAGGGATGCCGTGGGGCTGGTGTAGGGATGCCGTGGGGCTGGTGTAGGGATGCCGTGGGGCTGGTGATGCGATGCCGTGGGGCTGGTGATGCCGTGGGGCTGGTGATGCCGTGGGGCTGGTGTAGCGATGCCGTGGGGCTGGTGTAGCGATGCCGTGGGGCTGGTGTAGCGATGCCGTGGGGCTGGTGTAGGGATGCCGTGGGGCTGGTGTAGGGATGCCGTGGGGCTGGTGTAGGGATGCCGTGGGGCTGGTGTAGCGATGCCGTGGGGCTGGTGTAGCGATGCCGTGGGGCTGGTGATGCCATGGGGCTGGTGTAGGGATGCCGTGGGGCTGGTGTAGGGATGCCGTGGGGCTGGTGTAGGGATGCCGTGGGGCTGGTGTAGGGATGCCGTGGGGCTGGTGTAGGGATGCCGTGGGGCTGGTGTAGGGATGCCGTGGGGCTGGTGTAGGGATGCCGTGGGGCTGGTGTAGCGATGCCGTGGGGCTGGTGTAGGGATGCCGTAAGTTTAGAAGAACAGATGGAATAGTGCTTAATATCGGTCTTGACAAACTCCAGGGTCCACTGGTCGTATTGTACATGGGAGTCTCTGGATGTACCTCTTCCTTGGCACTACCAAAGTATCCGGTTGGCTTCGAATTCTACAAATATTTGTCAACCCTTGGTTTTAATATACACAGACTCTTCAAGGAAAGATTCAGGATATAAGTCTGTTTACTTTTCATATTCCACATATTAAGTGTTATTTATATACAAAATATGTGTAAATTTAGGGAGGTTACCAACGGTACCTTGCACGGGGCCCTGTTTTCTGTATCTTGTATTTTGTAATAATGCTCTTATTCTAACTTTAAAGCCATTTACAACTCTGTAGTTTTACACTGAAAAATAATTTCACCAGAGGCTTCTGAATTCAGTGACCTCCAAGAAGGAGGGTCTTGGAGATGGAGGAGGGTCTTGGAGAGACGGGCGGGGTAACCTCACTAATTCTGTTAGAGGTGCGGAGGTTAAACTAATGAGGCAGATGTGTTTTGGTTAATTTGCAGGATAGAGCAGGTATCTGTGAGTTTGGGAGGAGTATCTGAAACTTCCCCCAGGCAGCAGTAAATATTATGTGTCTGACTGTATAAGACAAGTGTGGAAGCCAGACATGCTGACAGCACCTAGGCCTCTGTATAACCTCTTACCTGAGAGAGCAGGATTGCTAGCATGCTAGATGCCGGAGTGCTTCACTAATACATAGTTGCCAACATTTTGGAATTTGCCAGTCCTGGTTATTTTTTTTTTTTGGAGGGGGGTAGCTCGGAAAAGCTGACCTCTACACTTCCCATGATGCCTCCAGTGGTATGCAACCAGAGCGATTAGACCAGGAGGGTTAGGGCAAGAGTCAGGGTTAACTCTAAGGGGGTTAGAATTAAGGTTCTTTAGCTCACAGCTAACCTTTCCCCCAACCCTTACCCGCCCAATGGTTTTTGTTACTATTTTTTAATGCACTAATATTTTTCTGAATGTGGATGAGATTGAGAGATTTGCCCAGGACACCCCAGTATCTTAAAGTACGCCTCCCAAATGTCCTTCTTTGCGGGGTACAGTCCCAATGTTGGTAAGCTATTCTGCTTAACGGGACAGGGGTAGAGCTTGGTAGGATATTGTGATCCCACCGTCGCAGGGTCGGACACATCAGAGAATGTGGCCCACTCCATCCTGCTACCCCTACATAAAGGCCTTGATGCAGTATACACTCTGTACCCCATTATGGATACCCCCCCCCCCCCCATTCTGAAAGCCACCGATATGCCTTGTGCAAAGAATGATTACCCCCCCACACTCACTAAATCTCCATCCAGCCCCCCCCCCCCCCCCCCCCCTCCCTGTGTCTGTATGTACCGTATATCAGCATTGAAGTGTAGCCAATATGTAATCTGTTACAGGAAGGAGAGGTTCTCGCCTGTTTGCATGCGGGGGGCTATAAATAAACCAGAGCACTGAGGTCGAGCTCCTTTTGTGTGACAATTTCCACAGGTAACAAATTCAACAATTACACAGGTCTTGTTTTTTTTCTGTTTTTGCTTTTTGTTTTGTTTGGCTGGGGATTGTGTGTGTGTGTGTGTGTGTGTGTGTGTATGGTGGGGGTGTTCTTTCTCCACCCTGCACTCTTGAGTGTCAATACCACAGAGCTTGCTGAAACTCCCCAAATCTCTCCAGCGTTCCAAGCACAACCCCTGAGTTCAACAAAGAGAGGCTGATTCCACAGTAATGGCTAATGATAGCACTTTATCAGAGGGGAACAGCGGTAGCCATTCCGGCTTCTATATTCTCACTGATGTAGAGCCGCTGGTGAAACTAAAACTACAGGAGAACAGTAAATAGGTTTTAAGTAAAAATAAGAGGGCAAACACCTGTACAGAAAATAGGGTAGGTGTTACTTCGCCTTTAATTAGAGTTTATTTATCCACAAATATACTCTCCCTTTCACATATGAAACCTGTTTCTTTTTGCATCCAAATAAAATAGAGCTTGGTTAAAGAAACATGTAGCAGATGAGGTGCAGGTAAGTTAACACCCTAGTAAATGAATCCCAGTCTTCGAATGTGTCAGATCTTTGGGACTATGCAGTGGGTATGTACAGTGAGTGGGGTGGGGTGAAGATCCACTTTTAATAAGAGAGAGAGAGAGACGGAGGTGGGAAGCTATGGAACATTATTAGCTTTTATATTATTTTGTTCTAGTAAATGCAAGGTTTGTTAACTATTTGAGAGCCAATCATTTCACATCTGTAAAGCACTTAAAATAATACAGTCAGCTAAACATGACTTTCTGTTTAATTGAAAGATTACATCAAGTGTAAGACATTTTTAAATAGAAATGGAGTGCCTTATTAAGCCATTTCTTTGTATTTTTCTATCAGGGAGCTGACATCTTGGGTCAGATCTTCGTTTGTCTGAATCAGGATTCTAAAAAAACACGTCTGCCCCCTGATAGAGCTATACAGAGCAAAGATTCTAAACAACATGTCCGCCCCCTGATAGAGCTATACAGAGCAAAGATTCTAAAAACATGTCTGCCCCCTGATAGAGCTATACAGAGCAAAGATTCTAAACAACATGTCCGCCCCCTGATAGAGCTATACAGAGCAAAGATTCTAACCAACATGTCCACCCCTGATAGAGCTATACAGAGCAAAGATTCTAAACATGTCCGCCCCTGATAGAGCTATACAGAGCAAAGATTCTAAACAACATGTCCGCCCCCTGATAGAGCTATACAGAGCAAAGATTCTAAACAACATGTCCGCCCCCTGATAGAGCTATACAGAGCAAAGATTCTAAACAACATGTCCGCCCCCTGATAGAGCTATACAGAGAAAAGATTCTAAACCACATGTCCGCCTCCTGATAGAGCTATACAGAGCAAAGATTCTAAATAACAAGTCCGCCCCTGATAGAGCTATACAGAGCAAAGATTCTAAACATGTCCACCCCCGATAGAGCTATACAGAGCAAAGATTCTAAACATGTCCGCCCCTGATAGAGCTATACAGAGCAAAGATTCTAAATAACAAGTCCGCCCCCTGATAGCTATAGAGAGCAAAGAGGGCTCAATAAAGTACTTTATTTGTATTCTTTAAATCATTTATATTTTAAATGTTTACACTTGATGCAATCTATTAAACAGAACTTGGTATTTTGCTGACCATATTCCTTTAAGTGCTATACAGATGTGAAATTCTTGGCTCTCAAATAGTTAACTTTTTTTCCTTATCCCTGTTGCCCCTGCCTCCCTGTCGGATTCCCTAGGAACTCCCAAAAATACACAGCCCCTCTGCGGTGATTTATGGTAATTCAATGAAGCGTGAGGGATATACAGGATCCAAATAAAGTAGAATAATGTATTGAACAAACTGGCCATTATACAGGGCTCTGCATGAAAGATTTACAGTTTAATTTGCCAGCTCTAGGTATAAAGGATTACATGTACTAGCTCAAGGTCATACAATGTGAGTGCAATTGGCAGACGCTGGAATCAAACACCAGGCCTTTTAATTTCGACTAGAAACCCTGCCTCTCTGCAAGCAGCACAGTATATTGAGAGGGGAATAAAATAAACCTTCTATATTTCTAACAAATACACAGAGCCGGAATTTTTCAAGACCTGAATCCAGAAACGCATCTACATTTTTATTTTTAAAGGGACTTTATCATTTAAACATTTTATACTCTCAATGCTTAAAATAAAAACAATGATCTGTACAGTGTATTAGCAGAGTTGCAACATGGGCAAAGACAGGTTGTCCCTTTATGACCTGTGGCTTGATCGGCAAATGAACTACTGACCATGGGAAATGTCATTTGCATATCAGGCCACAATGTGATGTTATAATCAGACCTGTTGAAAATCAGTGTATAGATCATTTTTTTTAAATTTTTTTTATTTTTTACATTAATGTTTCGATGAGTCTTTTTAAAATTCTTATCCATTTTTATGGATTTGAATAAAAATGTGTACTACATATCTCTTGATGTTCTGACCCCAGCAGTGGTAGTGGAAAAGGAGAGGGTCATCTCTCGGAGTCTTCGATACCCAAACCCCCTCCCACCCCAGCAAATACCGTCAAATAAATAAACAGTTAGTAAATGGCGTCACCCAGCCAGAGATTGTAAAACGCCAAATACAGCCGATCATAAGGTCTTTTTTTAGCTTCTCTGATTTGAGAGCTGAAAGAGAGTAAATTATTCTCTATGGACGTAATTGAAAAATGGTTTGAGCTCTGCACAAGGGGGATTAAACACCGCTCTGGATATATTCGGCAGAGTCAATATAATTTGGTAGGGAGGAGTAATACCCTAGCCCTATTATTAGTTTAATTCCCCAGAGAGCTGGTAATGCCACACTTCATGTATGTAATGTCTACGCCAGATATCGGGAGGGTGGGATGTTGGTAATCTGGACAATAAGCCCATCTCCGAGCGGGTACGGATGGCGCTGACATCCTGCCCTCAAAGATGGTACCTACTCGGGAAGGGTATCACAATTTTTTGCTCACCGTCCCCATTACAGAGGCGGCCTCTCCATTCGCATACCAGACAGGTCCAACCCATCACGGGAGGCCCGAGACGCGAAATGCGTGGACAGCCTTGCACCTAATGGGACACCAGCCACCCAACAGTGACCGGGCCTACGATAGTCCGAAATGTACGTTTGTGGGTGCTGTGTGACCCTTGCCATTCATTTTGGTTCCAATTTTTCTCACCATAAACTTCTTGCTACTTGACCTTTTACCTCAAGAAGCAAACACATTATTTTATATTTCTGTGGTGTCGTTTGTTGATTCCAGCAGTAATGTTTTGTTTTCAAGAGTGGGAATCCATTATGTCTCTTAGTGCCGCCTACTGGAAAGCTTAAGAGATTAACGGGGGAAGGGGGGGGGGTGTAATGGCCGCCTGTGTTTGATTATTGATGGTTAGAAGGCTGGTGGGGGTAGTGTTATTTAGTATTTAGAACCTTGGGTCAGATCTTCATTTGACTTAAGATTCTAAACAATATGTCCGCCCCCATGATAGAGATAGATATCTCTATCATGATAGATCTCTATAAATATATCTATATATATCTCTATCTATCTATGTTTAAAAAGACTAGAAACAATTTCATTTATAGCATCACAAAAAGGACAATCTATCTATTAAAAGTGTTCAGTGTAATATATATATATATATATATATATATATAATTATATATATATATATCCCTAACTTCTACACAATATACGGTACTCAGTGGTGATGTGAATATTCCTTCATGTAGTTTCTTAGTTAAATTATATTAAAAAAAAAAAATATCTACAAAAGCTCAGTTAAGGTCAGGGTGTTAAGTGTAGATAAAAAATAAATCATGTATTTGGACCCCCCACACTCCTTTTTATTATTCACACTGACTTCGTTCCCTAATTTGATGGCTCAGGCTTCTGTGACTATTGAGAAATTTTGCCAAACAGGAAGGGGGATAATCTGCCTGGGGCAATTATGTGCCACATATCTCAACTGGTCATTTGTAAAATGTACACAATCCTGTTTTACGGGGGATCTGTCTCAATATTGTGTTTTTGTTTTTTTTTTAAATTTATCGTCTTTCAAAAAAAAATGTAGACAGAGGAAATTGCCAGTTTGATTTAATGGACGACTGACTAGTAAATTACATGTATTAATGCATATGAGTAGTAGATATTATTTTGTAAAATTGAATATATGAATGACAGACTAGCACACATGACCGTGTGTTGTGTTACTGGGGGCCCATTAAATTGCTAATCAGAATTAAGATGAGCGTCCCAGCACTTTCCTGGCAGTTTGGCGCGGGTGCCTTGTTGATGATGTGGGGACGCCATGCTGATGATGCACATGCGCAGTAGGGGCTGTGAGTTGTAAGAGGCACAGTAGACTTTGTCCTTTTAATACACAATCTTGTAACTAGTTTAGAGCATGGACAGCTCCATGAGACCCCTCCAACAGTCTCTCAGCAGGCTCTGTGCAGGAGCCAGCCTGGCACAACTGATACCACCTAGGAGAAAGCATGCAACAATGAGGGACACTTCTGGCATCACACTCCCTATTGGTGCATATTTGTGTTTTTCCAGTTCAGGTTTTTTTTTTTTTGGGGGGGGGGGGGGGGGGGGGGTTTCTTTCAATGTGTCATTGCTGGCACCTTTGTAAGCTTTTGTGATTAAATAATGTGTGTATTTGTTAGTGTGATGTCATCAGCAGGCGCAGTCCATCGGTTTCCATGGTGACTGCTCCACCCGCCTCCTGTTGGCAGAATTGCAACCAGCTGCAAAGATGAAGAGATACAGGTTTTTTTGTAATGTCTGTGGTGTCTCCTGTTTATGACATCACTTGGGGCTTTATATGCAAATGACACACCTGAGTTAATTTGCATAGCAAGTCCCAGGTGATGTCATAGACAGGAGACCCCCCCCCCCTGTAAAGCACATGTTTCCCTTGCTCTGTGCATGTGGATGAGCAATGATTACAGCCCAGGCCAGGGTCTCCCTCCCTCTCCCACCATAGAATGATCCCCTTGGCCCTTTATACAAGGCGTGCTGGGATTGGCTCAGCAGCCCAGGCCCCGCCCCCCTCGTGCAGCTCCTCCCCCGGGTCACGTGGGCAGCGGCGCGTGCCGGCATGGGAGGCAGCACGTGCACATTGGGGGCCCACAAGTACCCCAGCGGACCCCCTAAACCACCGCGACGCCGCCCCCCACGGTAAGCAGGAGTCACTCACCATGAGCTGGCTATGGAATCCCCCTGTGTAACGCTTGGCTGGCTGGGCATCGTGAGAGCTGGAGTGCCCAGGTACAATGCCCAGCCAGCCAACAGAACCTTCCTATTACAGCTGCAAGGGTGTGTGCTGGATCTCAGCAATGCATGCACACAGGTGTGATGGATGGATCTCAGCATTGCATGCACACAGGTGTGATGGATGGATCTCAGCATTGCATGCACACAGGTGTGTGCTGGATCTCAGCAATGCATGCACACAGGTGTGATGGATGGATCTCAGCATTGCATGCACACAGGTGTGATGGATGGATCTCAGCATTGCATGCACACAGGTGTGATGGATGGATCTCAGCATTGCATGCACACAGGTGTGATGGATGGATACAGGTGTGATGGATGCAGGCAGGTGTGATGGATGGATACAGGTGTGATGGATGCAGGCAGGTGTGATGGCTGCAGGCAGGCAGGTGTGATGGATGCAGGCAGGTGTGATGGATGGATACAGGTGTGATGGCTGCAGGCAGGCAGGTGTGATGGCTGCAGGCAGGTGTGATGGCTGCAGGCACGCAGGTGTAATGGATGCACGCAGGTGTGATGGATGCACGCAGGTGTAATGGATGCAGGCACGCGGGTGTAATGGCTGCAGGCGGGTGTGATCCATGCAGGCACGCAGTTGTAATGGATGCAGGCATGCAGACACTGCACGCTTTTGACTTGACTATTGCACAGTTCTTAACCCACAGTCTGCACAAGTTAGGACTGGGATGGAGGATGCAAATAATGCACTCTGCATGCGACACATTCACCGTATGGAAAAAGAAACAAAGTCCCATTGCAGCGGGCATTTAACCAATACTGCAAACCCCCCCAAAAAAAGAAATTTAAATAGTGTTTTCCTCTTTGGTGACTAATTTGATCCATGCATCCTACACTTACAGAATCCGTTATCACTGGATTTAGTGGGAGATCCTGCGGGTTTGTACCTGTGAAATATATCGTATCCTTAAATCATACGCCAGCTGATTAGCATGCAGCACACTCGCTCATGCCCCATGCATCCTCTGCGTCTGTCAGACACCTCAGCGGTTACAATGCCCACCGAGGGACCATCTGGGAATAACGGCAATTAAAGAAAAAAAAAAAAAGAATTGTTTAAACTCTAGATAAACACAAAAAAAGGAGAATAATATCAGTCTGTGTGATACTTTTTGGGGAGGATGTGGGAGTTTTTGCATCTGGACCCCTATAAATAGTATGTAAAATAAATGACGCATTAAGTGCTGTCATCAGAGACGATTAACCCTGTAGAGTAAAGCCGTGTGTGTGTCTCACATGCTGGGTGGTCCTTTCTCACATCATCATCTATAAATTAGCCTGAAAAATGACTCATCTCAACACTGAATATACTTAGAATGTGAAGAGTAATTCCATCTCGGCTACTTTGGCCTTACATTTGAGATTCCCTTGTTAATTCCCTTCAGTCTGCCTGGGGAGGGGGGGGGGGGGGGTAGCTCTCTGGATATCCATGTGACAGGTGGGAGATCTGTGTTGTCTCAGCTGTCTGATTCAGACACAATGAGCTGTGTGGGGGTGGGAGATGTGTAGGGACAGTCACCATCTCAACACGCTGCGTTATATAGCATGTAGATGTGACCCTGTAGTCATGTTATCATGTAGTATGACGTTATATTGGGGTAACGTGTGTGTGTTACCCAGGTCATTGCTAATTAAAGTCTCTAACGATGCAAAATGCTGAATGTCACAGCGCTCGTTATCCATGCCTCCGTTACCCATGCCTCCCTTATCCATGCCTCCCTTATCCATGCCTCCGTTATCCATGCCTCCGTTATCCATGCGTCCCTTATCCATGCCTCCGTTATCCATGCCTCCGTTATCCATGCCTCCGTTACCCATGCGTCCCTTATCCATGCCTCCGTTATCCATGCCTCCGTTATCCATGCCTCCGTTATCCATGCCTCCGTTATCCATGCCTCCGTTATCCATGCCTCCCTTATCCATGCCTCCGTTATCCATGCCTCCGTTATCCATGCCTCCGTTATCCATGCCTCCCTTATCCATGCGTCCGTTATCCATGCCTCCGTTATCCATGCCTCCGTTATCCATGGGTCCGTTATCCATGCCTCCGTTATCCATGCCTCCCTTATCCATGCCTCCCTTATCCATGGGTCCCTTATCCATGGGTCCCTTATCCATGCCTCCGTTATCCATGGGTCCGTTATCCATGCCTCCGTTATCCATGCCTCCCTTATCCATGCCTCCCTTATCCATGCCTCCCTTATCCATGCCTCCGTTATCCATGCCTCCGTTATCCATGGGTCCGTTATCCATGCCTCCGTTATCCATGCCTCCCTTATCCATGCCTCCCTTATCCATGGGTCCCTTATCCATGGGTCCCTTATCCATGCCTCCCTTATCCATGCCTCCGTTATCCATGCCTCCGTTATCCATGCCTCCCTTATCCATGCCTCCGTTATCCATGCCTCCCTTATCCATGCCTCCGTTATCCATGCCTCCGTTATCCATGCCTCCCTTATCCATGCCTCCCTTATCCATGGGTCCCTTATCCATGGGTCCCTTATCCATGCCTCCCTTATCCATGCCTCCGTTATCCATGCCTCCCTTATCCATGCCTCCGTTATCCATGCCTCCCTTATCCATGCCTCCGTTATCCATGCCTCCGTTATCCATGCCTCCCTTATCCATGGGTCCCTTATCCATGCCTCCCTTATCCATGCCTTCGTTATCCATGCCTCCGTTATCCATGCCTCCGTTATCCATGCCGCCGTTATCCATGCCTCCCTTATCCATGCCTCCGTTATCCATGGGTCCCTTATCCATGCCTCCGTTATCCATGCCTCCCTTATCCATGGGTCCGTTATCCATGCGTCCGTTATCCATGCGTCCGTTATCCATGCGTCCGTTATCCATGCGTCCGTTATCCATGCGTCCGTTATCCATGCGTCCGTTATCCATGCCTCCCTTATCCATGCCTCCCTTATCCATGGGTCCCTTATCCATGCGTCCGTTATCCATGCCTCCGTTATCCATGCCTCCGTTACCCATGCCTCCGTTACCCATGCCTCCGTTACCCATGCCTCCCTTATCCATGCCTCCCTTATCCATGCGTCCGTTATCCATGCGTCCGTTATCCATGCGTCCGTTATCCATGCCTCCCTTATCCATGCCTCCCTTATCCATGCCTCCCTTATCCATGCCTCCCTTATCCATGCCTCCCTTATCCATGCCTCCGTTATCCATGGGTCCCTTATCCATGCCTCCCTTATCCATGCGTCTGTTATCCATGCGTCTGTTATCCATGCGTCTGTTATCCATGCGTCCCTTATCCATGCGTCCCTTATCCATGCGTCCGTTGTAGCTGCCATTAAATCTTTTATTGCAACAGCAAAAGGCCCTGTGCAGCCCTGGGATCTGCATGTGTCCCCCCACCTGCCAAATATTAAAGGGACTCGATCTCCTCAATACTGTGAATCTAGAGAACACGAATGATCTCTACATTGGCAGAATTGCCAGCAAATGCCTAAATTGGGAGAAACATGTATTAAATGCATATGTGGAGTCTCCTGCTTGTGACATCATCTGTCTCATATGCAAATTACATATTTCCCATTTAAAAACACATTTTTTTTTCTCCATTTGCTTTAAATTCTACCAATGTATCGATCATTGTCAGTCTTTTTTTTTTTTTTTTTTTTTATCTTCAGTCAGAGTAAAAACAATGATGGTTTTGTGTTTGCCTAACTATATCATTATTCCCAAGTAATCCCCAAATCATTCAACCTGTGCTCAAGCATGGGTTCTTTTCTTTGAGTTCTAGCAGGGAAGGTAATGGTAGCAGGCAAGCTGATTGGACTATAGACCATGTGGGCAGCTATGCATCGTGGGGATTGGAGTTGATGGCAGCTGGTATGTCCCAGATGCTAAATCATGATGAGTGGATAAGTGAATTGAGCAGACCCCCTGCTTTTAGATGTCCCAGGTATTGCCACCAAGCTCCACAGCAGATTTGCATGGTGGCCATTGCTAAAGGACAGTATCCCTGCCTCCACTGAGTGTGTGTGAGCAGTGTTACCCAGCAGGGGCAGTGTCAGACGGGTAGAGCAGGCCCTTTAACATCTGTCACCCCTCGCTACCATCTGCTAGACCCCATGGTGGGAGCAATAAGGGGGGGGAGCTAGGGGACAGCTGCTCTCAAACACCTGCTGCTGTCACAGGGGGAAAGTGTAGCCCACCAGGGTAAACAGAAACTGAAAGCATTCAACTCAGGAGCCCACGGCCTCTGGTACGTTGGCAAACTCTCTGCATACTGCAGTGTATCTCTGTATTATATACGGAGTGTGTAGAGTATAGGCAGAGGAGGGCTTGACAGACCTTAGGAGCCAAGCAGACCAATTCGGGAGCCAGCCAAGTCAAGCCAGCATTTGGGAATCTAGGAGCCAGCATTTGGGAATCTAGGAGCCAGCATTTGGGAATCTAGGAGCCAGCATTAGGGAATCTAGGAGCCGGCATTAGGGAATCTAGGAGCCGGCATTAGGGAATCTAGGAGCCGGCATTAGGGAATCTAGGAGCCGGCATTAGGGAATCTAGGAGCCGGCATTAGGGAATCTAGGAGCCGGCATTAGGGAATCTAGGAGCCGGCATTAGGGAATCTAGGAGCCACAGCTCCTGGGCTTTGTGGTATATTATGCTATGTGATGAATGGGATCCAGGGCATAACAGGTAATAGCTGTTTGTTGCTGTTAATTGGACTGCTCATTCTCTGTCTTCTTTTCCTCCCCCCCCCCCCAAACAAACAATAGACTGTAAGCTCTTCAGATGAGGCAGTGTGTTATTTACCATAATTTTACTTGATTGGGGGGCAGACATGTTGTTGTTTAGAATATTTGCCCTGTATAGCTCTATCAGGGGCAGATATGTTGTTTAGAAACTTTGCTCTGTATAGCTCTATCAGGGGGTGGACATGTTGTTTAGAATCTTTGCTCTGTATAGCTCTATCAGGGGGCGGACATGTTGTTTAGAATCTTTGCTCTGTATAGCTCTATCAGGGGGCTGACATGTTGTATAGAATCTTTGCTCTGTATAGCTCTATCAGGGGGCGGACATGTTGTTGTTTAGAATCTTTGCTCTGTATAGCTCTATCAGGGGCGGACATGTTGTTTAGAATCTTTGCTCTGTATAGCTCTATCAGGGGGTGGACATGTTGTTTAGAATCTTTGCTCTGTATAGTTCTATCAGGTGGCGGACAAGTTGTTTAGAATCTAGCTCTGTATAGCTCTATCAGGGGGCGGACATGTTGTTTAGAATCTTTGCTCTGTATAGCTCTATCAGGGGGTGGACATGTTGTTTAGAATCTTTGCTCTGTATAGCTCTATCAGGAGTGGACATGTTGTTTAGAATCTTTGCTCTGTATAGTTCTATCAGGTGGCGGACAAGTTGTTTAGAATCTAGCTCTGTATAGCTCTATCAGGGGGTAGACATGTTGTTTAGAATCTTTGCTCTGTATAGCTCTATCAGGGGGTAGAAATGTTGTTTAGAATCTAGCTCTGTATAGCTCTATCAGGGGGCGGACATGTTCGGAATCTAGAGTTGGATGAAGGTCTGACCCAACATTCTAAACCCAATGGGTTAAACCCATCACTGCAGTGAATAGGTCGGTATAGAAGGATACACAGTTCCTGTTCTCCGTGTCATGCTAGATGGATGGTGTTTTTCCAGTGTTTGCAATGAATAGGACGTTTTCTGCATCCCAGCCAGCACTTGGCATCCATATTAAATAGCGGGGGAGGGCATGGTAAGAAGGAAGTTGTGTATTCTCACCCCCCCCTCCCCGTGAAGTTGGCATGATCCGTTTAAACAGACAGACACTGAAATGCCTGCAACACAGGGCAACTGTTTATAGACATTCATTAGCCTCACAATACTGCTAATCAGCGTGAAGGTCGGATGACGGACCCTCAATGACTTTCAGTCGGCATTGTGCTCAATCCAGCAGGGATACATTAACCAATGACATACCGCGACATGACCCTATTTCACATTTTATCTGCTCCTCTTACCCCTTCCAAGGTTGTGTATGCCCTGCAAGACATGGGGGGAGCAGATCTACGCCTCCATTGTACAATTAAAACCTGCTTTGGTCATTCGGAGGTCGGATATTAGTAAGTGAGAGACACAATGTATCATCAGAATGATCTTGGTGATAAGGCTTGTGATCGGCAAATGGATCTGAGCAGAAAGTAATCCTTTAATTAAAGGGCATAAATCATGAGAAATATATAGTTTAAATGGGTCTATGGAGTCTCCTGCTTATGACATCACCTTGCGACTTGATATGCAAATGACACATGCCCCATTGAAAATTAGATCATTTGCATATGTCATAACCAGGAGGCAATTCTGTTCACACAAAGTGCAGATCATTTGTCATTTGTTTTTATTCATAGTTAATGTATAGGTCGAAATTTGCCAAATTGCACTTATGCCTTGGCTTAACCAATCATGCCAGCCCTGGCTCCTAAAATCCCCACTTCTGGCACCAACGTTTTGGATTGTTTTACACTAAATTCTGTGGATTTACCATTTTGTTGGCTCCTACAGTCTACAGAAATTTCTCGAGCTCCAACTGAGTCTTCAGGTTGTAAAATAAGAAAAAAAAAATGATCTCTTTAATGCCGTATGCTAAACCTAGCTCCCTGCTGACAGATCTTGCCAAACTTGTACCCCTAAGTTACAGCACATTGCATTAGGTCATTAGACCCCAGTAGAGTGCAAGCTTTTAAAACAAGGGTCTTTTGGTTCTTGCAGCCTTACAGTAAATACACTACAGGTATCTTTTTACAAAAGGAAACTGCTGTTTGTTTAAAACCCACACCTTTTCCAAAAGGAAATGTAATCTGATTGCCAGCGTGCGAGGTGTCGGATGTCGCAGATTGTAATCGTAACATAGGTGATAATTTGCAGGTTCTCTAAGAAATGCAGATGAAATGGCAGAGTTTAAAAAGGGGATACTTGTTGTGATTTAGGAGTCAGTCTTGCCGGGAGATGCTCACAGAGACCGTGCCTAGCAGTGGTTGTCTCTGTAAGGTAGGTACACCGGGTGGCATGATCACCAGTAGACCTGAATGGCCTGGACTGTCCTGCAAAGTGTACGGCTGGAGTACTGGAAGGTGCAATGCGGTGAAAACAAGTCTTTTATCACTAGGGGGCTGCAGATGGGAGTGATCTGATATCAAGCCCTGGCTGGCAGATTGATCTCTCCTTTGTATACTTACTTTATATAATCTGTTCCCTTTTACAAACCCAGCTATTTACCATAATTAATGTATAGGCCGAGGACTTACTACAATAGGTGTTTGCTGGTGTCAGCAATGGCAGCTTGATTCTTGTCCAACACATGCTTTGGAGTCTAATTCTGGGATCCCCTCCCACCCTCCCCCCAAAAAAATAAGTATTCAGGAGCCAGCCTAGTTATTAGGAGCCAGGGAAATGCTACTGCCATCGAAGTCAATGTAGACCAAAATGAAGTAGGGATTTTAGGAGCCATAACTCCCTTGGCTCCTGTTATTTGTCAAGTCCCGTTACCCCCGAAATATCATCCCTAACTGATCTTCATGATCCATTCCGATCCGTGTATTTTCTTTTTTAAACTTTAATCTTTTACTTTCCGATTGTTAAAACAGAGTATATGTTACAGGATCGGAATTTGACACTTGGTTTATTTTATTACAGCTTATTGATTCCTTTGTATTATGTTTCTCCTTTATGTAAGTTACTCTTGTATCTGTCGTCTAAATGAGACCTATGCAAATATTGTACAGCTCCCCCTGGTGTTGCGTATTGGACTATTACAGAGGCCTTCAATTCAATAGCACACTGATCCCAATGTGTTTTTACTTTTGAATTATCAGACAACCCTGGTGGAAAGTTCCTTTGGCTCAAAGCTGACACTTAAAAAATATTCTGAATTGGATATTTTGCTGGCGTCTGTTTCTGCAGAATTGCATCCTGTTCCCCTCTTATCAGTACCTTGAGGGTCTCCACACTTCTGAAATAAGAGTTTCACGTTGAACTAAAAACTTGGTAAAAAAACAATTAAGTAACAAAACCCAATAAGTGATTAGCTGGATTATTATTATTATTTTTTATTAATAAAGGACCACTACTTAAAAAAATTAATTATGTTTCGTTGAAAGAGTGCATCAGTTGCGAGCAGGGCTCTCTACCTCATGTACCAGTCTGTTTCTAGTTTGTCTAACTTAGTATATAGTTCCCTTCTATGCTCTGTACCAAGCGCTACATAAATTGTTGGCGCTATATAAATAAATGTTACTGTAATGTAATCAATTGTAGCCATTTTAGATGAGTCATCTGTGCTCTGTATATCTCTATCAGGGGGTGGACATGTTCGGAATCTTTGCTCAGATCTTCCTTCATCCAACCCAAGATTCTAAACAACACGTCCGCCCCCTGATAGAGCTATACAGAGCAAAGATTCTAAACAACATGTACTCCCTGATAGAGCTATACAGAGCAAAGATTCTAAACAACATGTCCGCCCCCTGATAGAGCTATACAGAGCAAAGATTCTAAACAACATGACTGCCCCCTGATAGAGCTATACAGAGAAAAGATTCTAAACAACATGTCTGCCCCCTGATAGAGCTATACAGAGCAAAGATTCTAAACAACATGTCTGGCACCTGATAGAGCTATACAGAGCAAAGATTCTAAACATGTCTGCCCCCTGATATAGCTATACAAAGCAAAGATCCTAAACAACATGTCCGCCCCATGAACTATACAGAGCAATGAGGGCTCAATGAGTTAATGTATAGAGAGAGGTAGCCATTGGCTTGCAAACGTTTGATGACCTCTATGGATCATTCCTTTTCTGGCTCCTTCACGTAACTTGGCCCCCTCTGTAGCTTTCTGTCCTCCCGCTGGGGTACAAGAGGTCACCCCCAGGACTGTATTCTCCGCTCAGGTTTTCAGTGGGTGTGTAAGGGATTGTTATTATATTTTACCGTTAATACAGACAGTATTATAATCCTAATGTTGTTTTGTCTCCTCCCCCCCCAGCACCGGCAGTATTACCCCACGCAGTACTCCCAGCAACTCCCCTGCAGTGCGGAGGCGTCTGGCCAGTGCCGAGGTCGACAGCATGGTGGAAAAGTGTTGGGAGGGCAACGCTGAGCGGTCACCAGTCTCCCTTACTCCCGCTTCCCCCCCTCCGGGCGCATTGCCTATAAACCAGTGTAATGCTCAGCTTCCTACCCCAACCAACTCCCTGCCGGGAACGCCTCTCCCCCCACAGCTCGGCGGACGGTTTATCCGGAACAGCAAGGTGAGAGTAGAGTTAGCGGCGTGTGCTCTGCGTCATGTGTGTCACAGTGTACAGTGTATGACAGTATTTTACTTTCTTTGCAGAAGATGCAGAGCTGGTACAGTGTAAGTATCTGCTGTGGGATTATCTGCCTCTTGATGTTTTCCTTTCATTTGTCTTCCCTCCTTGCCCTTTTCCTTGTCTCTGTATTGCGCATTTCCTGGCTTTTCCTTGTCTCTGTATTGCGCATTTCCTGGCTTTTCCTTGTCTCTGTATTGCGCATTTCCTGGCTTTTCCTTGTGTCTCTGTATTGCATATTGTGTGGCTTTTCCTTGTGTCTCTGTATTGCATATTGTGTGGCTTTTCCTTGTGTCTCTGTATTGCATATAGTGTGGCTTTTCCTTGTTTCTGTATTGCGCATATTGTGTGGCTTTTCCTTGTGTCTCTGTATTGCGCATATTGTGTGGCTTTTCCTTGTGTCTCTGTGTTGCCGTTTTCCGGCTTTTCCTTGTGTCTCTGTATTGTGCATTTTCCGGCTTTTCCTTGTGTCTCTGTGTTGCACATTTTCCGGCTTTTCTTGTGTCTCTGTGTTGCCGTTTTCCGGCTTTTCCTTGTGTCTCTGTATTGCGCATTTTCCGGCTTTTCCTTGTGTCTCTGGATTGCGCATTTTCCGGCTTTTCCTTGTGTCTCTGTGTTGCCGTTTTCCGGCTTTTCCTTGTGTCTCTGTATTGCGCATTTTCCGGCTTTTCCTTGTGTCTCTGTATTGTGCATTTTCCAGCTTTTCCTTGTGTCTCTGTATTGCGCATTTTCTGGCTTTTCCTTGTGTCTCTGTATTTTGCATTTTTCTTCGGTCTTTCCCCCCCCCCCCCCCTCTCACGTCCCAATGTGTCTCTCAGATGCTGAGCCCGACTTACAAGCAACGAAATGAGGATTTCCGAAAAATCTTCAAGAAACTTCCAGATTCTGAGCGACTGATCGTTGGTGAGTGGGACGGGTTGAGGTTTAACAGTTCTAGGGACTGTCGTTTGGTGGGTTGACGTTTTTTTATGGTTCTTGGGAACCTGGGTGAGTGGGATGGGTGGGAGTTTGTGGGTGGTAGTGTGTAGGGTATATGGACTGGGGATTGTGGGTGGGTGAATGGGAGTTTGCAGGGTATATGGTCTGGGGATTGTGGGTGGGTGGGAGTTTGCAGGGTATATGGACTGGGGATTGTGGGTGGGTGTTAGTTTGCAGGGTATATGGTCTGGGGATTGTGGGTGGGTGGGAGTTTGCAGGGTATATGGACTGGGGATTGTGGGTGGGTGTTAGTTTGCAGGGTATATGGTCTGGGGATTGTGGGTGGGTGGGTGTTTGTAGGGTATATGGTCTGGGGATTGTGGGTGGGTGGGAGTTTGCAGGGTATATGGTCTGGGGATTGTGGGTGGGTGGGAGATTGCAGGGTATATGGTCTGGGGATTGTGGGTGGGTGGGAGTTTGCAGGGTATATGGTCTGGGGATTGTGGGTGGGTGGGAGTTTGCAGGGTATATGGTCTGGGGATTGTGGGTGGGTGGGAGTTTGCAGGGTATATGGTCTGGGGATTGTGGGTGGGTGGGTGTTTGCAGGGTATATGGTCTGGGGATTGTGGGTGGGTGGGTGTTTGTAGGGTATATGGTCTGGGGATTGTGGGTGGGTGGGAGTTTGCAGGGTATATGGACTGGGGATTGTGGGTGGGTGGGAGTTTGCAGGGTATATGGTCTGGGGATTGTGGGTGGGTGTTAGTTTGCAGGGTATATGGTCTGGGGATTGTGGGTGGGTGGGTGTTTGTAGGGTATATGGTCTGGGGATTGTGGGTGGGTGGGAGTTTGCAGGGTATGTGGTCTGGGGATTGTGGGTGGGTGGGAGATTGCAGGGTATATGGTCTGGGGATTGTGGGTGGGTGGGAGTTTGCAGGGTATATGGTCTGGGGATTGTGGGTGGGTGGGAGTTTGCAGGGTATATGGTCTGGGGATTGTGGGTGGGTGGGAGTTTGCAGGGTATATGGTCTGGGGATTGTGGGTGGGTGGGAGTTTGCAGGGTATATGGTCTGGGGATTGTGGGTGGGTGGGTGTTTGCAGGGTATATGGTCTGGGGATTGTGGGTGGGTGGGTGTTTGTAGGGTATATGGTCTGGGGATTGTGGGTGGGTGGGAGTTTGCAGGGTATATGGACTGGGGATTGTGGGTGGGTGGGAGTTTGCAGGGTATATGGTCTGGGGATTGTGGGTGGGTGGGAGTTTGCAGGGTATATGGTCTGGGGATTGTGGGTGGGTGGGAGTTTGCAGGGTATATGGTCTGGGGATTGTGGGTGGGTGGGAGTTTAGGGTATATGGTCTGGGGATTGTGGGTGGGTGGGAGTTTGCAGGGTATATGGTCTGGGGATTGTGGGTGGGTTGGAGTTTGCAGGGTATATGGTCTGGGGATTGTGGGTGGGTTGGAGTTTGCAGGGTATATGGTCTGGGGATTGTGGGTATTTGGGAGTTTGCAGGGTATATGGACTGGGGATTGTGGGTGGGTGGGAGTTTGCAGGGTATATGGTCTGGGGATTGTGGGTGGGTGGGAGTTTGCAGGGTATATGGACTGGGGATTGTGGGTGGGTGGGAGTTTGCAGGGTATATGGTCTGGGGATTGTGGGTGGGTGGGAGTTTGCAGGGTATATGGTCTGGGGATTGTGGGTGGGTGGGTGTTTGTTGGGTATATGGTCTGGGGATTGTGGGTGGGTGGGAGTTTGCAGGGTATATGGTCTGGGGATTGTGGGTGGGTGGGAGTTTGCAGGGTATATGGTCTGTGGGATTGTGGGTGGGTGGGAGTTTGCAGGGTATATGGTCTGGGGATTGTGGGTGGGTGGGAGTTTGCAGGGTATATGGTCTGGGGATTGTGGGTGGGTGGGAGTTTGCAGGGTATATGGTCTGGGGATTGTGGGTGGGTGGGTGTTTGTAGGGTATATGGTCTGGGGATTGTGGGTGGGTGGGAGTTTGCAGGGTATATGGACTGGAGTTTGCAGGGTATATGGTCTGGGGATTGTGGGTGGGTGGGAGTTTGCAGGGTATATGGTCTGGGGATTGTGGGTGGGTGGGAGTTTGCAGGGTATATGGACTGGAGTTTGCAGGGTATATGGTCTGGGGATTGTGGGTGGGTGGGAGTTTGCAGGGTATATGGTCTGGGGATTGTGGGTGGGTGTTAGTTTGCAGGGTATATGGTCTGGGGATTGTGGGTGGGTGGGAGTTTAGGGTATATGGTCTGGGGATTGTGGGTGGGTGGGAGTTTGCAGGGTATATGGTCTGGGGATTGTGGGTGGGTGGGAGTTTGTAGGGTATATGGTCTGGGGATTGTGGGTGGGTGGGAGTTTGCAGGGTATATGGTCTGGGGATTGTGGGTGGGTGGGAGTTTGCAGGGTATATGGTCTGGGGATTGTGGGTGGGTGGGAGTTTGCAGGGTATATGGTCTGGGGATTGTGGGTGGGAGTTTGCAGGGTATATGGACTGGGGATTGTGGGTATTTGGGAGTTTGCAGGGTATATGGTCTGGGGATTGTGGGTATGTGGGAGTTTGCAGGGTATATGGACTGGGGATTGTGGGTATTTGGGAGTTTGCAGGGTATATGGACTAGGGATTAAGGATGTAATTGTAGTAACAGGATCACTATGCTCGATGACTGATTACGTATTATCAGTCTTATTATTTCTTGCACACTCAGCATTGTCCGTACACACACACCCATGCATCGCGCTCACCCCGCTGTACTCTGTGCCCCCATCAGATTACTCCTGCGCCCTGCAGAGGGACATCCTGCTCCAGGGACGGCTCTACCTATCTGAAAACTGGATCTGTTTCTACAGCAACATCTTCCGCTGGGAAACCACAGTGAGTACCACTGCCGGCCCTGACCCTGGATCAATTGAATGACAGTGCTGCCTGCTGGTGTGTCCTACAGAGGGTTAAATGGAAACAAATAACTGAAAGCTATGTGGCGCACTAGGTAAGAAGCGATTGCAGAGCAGCCTGCTGGGAACATTACCCAGGACTTCTGGATTTCACACACAACACACAATTTGGATTCAGTTCTTTTTTCCCTGAGCTGACGCATTTTACATTCCCTGGGAGCCCCTGAGGCTGCCCTGTGTCTGTCAGCTAGGTCTAGCTGGAATAAAAGGTGCTAGGCAGCTTGCAGAGAGTCATGGGAGAGTTGTAGTTAACCTGCGGTGGGAGACGTGTTCTGTGCTAGAATATTAAGGGTCACAAGCTGGATTCCTGTTCCAGAGAAAAATCAAAGCTGACTCGCGGGGGGGCACACTCTGTACGTCCACGAAACAGGGTAGGGGGTTCTGGATTCCTTAAAATACTTTCCGTTGTCCTTTTTTTTTTTTTTTTGGGAATAATGTAGCTATTTTTGCTAATGCAGTACTACATTTAAGGTGCAGGTCCACCTGGCTTATATTTTTGTTGGTATAATACATGAAACATGCACTTATTTTTACTTTAATACCATTTCCAGTTCTCCTGTAGTTTTACACTGATTTATAATTTCGTCGGGGCTTCTTAATTCAGGGACATTCCAATAAGGAGGGGCTTGGAGAGATAGAGGAGGAGCTTGGAGAGATAGAGGAGGGGCTTGGGGAGATAGAGGAGGGGCTTGGGGAGATAGAGGAGGAGCTTGGGGAGATAAATCTAGCAACAGCAAGAACTCTATTACAGTCTCTTGGAGTTTTTGGTTGACGGGATGAGCTGGTTCTTCGCAGAAACTCTAAAAAAAAAAAAAAAATCTATACATTGTGTCGGCAGAATTGCAGTAAATGCATAAAATAAGAGCAATATATATTTTAAATGCGTCTGTGGTGTCTCCAGCTTATGACCTCACCTGCGGCTTCATATGCAAATTACACTTTTCCCATGGGAAAAAAATGGTTCATTTGCATATCAAGCCAGGTGATGTCATAAACAGCAGACACCAGACACATTTAAACCATATATTGCTCTTATTTTATGCCTTTACTGCAATTCAGCCGGCACAATGTCCCTTTAAGATGGGGACAAAATGTTTTTTTTTCTTTCTAGCCGTGGCGTTGGCAGACGTGGCTCTTGCCAGACGTGGCAGGTGATACATTGTGTTCCCAGTTATGGGGTTAGGCTGGAACTGTTCAGTATTTAAGAGCTGTACTGGAAACACCGAGGAAGTGATGCACTGGGATTTTATTTTATCAGATCACCATCCAGCTGAAAGACATTCGCTGCATCAAAAAGGAGAAAACGGCAAAGCTTATTCCCAACGCTATCCAAGTCTGCACAGAGAACGAGAAGGTAATCAGGGGAAATCCCGGGGGGGGAACAGGTCCTAAAAAGTCCACGGTGTTCTATTTATAGGTATCCTGGAGAGATAAGAATTCTAAACACATGCAAGCTCTATACAATTCACCACCAAGAAACTACAGCTGCTTGTGAGCTGGTACCTAGATTGATCTTACAGGCCTCAGCCTACACACCATTATATTGTGATAACAATGAAAAATCATCTATGCATTTGCTGCAAATCTGCCAACACAATGTACAAAGTATGAGAAAGACGTGTTTTTAAATGTCTGTGTCCCCTGCTTATGACATCACCTGTGGCGCGGTATGCAAAATACAATGGAAAATGAGTTAATTTGCATATACCGTGTCACTGGTGATGTCATAAGCAGGAGACGTTAATATTATATGTCTGCTCTGTACAGACTCCTGTGTAATATATGTATGCACACACTACAAGTATAGTTATCATTCACCTGGTATTATTATATGTCTGCTCTGTACAGACTCCTGTGTAATATATGTATGCACACACTGCAAGTATAGTTATCATTCACCTGGTATTATTATATGTCTGCTCTGTACAGACTCCTGTGTAATATATGTATGCACACACTGCAAGTATAGTTATCATTCACCTGGTATTATTATATGTCTGCTCTGTGCAGGTTCCTGTGTAATATATGTATGCACACACTACAAGTATAGTTATCATTCACCTGGTATTATTATATGTCTGCTCTGTACAGACTCCTGTGTAATATATGTATGCACACACTGCAACTATAGTTATCATTCACCTGGTATTATTATATGTCTGCTCTGTACAGACTCCTGTGTAATATATGTATGCACACACTGCAAGTATAGTTATCATTCACCTGGTATTATTATATGTCTGCTCTGTACAGACTCCTGTGTAATATATGTATGCACACACTGCAAGTATAGTTATCATTCACCTGGTATTATTATATGTCTGCTCTGTGCAGGTTCCTGTGTAATATATGTATGCACACACTACAAGTATAGTTATCATTCACCTGGTATTATTATATGTCTGCTCTGTACAGACTCCTGTGTAATATATGTATGCACACACTGCAACTATAGTTATCATTCACCTGGTATTATTATATGTCTGCTCTGTACAGACTCCTGTGTAATATATGTATGCACACACTGCAAGTATAGTTATCATTCACCTGGTATTATTATATGTCTTCTCTGTACAGGCTCCTGTGTAATATATGTATGCACACACTACAAGTATAGTTATCATTCACCTGGTATTATTATATGTCTGCTCTGTACAGACTCCTGTGTAATATATGTATACACACACTACAAGTATAGTTATCATTTACCTGGTATTATTATATGTCTGCTCTGTACAGACTCCTGTGTAATATATGTATACACACACTGCAAGTATAGTTATCATTCACCTGGTATTATTATATGTCTGCTCTGTACAGACTCCTGTGTAATATATGTATGCACACACTGCAAGTATAGTTATCGTTCACCTGGTATTATTATATGTCTGCTCTGTACAGACCCCTGTGTAATATATGTATGCACACATTGCAAGTATAATTATCATTCACCTGGTATTATTATATGTCTGCTCTGTACAGGCTCCTGTGTAATATATGTATGCACACACTTCAAGTATAGTTATCATTCACCTGGTATTATTATATGTATGCTCTGTACAGACTCCTGTGTAATATATGCACTCACTGCAAGTATAGTTATCATTCACCTGGTATTATTATATGTCTGCTCTGTACAGACCCCTGTGTAATATATGTATGCACACGCTGGAGGTATAGTTATCATTCACCTGGTATTATTATATGTCTGCTCTGTACAGACTCCTGTGTAATATATGTATGCACACATTGCAAGTATAGTTATCATTCACCTGGTATTATTATATGTCTGCTCTGTACAGACTCCTGTGTAATATATGTATGCACACATTGCAAGTATAGTTATCATTCACCTGGTATTATTATATGTCTGCTCTGTACAGACTCCTGTGTAATATATGTATGCACACATTGCAAATATAGTTATCATTCACCTGGTATTATTATATGTCTGCTCTGTACAGACTCCTGTGTAATATATGTATGCACACACTGCAAGTATAGTTATCATTCACCTGGTATTATTATATGTCTGCTCTGTACAGACTCCTGTGTAATATATGTATACACACACTGCAAGTATAGTTATCATTCACCTGGTATTATTATATGTCTGCTCTGTACAGACTCCTGTGTAATATATGTATACACACACTGCAAGTATAGTTATCATTCACCTGGTATTATTATATGTCTGCTCTGTACAGACTCCTGTGTAATATATGTATGCACACACTGCAAGTATAGTTACCATTCACCTGGTATTATTATATGTCTGCTCCGTACAGACTCCTGTGTAATATATGTATGCACACACTGCAAGTATAGTTATCATTCACCTGGTATTATTATATGTCTGCTCTGTATAGACTCCTGTGTAATATATGTATGCACACATTGCAAATATAGTTATCATTCACCTGGTATTATTATATGTCTGCTCTGTACAGACTCCTGTGTAGTATATGTATGCACACATTGAATGTATAGTTATCATTCACCTGGTATTATTATATGTCTGCTGTGTACAGACTCCTGTGTAATATATGTATGCACACACTGCAAGTATAGTTATCATTCACCTGGTATTATTATATGTCTGCTCCGTACAGACTCCTGTGTAATATATGTATGCACACACTGCAAATATAGTTATCATTCACCTGGTATTATTATATGTCTGCTCTGTATAGACTCCTGTGTAATATATGTATGCACACATTGCAAATATAGTTATCATTCACCTGGTATTATTATATGTCTGCTCTGTACAGACTCCTGTGTAGTATATGTATGCACACATTGAATGTATAGTTATCATTCACCTGGTATTATTATATGTCTGCTGTGTACAGACTCCTGTGTAATATATGTATGCACACATTGCAAATATAGTTATCATTCACCTGGTATTATTATATGTCTGCACTGTACAGACTCCTGTGTAATATATGTATGCACACACTGCAAGTATAGTTACCATTCACCTGGTATTATTATATGTCTGCTCCGTACAGACTCCTGTGTAATATATGTATGCACACACTGCAAGTATAGTTACCATTCACCTGGTATTATTATATGTCTGCTCTGTACAGACTCCTGTGTAATATATGTATGCACACACTGCAAGTATAGTTATCATTCACCTGGTATTATTATATGTCTGCTCTGTACAGACCCCTGTGTAATATATGTATGCACACATTGAATGTATAGTTATCATTCACCTGGTATTATTATATGTCTGCTGTGTACAGACTCCTGTGTAATATATGTATGCACACATTGCAAATATAGTTATCATTCACCTGGTATTATTATATGTCTGCACTGTACAGACTCCTGTGTAATATATGTATGCACACACTGCAAGTATAGTTACCATTCACCTGGTATTATTATATGTCTGCTCTGTACAGACTCCTGTGTAATATATGTATGCACACATTGCTAGTATAGTTATCATTCACCTGGTATTATTATATGTCTGCTCTGTACAGACCCCTGTGTAATATATGTATACACACATTACTAGTATAGTTATCATTCACCTGGTATTATATGTCTGCTCTGTACAGACTCCTGTGTAATATATGTATGCACACACTGCAAGTATAGTTATCATTCACCTGGTATTATTATATGTCTGCTCTCTAAAGGCTCCTGTGTAATATATGTATGCACACACTGCAAGTATAGTTATCATTCACCTGGTATTATTATATGTCTGCTCTCTAAAGACTCCTGTGTAATATATGTATGCACACACTGCAAGTATAGTTATCATTCACCTGGTATTATTATATGTCTGCTCTCTAAAGGCTCCTGTGTAATATAATAATACCAAGTGAATGATAACTATACCTGCAATATGTGTATACATATATGTCTGCTCTGTGCATCTCCTTCAGCTGTCTGGGTGCCAGAAGTCATGCAATCAGGGCTCTGACAGGGGGAAATCTGTCCTTGAGTAAGATCCCATTACCTCCTGTTTGGTACAAGTATTTGGCTAGCTGCCCAGTGTGTTTGTTATGAGACAGGAGCCTCGGATATATACCAGTCGTTGGATCACTTGCCCCATCCCACCAATCCTGTCCTTATCGCACTCCCACCCTCCCTTGACGTCTCTCTATCTGCCAGTCCCGGTATGACTGGCTCGGCACGCAGTGGTACAGGGTGAATCTCTGATAATGGTGTCATCCCATGCGCTATCAGTAGAGGTGACAGAATTGGCGGTGTTTATCATGGAGAGCCTGACCTTTGCTCCCGGGGTAAATATCGGGACATTGTTATCAGTGAACATGGAGAATTGAGTTTCTCATTAACCCGTTATCTGCCCGGCACAGCACACACACTATCAGGGTGTCACTTGCTCTCCTGGTAGCCACGAGACGTGTCACAAAATCCAGACTCTCCTTCAATCCGTGGGTATCATCTCGTGGATCCTGTCTCTTCTGCTTGGGTCCCTGGGTGTACCTTGTGAGTTCTGCTGGTTCTGGGCCTCGCTGGGTGTACTTTGTGGGTTCTGCTGGTTCTGGGCCTCGCTGGGTGTACTTTGTCTGTTCTGCTGGTTCGGGGCCTCGTTGGGTGTACTTTGTGGGTTCTGCTGGTTCTGGGCCTCGCTGGGTGTACTTTGTGGGTTCTGCTGGTTCGGGGCCTCGTTGGGTGTACTTTGTGAGTTCTGCTGGTTCTGGGCCTCGCTGGGTGTACTTTGTGGGTTCTGCTGGTTCGGGGCCTCGTTGGGTGTACTTTGTGAGTTCTGCTGGTTCTGGGCATCGCTGGGTGTACTTTGTGAGTTCTGCTGGTTCTGGGCATCGCTGGGTGTACTTTGTGAGTTCTGCTGGTTCTGGGCATCGCTGGGTGTACTTTGTGAGTTCTGCTGGTTCTGGGCATCGCTGGGTGTACTTTGTGAGTTCTGCTGGTTCGGGGCCTCGTTGGGTGTACTTTGTGAGTTCTGCTGGTTCGGGGCCTCGCTGGGTGTACCTTGTGAGTTCTGCTGGTTCTGGGCCTCGCTGGGTGTACTTTGTGAGTTCTGCTGGTTCTGGGCATCGCTGGGTGTACTTTGTGAGTTCTGCTGGTTCTGGGCATCGCTGGGTGTACTTTGTGAGTTCTGCTGGTTCGGGGCCTCGTTGGGTGTACTTTGTGAGTTCTGCTGGTTCGGGGCCTCGCTGGGTGTACCTTGTGAGTTCTGCTGGTTCTGGGCCTCGCTGGGTGTACTTTGTATGTTCTGCTGGTTCTGGGCCTCGTTGGGTGAACCTTGTGAGTTCTGCTGGTTCGGGGCCTCACTGGGTGTACTGTGTGGGTTCTGCTGGTTCGGGGCCTCGTTGGGTGTACTTTGTGAGTTCTGCTGGTTCTGGGTCTCGCTGGGTGTACCTTGTGAGTTCTGCTGGTTCTGGGCCTCGCTGGGTGTACTTTGTGGGTTCTGCTGGTTCTGGGCCTCGTTGGGTGAACCTTGTGAGTTCTGCTGGTTCTGGGCCTCGCTGGGTGTACTGTGTGTGTTCTGCTGGTTCTGGGCCTCGTTGGGTGAACTTTGTGAGTTCTGCTGGTTCGGGGCCTCACTGGGTGTACTGTGTGGGTTCTGCTGGTTCTGGGCCTAGCTGGGTGTACTGTGTGGGTTCTGCTGGTTCTGGGCCTCGCTGGACGTAGCCTTTTTTTGACTATTACGCATTTTGCAGTCAGTCCGTACATTGGGCACTTTTTTGGTCTCTTTCCCCAGAGTTGAATTGCCTGTACTTTTTGGTCACAGTTGTACCTAGGGCTCAGCCCCCCACCCGCTGTTTGTCTCATCCCAAATAGATGACCCCTCCATCATCATGACTGCAGTTATATCTGAATGTAGTTCTTTGTCTTACTAGCGAGTATGAGATGTGACATTGTTATTTATAATTCCTGTTTAACATGGTGACTGTGACAGTCACCTCTCTATTAAATGATACACTTTATTGGCCTTATTTTAACCCCCCCCTCTCTCCCTCTCTCTAGCATTTCTTCACATCCTTTGGAGCCAGAGACCGGTCTTTTCTGCTCATATTTCGCCTGTGGCAAAATTCTCTACTAGACAAGGTAAGCAAGCCGGGTGACATAACATCGGTAGCGGGGGGGGGGGGGGGGGGGATCATCCTGATATATTAATGAGGACCCCCGGGGATACGGTTACCAGGAAATGCATTGCCTCCGGGCAGACCTGGGATTAGGTGCGTGGGTGATCCAGGTATTAGGACTGGGAATTTAGCACAACAGCATCATAAAGAATTAGCCCACACGGTACAGACCATAACTTTAATAGCTCTATCGATGTAGACGGGCGAAAAAGATCAATATAACAAACATAGACTGTGATAAGAATCTGCGGACTGAGAGTCTGACCACTGTCATTAGTCCCTGGCGTTATATCTAGGATAGCCTTATACCTATCCCACGCATGCTTAAGCTCCTTCACTGTATTAACCTCTACCACTTCTACTGGAAGACTATTCCATACATCCACTACCCTCTCAGTAAAGTAATACTTTCATTATTCCCTGGCCTTGTCTTATATCTAGGATAGCCTTATACCTATCCCATGCATGCTTAAACTCCTTCACTGTATTAACCTCTACCACTTCTACTGGAAGGCTATTCCATGCATCCACTACCCTCTCAGTAAAGTAATACTTTCATTAGTCCCTGGCCTTATCTTATATCTAGGATAGCCATATACCTATCCCACGCATGCTTAAACTCCTTCACTGTATTAACCTCTACCACTTCTATTCCATACATCCAGTACCCTCTCAGTAATGTAATACTTTCATTAGTCCCTGGCCTTATCTTATATCTAGGATAGCCTTATACCTATCCATTGCATGCTTAAACTCCTTCACTGTATTAACCTCTACCACTTCCACTGGAAGACTATTCCATGCATCCACTACCCTCTAAGTAATACTTCCTGATACTCATTTGAAACCTCTGTTAAGACTTGGCGCCTGGCTTTCAAGGTAAGATAAGCGGGGAGCTGGGGAGATAAGAATTCCACACACCTCTTATTTCTGAATAGGACCAGAAATCCTGTTCACAGCTCTAGGATCAGATTTAAAGAGCCTTTTCTAAAATAGATACCGCTGCACAATATGCTGGCTCTGCATAGTGGGAGTTACAGCAGCCCTGGGCTGTGCAGGTTGTAATCTCTAACCCAGAGCAATGCTACATCTGATCTGACCTCCTCTTGCATGATTAGCTATGGGGTTAATTATTAATGCAGGGCAAACATTAATCCTGTTTAAATAGCATGTAAGATACCCTGGGGAGGTCTATAATCTGCTTTCCTCTTTGATTATTTGTTGAAATAATCAAGATGACTGTTTGATTAGCATCGTGACACTGATTATTAACCACAGCATTTGTTGTGTTATTTTTTCACATTTTGTAGTGATTTGTAAACGTGACATTATTATTTATTAACACTTATATCTCACCCATCGGACTGAACCTGCACTGATTTCCCTTCTTGGATTTATTTTACACAATAAAGCACACAGTATATTTTGTTTGGACACTGAAGGTTTCCGACCAGGAAAGGTTACAGCATCTTAACATGTATAGCTTGGAGGAAAGACGTAACAGGGGGGATATGATAGAAACATTTATATACATAAAGGGAATCAACACAGTAACGGAGGAGAGGATATTTAAAGGAAGAAAAACTACCACAACTAGAGGACATAGTCTTAAATTAGAGGGGCAACGATTTAAATGTAATATCAGGAAGTATTACTTTACTGAGAGGGTAGTGGATGTAGGGAATAGCCTGCCAGTAGAAGTGGTAGAGGTTAATACAGTGAAGGAGTTTAAGCATGCGTGGGATAGACACAAGGCTATCCTAGATATAAGATAAGGTCAGGGACTAATGAAAGTATTACATTACTGAGAGGGTAGTGGATGTATGGAATAGTCTTCCAGTAGAAGTGGTAGAGGTTAATACAGTGAGGGAGTTTAAGCATGCGTGGGATAGGTATAAGGCTACCCTAGATATAAGATAAGGCCAGAGACTAATGATAGTATTACTTTACTGAGAGGGTAGTGGATGTATGGAATAGTCTTCCAGTAGAAGTGGTAGAGGTTAATACAGTGAAGGAGTTGAAGCATGCGTGGGATAGGTATAAGGCTATCCTAGATATAAGATAAGGCCAGGGACTAATGAAAGTATTACATTACTGAGAGGGTAGTGGATGTATGGAATAGTCTTCCAGTGGAAGTGGTAGAGGTTAATACAGTGAAGGAGTTTAAGCATGCATGGGATAGGTATAAGGCTATCCTAGATATAAGATAAGGCCAGGGACTAATAAAAGTATTACATTACTGAGAGGGTAGTGGATGTATGGAATAGTCTTCCAGTAGAAGTGGTAGAGGTTAATACAGTGAAGGAGTTTAAGCATGCATGGGATAGGTATAAGGCTATCCTAGATATAAGATAAGGTCAGGGACTAATGAAATTATGCAGATTATTGGGCAGACTAGATGGACCGAATGGTTCTTATTTGCCAGTGACACATTCAATGTTTCTACATATAACTGCTCCTTTAAATCAGTCGTCTTCGTGAGATACATGATATAAGTAGCACAGTTGGACGTTGAAATAATAAGTATTGGCCTCCAGTTAAGCGTTAGAGATGAGGGTGTGTCCCCAGCCTTTGGGAAGACCAAAGTATCTGCTGGTATCTGATAACCTGCGGCCCAGCACATATAGAGCCATAAACATTACACACTAGATCTTGAATAGATTTTTTGGCTGCTTTTTTTGTTTCTATTTATGAGCAGGTTTCTCCTGTCTCCTCAAACTGCACAGATTCTGCTCCATTCAATAGTTATTCAGCCCCGGCAAAATGAAATATAACACGATTTCCTCCCACCAGTTTAGCTATACATTGTGCAGGGATAAAACCTGGCACATTCCCCCTGCTAAGAAACCTCCCTAAGTTTGGTCTCTGCACAATGTATAGCTAATTTGGGAGAGGACATGTTCATCTTGCCTTTTAGTGACTAGGAGGCTTCCATCATGGCCAGATCTCTCCGTTATGGCTGTGGGCACATGACACACAGCCAATAGCAGGAGGGGGGTAAGAGCAGCTCCTCCCCCTACTGGAGGTTTGTTCAGATCCACAGGGGTCAAGAAGCAGCCCCTGGTTATGGCAGCCGGGAAGTCTCAAGAGGACTTAAAAAAACAAAAACCGAATGTGATTCGCTTCCTGGGACCATAACTCACACCTCCTTTTAATCTTTGAGAAGTGGCTTCCTGCCTGGTTTAAAAGCACTTTAAAGAGTGTTTACTTCCCTTTTTAAAAGGTTTCTTTTACTGTTTGCATCTGAAATAGACGTAAAAATGTTAAAAGACTTTTGCCACCTTACCCGCGTAAACTCGACGTGTATATTTACCAATGCCGGCCGGTTTACTACAAGCTCTGCCTCTCAGTTGGCAGAGCTCGTCGGCTGCGGTCTGCACGCACTCAGCCAATCAGTACGGACTGAGCACCCCCACGTCCGGTCGGACAATCTCTCGCTGCGCAAGTTAATATCCCTCCCCTGTTGGAGGCATGTGAAAATGTCGCCAACCATGCTTCCTGGAGAAGCATCATGGCTGCCAGTGAGCGAAGAACCTGCCAGTTTATCCTCATACTGCGTTATATATATATATATAAATGTTCACATAATTTAATAGACCAGTAAAGGTTATCTTTTAATTGGCTAGTTGGAATATAAGAATATTCATTGTGTCTGAGGTTGAAGTGTAATAAGTTAAACTGTAAACTATATTTTTTACTCTAATGAAGAAAAAAAAAATTCCTAAAACCCTGCATACTTTGTGTGTGTCAGAATTAATGGTACATCCAGTCTCCTTTATAACACACCGTCTTAATCTACCTTGTTAATAGTTTATGGAGCCAGACTGGGTCGCCCCCTCTCCCCCCTCCCATTTAGCTAAATCTGTGGGTCCTTCAGTTTCAGAGGGGTAGAGAAGGTGGGCTTTATCAATAAATTAATAATATGCATGTCCCCTCAGTAGTAATGGGAACAAGTATATTAACAGTATAGTGTACAGTGCTTTTATAAAAAAAAATTGACACTAATGAAATATTAGAAAAATATATTTTAATATATATGTGTGTGTGTGTATATATGAATAGAGCTAATCAGTGTAAAAAAAACAACAATTTAATCAGCTTTACAAGCAATGCATAATAATATACACCACTTATTTGTACAGATAAAATGAAAACATCAATAGTATATTGTGAGTTATGAAGTATATAAAGCCATTAAGGGTTTTACAGACATTATTCAAGAAAGAGCCTGCATAGTCTACAAACAGCAAGAGCACAATAAAGGCTTAACGGTTCAATGAAATGCGTTGGGGTTTTCAATCCTTTTATTTTACTCTCACTCCGAGGTGGGATTTTGAGCTTTTTTTTTTTTTTTTTAATAAGTTAAGTTAACCCTTAATGGTTTCATATCCATAGTCCATTATACTTTACTATTGATGTTTTTATTTTATCTGTATATTTAAGTGATATATATTTGTTTAATCTAAAGCCACTAAATATTTATTTTTTTTATATTGCATAGCTCTATTCATACATATATATTTTTCTAATATTTTGATGATCATTTTTTTTTTTTTTTTTTACATAAAAACGCTGTTCCACTATACTGGTTAATATTTTTTTTATTCATTACCAGATTAATCTTAAAGTATATCCAGGGTATTTTCCCTTAAATTGATATTTTTTTTCACCGCTTGGCGTCTGAGAACCAGCAATTAATGTATGTATTTGGTGAAATCCCCCCAGGAGTGGTGTGTGTGACCCATGGCTACCAGGTTATCACAATCACCTCTATAGTTTCTTCTCATATCCCCTCTCCTATGGAATAGAAGCTTTAAGAAACTGTAAGAATAAGGATTTTGAATTTACAGAGGAGCCAGAGAAGATTCAAATGTGTTTTGGCTGCCACCTCCTGGGTAACCACAGCACTACCGTTTTATATATAAATTACTTTATTTACAGATTGATTTAAAAGGACAACTGTTTTGTTCAGTTGAAAGATTGCATTACGTGTAGGCAGGGGGCTGACATCTTGAGTCGGATGAAGGAAGATCTGACCCAAGATTCTAAACATATCCTCCCTCTTATAATTCTATAGAAGGGGAGAGCACTCAATAAGGTGCGTTATCTGTATTAATTCATTAAAGCATTTCTATTTGAAATGTCTGCACGTGAGGCAATCGTTCAATTTACGATGTCTAGGGAAGGTGCGGAGAATAAGCTCCAGTAGTAATAGGTTTTAACCTTTTCCTGTCTACCTATCCTTGTTGCTACGGATGTAATCTTATCCCTGCCCCCCTGTGTATTGTGAGATACGGATGGCACAATCTCTACGGCAGGAGAGTCAGAATCCATCGCTGTCTGTTCTCTGTCTGTATGAAATAAGCCATAAGCTTGCGCCCCAAATAAATATATAAGGATCACGAGGATACAAGAAAATGATTTTACTAAGTGTACAAACACATGGGTGAATAAAATAATAATACATACCAAAAACCATAAACGGGCTGACCTCCCTCCTGTGTGAGATACCCAAGCGTTTCGGCAACATACTAGTGTCCTTAACTTATGCATCCATACTGTGCTGTTTTTGGTACGCATCCATACTGTGCTGTTTTTGGTACGCATCCATACTGTGCTGTTTTTGGTACGCATCCATACTGTGCTGTTTTTGGTACGCATCCATACTGTGCTGTTTTTGGTACGCATCCATACTGTGCCGTTTTTGGTACGCATCCATACTGTGCCGTTTTTGGTACGCATCCATACTGTGCTGTTTTTGGTATGGATCCATACAGTTTTTTCGGGGAGGTAAGCCTGTATTTTTTACAGTTTGTTTGTATGTATGACTTTTTTTTTTTTTTTTTCCTCCGTGTGTTTTATACACTTAGTGAAATCGTTATCTAAGCATTGTGTCCTCGTGATCTGTATATATATATTTTTGAGGTGCGCATGCTTTGTACACTTTTTTTGGTGTTTGGAGGAGGCCATTTTGCCATAGCATTCTATGAGAAACTTTCCTTCTGGGTTTATGGTATTTCTGAATTGTTTGTCCGCAGACCCTGTCCCCCCGGGAACTGTGGCACATTGTCCATCAGTGCTACGGGACCGAGCTGGGACTGACCAGCGAGGATGACGATTATGTTTCCCCACGAGACCTGCTAAACGGACTGGGGTGAGTGTGGGGGGCCCGCAGGCCGCTGGCCACACCGATGGGGGTTTGTGCGAACGTAACATGCTATAATCCGTTTCTGCTTCTGTTTTTTTTTTTTTTTTTGCAGCGTGAGTGAAGACTTTCCAGAGTGCACAGATCTGAGTGACGCCTCCTCCCGCGGCGATACCAAACTGGGTAGCAGCCCCCCACTTCCCGCTACAGACTCCTTCACCTCATTGGCCAGCAGTGACGGAATGTTAATGGTAAGAACCCACCCCTTATTTATACATCAAGATCTATGGCGGTAGCGTTCCCTAGCTCCTAAGAATGCTTCGACTAGCGCTATCTTTAATCATGTTCGTTTGTTTGTTTTTGTAGCCCGCGGAGGATGTTGCAGGCCAGTCAGACGCCTTGTCAGACTCACAGTTAGATGGCTCCTCCAGCCAGACGGTTACTCCCCTCTCGGAGATGGCCAGCACGGGATTGCTGGACTCTCTGCCGGCTCTGGATCTCCTTCCCAGCGAGGATCTGCCCACCGACCCCAGCAACAATTCCTCCCCCAGCTCTACGCAGGATGAAGGTGAGTGTTTGTTTTACCCTCTGTTTGGGAAGGTGACCTTTGAATGGGGTTTACCCTGGGAACAGAGCACAGTGTGAGGTCAAACCAGTCCCACTTTCTCAGGAACACCCCTTCCGTTATCTATAGCTGATCATAGGAATCTCGCACAGATTGAAATAAAGGACCAAAGTCCATCAAATTGGATCCTTCTATCTAGCCTTCTTCTTGCTGTTGATCCAAAAGAAGCCAAAAAACGCTAATTAAGCGATTTTCTAATTTTTTGGGGACTCCAAAAAGCCAATCATATTTCTCCTTAATCAAGAAGCTCTAAATATTTTCTTATATCCAGACCATTTTTAAATGCATCTATTGTGGTTGATAGCACCACCTCTCTTGGCAGTGAGTTCCATAACTTTATTGTCCTTACCGTAAAGAATCCCTTCCTTTGCTGTCTGTGAAATCTTTGCTCTTCCAGTCTCCGTTGGTGACCTCTTGTCCTTGACCTCTTGGTCACTGGAGAGCTTTTTATATTGGCCCAGCACATATTTAGATGATGTTATTATATTGAGAGTGTCGTAGTATTGGCTCTCGGCTTTTGGGAAGGGACAGACTCACCCAGTCCACCTTTCTCTCTGTCTCAGACGCCAGCGGCCTCTGTAAAGATGCCATCTCCACGGATCTCACGGGTAGGCTGCACATCAACGCTGTGTATCACATCAGCGCAGAGCGCCTGCAGCACGCACTGACATCCGACATCCGGTTTATGAACAACTTCATGGAACTGCGCAAGTTTACAGGTACCCGGTCCCTCTGTATTCCGCCCCCCATTTACCCTCACCATCAGACATCAATTCCTACCTGCTGGGCTGCCAGTCCTACATGCCTTCTGCAGGCTGCATAACAGGGTGTCCAACTACATCTCCCATAGTTCTTTGTCAGCTGAGAGGCTGGCAGGGGAGTATGGGACATGTAGTCCTCCAAGAGCTGCAAGGGTACCAGTCTGACACCTTTGCTGCAGAGGCATCAGGATGGTCCGTCCATGGCCGTGATTATTCTCTCATCGTCTTTTGTTTTTCCTCCATGTAGACGTCACCGTGAACCCCTGGGTCAGGGACAGCAGCGGGAAGCAGTCTCGCGTTATCAACTATACAATACCGATCAATAACCCGCTGGGACCAAAGTCTGCCCCGGCCGTGGAAACCCAGGTGAGACTAGAACCTCCGCCATCTTTGGTTTGGGAGGAGCACAGTGGGGGTGATTTGGTATCCCAGTCTATCGGATTACTGGCAGAAAGTCATATCCCTCCCATTGCGCCAGTCGCGTCACTTTCCTTCCCGTATTGGGTTCTGTCAAAAACGTTATTCCTGGGGCAAAGTTCTAAAAGTGATGTAATCGGCACCAGAATTCCATTGGTTTCCATGGAGACTGCACCACTTTTTTAGAACTTTTTTTCCCCTTTATTTCTGGGTTTCTTTTCTCCCCACAGACGCTGTATAATATGAAGGGCTCGATGTGTGTTATGGACGCCCAGGTTATAACTCAGGGGATTCCCTACCAGGATTATTTCTATACTGCCCACCGCTACTGCATCTCCAGCGTGGCCAAGAACAAGGCTCGTCTCAGGTACCACGTGACAGAGAAACGCTGCTTTGTGTCTGAGCCCACTCACCACTCGATTGCTCATTCTCTCTCTGTACCCCATCACTCCCGACTACGCACAGAACACACGACAAGCCTGCACTCTCCACTCACCAGCCCACCCACTCCTGCACCCCCCCTCACTCGCTCACCAACTCCTGCACCCCCCCTCACTAGCTCACCCACTCCTGCAACCCCCACTCACTAGTCCACCCACTCCTGCATCCCCCACTCACTAGTCCACCCACTCCTGCATCCCCCACTCACTAGTCCACCCACTCCTGCACCCCCCACTCACTAGCCCACCCACTCACTAGCCCACCCACTGCAGCCGCACGCATTAGATCACTGAGATCCTGACTTGATTTCCTAAACATTCGGAGCTTTGAAATGTAGACAGACGGGAAACGTCTTCATACTTCCATCCTTTTAGAAATATCTTGGCGCTATGTTGACCGGTCACTGATAAAATGTCTCTGGATCCCGTTATCTCCCCTTCTGATCTGCGGTCCCTTTTTGTCTTTTTCACCTTTGTGTGTTTTTTACCGCCTTGCGTTGGGCTCCTCGTTCCAGCCGTCTTTTTTTTTCTGCCGTTCCTCTCCGTCCCATCAAACCCTTGTTCTGCCCGTGTCTCCCCACAGGGTGTCCTCGGAGATCTGTTACCGGAAGCAGCCTTGGAGTCTGGTCCGGGCCATCATCGAGAAGAATTCATGGAGTGGCATGGAGGAGCACTTTGGTCAACTTGGTGAGTTAAGAACAAGACGAGCCCAATCCAGACGGGAGAAATCCAACGAGAACCAGAAATCAAATAACTCGACCTCTCTCTAGTTCCAAACCAGGCAGAGTAGACTCCCCCCCCCCCCCCCCCCCAAAAAAAAAAAACCTTATCCCAAATCAGACCATATATAGGCTGGATCAGAGAGAAATCTGCTGAAATGGAGAGACAATAGGGGTGTTTGCTCTCTGGTATCTCACTGGGCATGGTCTCACGCATAGCGGTATTATGGAGAAATGCCAAGTGCAGTAAAATTGGAAAGACTTCATGCCACGTTGAACTCTGCGACACCAAATAATGATTAAAGGGACTCTTTCACCCAAACATTGTCACCTCCTTATGACATCACCAGTGGCGTGATATGCTAATAAACTACTTTTCAACGGGAGATCTGTAATTGGCATATCAAGCCGCGTGTGATGTCATAAACAGGAGACGGCTTTCGGTAATGCACGTATGTGTGAAACAGGTTAAGGGTTCTCTCGGTGTACCCACTGGGTTTTCACTTTCTGTCTCTCTGTTTGGCCTGCCGAGGATGTCTTTATGGATCTTTATGTTTATGTAATATGCTTTTACAGGACCAAAAATAAAACGTTTATATATATATATATTTTTTTATTTCCAATTTACCACTGGAATCGGAGTGTCTGCCTTTTTTTCAATGCTGTGTTTCTGAATCTTGGAGTGGTTCACCGGTGTGAGCACCAGTCAGAGGAATATATTAACACCAGTCCCCGGATGGAGCTCACAGCCGCTCTCTACACATCATGAACAGGAGACTCCACAGACATTTAAAGCACATTTTTCCCTTAACTTGGGCATTTTCTTGTCCTCCTGCTAATACAATGTGTAGATTCTCTGCATTCACACTATAAACAGTGTTTAGGTGACAGTGCTAATCAAGATGAGTATCGTGCGGCTCTCCGATGACTTGTCCAGGTTTAATAACGGTTATGAAGGTTTTGGGGACAGTTGAGCCATTTTACAAATCCGTCTAAATCTCTCTGCTTTACGTTTTTGTTTGTTTTTTTTGTACTAATGGCGTCTTTTTTCTTTTTTTCTTCTTTGTTTGCTCCTCGGCCCTGATCGTCTCTCAGGCGAGGCAGTGGTGAAGCTGGAGCAGTGCTGTATCGAGGAGCTCGGTGGCCGAGAGAAACCGTCCCTGCGCCGCAGGAAACGCACTCTGAGCTGGAAGAATCATCACAGCGAACCGCTCAGCTCCGCCTCTCCCCCCTTGGAGATTGAGAGAGGACCCCGCAGCTCCCGAGCCTCAGGTGTGACAAAGACCCCATTAGGACCTCACACCCAAATGTAAAATGGGACAGACTGCATGTCCTGAAATGGGCTACTCCCCGGAGGGGACATTTGTTTTAACCCTTTGAAGGACAGCTCTCGACAAAAATGAGAGAAAAAATGTCATTGTTTAATCGAAAGATTTCATCAAGTGGAGGCATTTTAAATAGAAATGTTTTAATGAAAGAATACAAATAAAGAATACAAATAAAGAATACAAAATAAGACTACAAATAAAGAATTCAAATCAGAAGGCGGACATGTTTTTAGAATCTTGGGTCAGACAAAGGAAAATCCGACGCAACATGTCTGCCCCCTGATAGAGCTATTCGGCCCAAAGAGTGCTCAACAACGTACTTTATTTGTATTCCGTCATTTCTATTTAAAAATGCCCATGCTTGTTGCAATCTTTCAACTAAACATGACTCCATTTTGTGCCGATATTTGTCCTTTTAGAGACGCATAACTTCTCCCGGGTACATCACGAACGTGAAGGGAGTGTCGTTTGTATGGAGTATACCAAGGGCTTCAATCATGAAAAGGGGGGAATTGCAGGCCATTGACAAGAGAATTTCAAACTTAACGCAGACACGAAACATTGATTCGGCTACTTTGCTCTCAAAGTTGTAATTCCCTTGCCAATGCCCTGCAGTTCCTTCGTTCATGAGAATATACATAAAATAAGTGAAAAATGGCACAAAGTAAATCAACTTCTGGTGCTTCAAAGTCTAGGAAGAAAAATAAAAACCGCAAACTGTTAAAACTTCCATTACTGCGATACTAAGCACAAAAAGACCACCCATGTGCATTTAGCGTGTTCAGGGTCTGCTCCTGCCGCCCTGTTCTGAGATTGTGAGCCTCCTGTTGGGAGTTGGCGAGAGAGCCACTGTCTGACGGTATTTCTGCCTGCCCTCGTCTTATGTATAACTCCCCCTTGTGTGTTATTTTTGTGTTGCAGGCAGCGTATCCTCACAGCTGTCCCATTTGTCTGACCGGGGGTCCGCACAGAACATCCCCACCGCTCTGTTCATCATCAGTATTGTGTGAGTAATAAATCCACTTTGACCAGTGAAAGTTCGGGGGGGGGGGGGGGGGGGGAGCGTTTGGGCGTGTGGAGTTCTGAGCGTACAGCTGTACACTGAGAATCTGCAAATGTACAGTACGGGGTGGAGCTACCCGGCAATTCTGCAAATACAATGCAAATAATTCTTCATTTTGTTCTCTTGGTTCACAGTATGAGCGATGTTTGTTTGTTTATTTGGGTTGACAGGGACCCTTTAATAAGCCCATGTGTCCCCCTTTGTCTCTCCTCAGGCTCCTGGTCCTTGTGGTACTAAATATGATGCTTTTCTATCGCCTCTGGTCACTGGAACACACGGCACGCACATTCCAAACCTGGCAGAGTTATGCTGTATCCCAAGGGTAATACTCGTTACTAATATTATCCCGCGCAAGCCTCCGGGCGTTAACCGAAGCTGCCTCGTTATGGAAGAGGGCTCTGATCTCAGGGGCCCAGCCTTTACCTTGTCACAATAGTGTAATGCATTGTGCGGCTTGCAATATGAAGAAGTACAGAAGGAAGCTCTGGGATTTAGACATACAGAGCAATTCTGGGGCAAAGTTCTGAAAATGGAGCTGTCACCATGGTAATCAGTGGGATGTCCCTACAGATTGCCCCAGAGTTGCTCTTTCTAATAAACCTTTGCTCCTCTCATATTCCAAGCTGGTCCACTGTCTTAAAGCTTTCAGATAACACGTGTCCCCTCTGATTTCCCAGGAGATTCCCTCAGACCTCCGCGGACTGGGCAGAAATCCTGGAGCTACAGAAGCGGTTTCACAGCGCGGAAGTACAGAAATGGAAACAGACGCTGCGCGCGTCCGTACAGCTGCTAGACGAGGTCAGTACCCAGGCTACCGCCTTGTGCCGTGACTGGAGAGAATAAGAAATGGTCCATACATTGTGTTAGCAGAGCTGCAAGAACATGTATAGACGAGGAGACAAGGGTCTTAAATGTGTCTGTGGTGTCACCTGTTTATGACATCATTATGGAGCTTCAAATGCAAATCCCGCATTTCCCACTGAAACTCAGTTCATCTGCCTATCAAGCCACAAGGTGATGTCATAAGCAGCAGACACATTTGAAAACCTATCTCTTATTATTTTATAGATCATATTTTATTCTCTACATTCTCAGTATAAGCAAAGTGCAGCCCACCCGACATTCATACCACCGGTTGGTTCCGTTTGTAATCCAAGACAGAATCGCCGGCAAATGCGTAGATTCAGAGGGAAAAAATGTGTTTTAAATTATCCACTTCAGTGGGAGAGATGTAATTTGTATGTAAAATTCTGTGCATTTTGCTTGCAACTCTGATAATGCCACATATAGGTGACCAGTCCCTTTAACAAAACCCTGCACAACGCAAGAGTGACCTCATCCTGATCTCTGCTCCTATCACCCCCAGCCCACAAGTAACCCTGCACTGACTGGGCAGAGAGAGTGCTGTAGCATCTAATTACTCATAATCCGTTGAGGTTTTTTTTTTACTCCACTTTGGACCAGTATATGGGAGAAGGGCCATTACCAGAGGGCCAGGGATTGCTGACCCATTTTGGTATTATTAACTAGGGATTTGTAGATGGGATATCAGAGAAACTAAACCCGGAACTGTGCAAATGGTTCACGAATAGCTAGGGACTGGATGATCCAGAATCCAGGCCAAGGGGAGATGTAGAAGCCCCTCAGACACACTATTAATAACTCTCCTTTCCTTCCTACCTCTCTCTCTCTCTCTCTCTCCTCTACATCAGATGCGGATGTCATTGCACAGACTGCAGCAGGGAGTCCTTGTGAATGACCCCACCGCAGACCCCCTGGAGGAGGATGCCCTGTCATGACAGAGACCCCCCAAAACACCAATCCATTGGGACATTCCATAAAAAAAACAAAAACAAAAAAGAACTGCAGATGCAGGCCAGGTCCAGACACGTCACAGCACCCTGCCTGGCCGTGAGCGCAGGTTAACTCGCTGGGGACGGACATTTCACGCGGCGTACAGATCCCTGGGGGTCACCTTGTCTCCAGTGCTGCTTAACGAATATTGTAGAGCGAGCGTGAGTGCTCTCCTTGTTTCCCCCCTCCCCCCCCAAACTCGTTCTTCAAACAAACTCGGAGGAAGCGAGTGCTGGAAACTGATCCCTCTGATAGGGTTCCAACCAGTCCCCGAAAAACTGGCCACCCCTTGTTTGACGGCCCTTATTTTTTTTTTTGTACAGAAGGACTGGGGGGTTAATTAAGATGACATCCCCCCACACATTAATTTCTTATTTTTCAATACCTCGATAACATGCAGATGGCAAACTGATCCGTTGACCAGATTCCACCACTTCCGAGGCTCTTAGAAACGTGGTTCTCGAGTGGACAATGTTCTGGACTTTCTCTTTGTGGTTCCTGAGTAAGCCATAATGATAGGTTTTGTTCTAGGGTCTCAGGAACCTTGTAACAATCTGGGTTCTGATCATGTTTAGTAGTTATCCGGTGACATCTAATGATGTCACCACATTGGTCTAACCAACCAAGTTCTGAAACACAGTTCGTCTCTGTCCCACCAGACTCCGGCCGGGCAGACAGTTGCTGGTTCTGTGTTTTTTTTGGGGGTTTTTGTTTTGTTTTTTTATAGAGGGCACAAGGTCTTTATTTTTTTAGATCATTGCCCCTCTAGCCATCGTTTCAGTTTCACCCCCCAGTTCCTGGTGTAATTGCATTGATCAGATTCAATGCATTACTTATTAACTGGTCTATTACTGTAAAGATTTAGTTATTTATTTTGAGAAGATTTAGTTTTATGTTTAAAAGAAAGGATGGGTTTTATTTACCTTTTTTTTTTTCTTTTTTTTCCCCTCCTTGACATTTCAAAGGTGATGTTGTATTGGCAGAAAATACGATGGGGGGGGATCATTCCGAAAACAGTGAATTGTGTTGAAAGGATTTTTCTGGGAATGTAGAAGATGGAAAATGATCTATACATTGTGTAAGCAGAACTGGAAGCAAATGCATAGGTAAGAGACCTGTGTTGGAAACACGTCTCCTCCTTATGACATCACCTGTGGCCTGATATTCCAAGAAACTAGTTTTGGGGATTAAAACGAGACACTTTTCAAACGTATTTTTATTTAACTCGGCTAAGAGAAAAATGTGTCTGTGGAGTCTCCGGCTTATGACATCACCTGTGGCCTTGATATGCAAATTACACATTTCCCATTTAAAGCCAGAAGGTGATGTTACAAACATTAATCTGTGCTTTTGCTTTCAATACTGCTAAGGCAATGGGAATTATTTATAAACACAGTGCCAAATACTGGCACTATGTAGCGGATGTGTTATATAACCCCAATGCCCCCTCCCGGGATTTTCATTTTCGGACATTTTACTGTGCAAGAAGTTTTATACATTGTATGGATCATTTTCAGGATTTTAAAAAAAATTCTCTACATGTTTAGATAAGAGTAACCTTTCGGTTGACCAAACTCAGACCCAAGTTGGAAAAATGTCAGGCTATTTCGTCCTGAGTTTTGTAACGGTCTCTCAGGTCACCGTTTTGTCAAAAAAAAAAAAGTCCAGAGCTGCTGGTTTCCCAGCCCAACTTCGCACAGCATGGTGGACACACTCCCCTCCCCAGTTATTTTGTAGACCCCCCATCATGCCGAGCTCGCTGCAGGTTTGCCACGCTTGTTGTGTGGATCATTGTTATGTTAATTTATTGTCCCGTTAGGAGATTTCAGTTGCCAGTAGTGTTAATTTATTGAAGCGATCACAAAGTATTAGTCTCCTGTCTTTTCACTGCCAGAAACACCTCCCACCCCCACCCCCGGAATCTCATTTTTTATTGTACCAGGAAGAAACCCCCGTCAGAATGGGCTGGCCCCATTCAGCGTTTATTTTCAGAGTGTTTAATATATACCTCACAGATTATTCACCGTCACTGTAACAAGCTGCATCTTCTGTGGGTCAGACTCACCGGTCTCTATTACCATGTTAACTAGGCCGAGTGATGTCCTTGTTTCTCCCATGATAAGCAGCAAGGTTTCCACTTTAAACAGGGACACTTCTAAAAAGGTCCCCTTAGTTTGATACTGTGATTGTAGTCATTACATTTACAGTATAAACAATATTTAGGTGACAGAGTCCCTTTTAAACAAGACATCTAGTTTAATTTAGGGTAATAGGATACTCCTGTAATATCCGGGGGAGCTGGTATTGGCACAGCCAAAGACACCTCCATTTATTTCCGGCCATAAAGGCTTACCAACTCCCCGGCTACGTCTAAGTTTTGCATGCCACTATTCAGTGTGTAGAAGTCAAGTGACCCAACAGAACCACGTGGATTAGTTGATTGAGCTCCTACTGGTCACACTGCAAGGCAACATGGGAAAATGTGGCTGGTAAAAAAAAAAAAAAGGGCAGAGAAATCACCCATAATCCTATACCTAGAAAATGCATGCAAATCTAAAGTGGGAGGACTTTGCACATATTAAATATGACATATCAGTAACCTCTCTTTTTCAGATCAAACAGAGGTTGCAAAGTGGTACTCTTTGTCAAATTAAATAACGAAACTAATTACATTTAAACTATGTTAAAAAGCATCCTGTGTACCGGTCTCAGTGGACTGGAAGGAGATCTCGCTCCGGCCAGTCGTCTTGTCTGCGCGGTTTGTACACAGCAAATACCCGAGCGCAGATTATATCCCTTCCATTTCCCAGTGTTCAGAAACTCCAGGCCATAACTTCCGTTCCCGATGTTTAATAATTTTTTTTTTCACTTTTTATTTTTTTTTATAATTATGGTAAATGGAGGAGTACAACCACTACTCTAATCCACCCCCGGACATTTCTGTTCTGCCACACTGTATTAAGTTATTTTTGCACAAATCAATGTACTGTCACTTTAAAAGGTGTTGCGTTAATTGAAAAGGGGTGTGTCTGTGTAAGGGGAGGGGCTTGGCTGATGAAAAGGGTCTAGTTTATCATAACATTTTTTTTTTTGTTGTTGTTTTTTGGCAGGTACAGTCGCTAGTTAATGGAGAGCCTGCTCTGTATTTCAAAATTATGTTTAAATACAATAAACCAGTTTGGTCTGTGCCAATCAATGTGTGCGTTAAAGATACGTGTTTTAAACACCCCTTGGCAATTCTAGCAGACGTATACAATACATATGCCATATGGATTTTCCTTATATCTATTAGCAGTCATATGCTCCTAATTGCTTTGGGAGATCTGGGTAAGCTCTCCTCTCATGTGATAAAGACGAAAAAAATACACATCCATTCATTAGCTGTATGAGTTAAAATAAACCAGCTGCGCCCGCCAAGCCGGTGCTCTTTGCTGATGGAGCCAGAGTCTGGTTCTGATGCAGCTAAAGTTGCTCAATAATTCTGGCCATACTTCATCTCTGACCTAGAGGAGAGCCAGTTAGAGACACAACAATAAGAAACAAACAAAAAAACTTCAATTCACGTTAGTTTTTTTTAATGTATAACTTTAAAAAAAAAAGTAAAAATCCAAGGGGTGTTTAAAAAATATAAATATGCTGCACCAAAAAAAATCATTGGTCCTTTTACCAGAGAAGCACTTTGGCTGCAAAACGTTCTAAAGGACAACTGTCGGCAAAAAGGAAGCTCTGTTAATTGAAAGATTGCATCAAGTGTAGGCATTTTATATAGAAAGAATACAAATACAGCACCTTATTGCCCCATCTTTACTCTATATAGCTCTATCAGGGGATGGAAATGTTGTTTAGAATCTTTGCTCTGTGTAGCTCTATCGGGGCGGACATGTTTAGAATGTTTGCTCTGTGTAGCTCTATCAGGGGCTGGAAATGTTGTTTAGAATCTTTGCTCTGTATAGCTCTATCAGGGGGCAGACATGTTGTTTAGAAAATTTGCTCTGTATAGCTCTGTTTAGAATCTTGGGTTGGATGAAGGAAGATCTGACTCAAGAATCTAAAACATGTCCGCCGCCTGATAGAGCTATACAGAGCAAAGATTCTAAACAACACGTCTGCCCCCTGATAGAGCTATACAGAGCAAAGATTCTAAACAGCATGTCCGCCCCCTGATAGAGCTATACAGAGCAAAGATTCTAAACAACATGTCTGCCCCCTGATAGAGCTATACAGTGCAAAGAGGGCTCAGTAAGGTTCTGTCTTTGTATTCTTTCATTAAAGCACCTCTTTGTAAAATGTCTACACTTGATGCAGGCTTTCAAATTAAACAAATGTATTTTTACTGACTGTTTCTCTTTACTTTGTATAGAAGAAAGAGGAAAGGCCTGCAATGGATTTGTATTTTGTCTATGCTCAAATGGGTTAATAGTCCTAGCTGCAAGGATCCAGGATGCTTTGCAAAGTTTGGGGGAGGAGGGGATGACACCAGGCAGCTCCAAAAGTTTGGGATTCCACCTGAATCCTTGAGAAGCCTAAATAAGCTGTTATCCCCTTCAGCCTGTTACAGATAGCCTGGGGGCAGCAGTTTTTTCGATCACCAGGCGCCTTTCCCAGTCTGACCTCCAGTGGGATTAATATTCCAGGTTAACCCTTTGTGTGGAGAACAGAGCCCCAGGTCCGCGATCTTGCTAGCCGCCACACGTACATCGAATTTCGGACGGTGGAGGAGACTAGATAGACTTGAAGAGACTGTGTGAATGTGTGTATCTCTAATATTTATTAAAATCATTGGAAATTACACAACTGCGTGGCGTCCGTATCATTGTGTCAATTCTTCTGCAAACGAGACAAGGGGTACGGATTTGGGGAAGCTTTTCGGGCGAACGGTTACGATCGCTTGCAGTAATGGTATAGCGTATAGACATGTGCATTCGTTTTCGGACGAATGCATTTTCGTCCGAAAATAGCATTTTCGTCCATTCGTCTGAAAAACGAAGAACGAAAATGCTAAGCTAACGAAAGCCGAATGAACGAATGGTTAATAAACGAAAATCATTCGTTCATTGGTCCATTCGTAGTACTATTGCATTCTATAAGCCGAAATAGAGTCGGTTTATAGAATACAATAGCATTTAACTATACGGAGACAGAGTCTCCATTCATAAAATTATGAATGGAGACTTTGTCTCCTTATAGTTAAAAGCCGACAGCCTATAAACCGAACGTTCGGTTTATAGACTTTCGGCTTATGGAATACATGTATTCCTATTGGTATTCTATAAACCGAACGTTCGGTTTATAGGCTGTCGGTATTTTACTACACGGAGGCAAAGTCTCCATTCATAATTTTATGAATGGAGACTCTGTCTCCGTATAGTTAAATGCCCACATTATATATATATATATATATTGTTTTCCTTATGAACTTTAAAAGCATCTTTTTATTTTGTAACAAAGTTTGAAAATAAGTAGTATTTACGTTTGAAAATGGACATCTGCAATGCACAGTTAGCTGAAAATGAACAATAATGTTGGATATGTTTTAACCTACACATCATACAAATGACTATACATTGTTAGACACGGTATCCCCTACTCATGGCTTATACTGTGAAATGTAGAGAATAAAAAACAGTTTGAAAATAATCTATACATTGTACAAATGCCTGAATTCGGAGACAAATGTGTTTTCAATCTGTAGAGTCTCCTTCTTATGACATCATCTGTGGCCTGGTATGCAAATGAACAGCTTTTTAAAGGGGAAGTGTGTCCTTTGCATATTAGGCCAAGGTGATGTCATGAGCCGGAGACTCCACAGACACGTTTAAAACAAATTTTTCTCCTAATTTAGGCATTTGCTGGCAGTTTTGTCCATACAATGTATAGATCATTTTCAAACATGTCTTATTCTCTACATGTGATACAGTCGCTTTAAATAACATATTTTAAATACTTTATAAGCACCCACAGGAATGGTAGGTGTAATGGATCCGGACCATCATGCCTTGCACGCTGCCCCACAATGCACTGAGACGCATTTACCAAAATAACTAATTACTGTAGAGCAGCCCCCCCCCCCCCCTCCTCGCTGGGAAGGAGATAGTCATTTTACACACTGCCCCTCAGCTCTGTTTTTCCGCTGATACAGAAAGAGCCAAATCAGCACCTCTGAATTATTAACGAGATCCACTTTCCGATTAACCCATACCTGACCGTCTAACGTCAGTCCTGCCAGATCTGCTAGCAGAGAGAATGCGCCATTTAAGGTCTCGCAGGATACCCCCGAGGGGCTGATCCGACTCCATGTGCAAAAAAAATCAATTAAAAAAATGGCAGTATGTGCAATGCTTTTACATGTAGTAGATACGTGGAAGAGACTCCCAGAGGTGACAGGAGTTAGTGGGGCACAGGTTAAGGCTCTAGCCCTCTGTATGAAGAGACAATATGAATTACAGAGAACTAAACAGTGTGTCTATTGAGACGGAGAATAAAATACAAATCATCCGTGCCTTGCGTTAGCAGGATCGCAAATAAAATGTATAAGAGAGAAATGTGTCTACTGCTTATGACATCACCATATGGATTAATATGCAAATTGCACAGTTCATCCACAGGAAGCACCACAGACACAAATAATAACACATTTTTCTTAAAGTGACACCAAACATTGGGCTTCTAATGTGGCATCATGGCCGCTGGTCAGTACAGACCAGTTTATCCTTATAATAGATCCTCTCAATGGTTCTCTTGCGCTTAGACATCGGATTTACTAAAGAGAAGGAAAACCAACATTTGTAGCCTTGCTTTGTTTTACTCTCTGCATTTGCTGCAGATCATTTTTATTCTCTGTATAATCATGGTTTGGGTGATGGGGTCTCTGTGAAGACGCCCAGGATGCTGTGCTGAGGGAGAATGGCACAGCTCGATGGTGGCTAACCTTTGGCACCCCAGCTGTTGTGCAGTAAGATTATCTATGATGCTCAGCCAGCCGCGCAGGGATGTGGATGTAATGAGACGTGTAATGCTGCTACACTTGCTTGCAGGTCGTCCATCCCTGTCTCCTGTCTCTGCTTCTCACCCTGGAGGATATATTACTCACCAGCCTATTAAAAAATTTCCCCATTAGCAGTGCCCAGCCTCAGAAACACACACCATGCTCAGCCGCAGGAACACACACCATGCTCAGCCACAGGAACACACACCATGCTCAGCCTCAGAAACACACACCATGCTCAGCCGCAGGAACACACACCATGCTCAGCCACAGGAACATACACCATGCTCAGCCGCAGGAACACACACCATGCTCAGCCGCAGGAACACACACCATGCTCAGCCGCAGGAACACACACCATGCTCAGCCGCAGGAACACACACCATGCTCAGCCACAGGAACACACACCATGCTCAGCCTCAGAAACACACACCATGCTCAGCCGCAGGAACACACACCATGCTCAGCCACAGGAACACACACCATGCTCAGCCTCAGAAACACACACCATGCTCAGCCACAGGAACATACACCATGCTCAGCCGCAGGAACACACACCATGCTCAGCCGCAGGAACACACACCATGCTCAGCCGCAGGAACACACACCATGCTCAGCCACAGGAACACACACCATGCTCAGCCACAGGAACACACACCATGCTCAGCCTCAGAAACACACACCATGCTCAGCCGCAGGAACACACACCATGCTCAGCCACAGGAACACACACCATGCTCAGCCACAGGAACACACACCATGCTCAGCCACAGGAACACACACCATGCTCAGCCTCAGAAACACACACCATGCTCAGCCTCAGAAACACACACCATGCTCAGCCTCAGAAACACACACCATGCTCAGCCACAGGAACACACACCATGCTCAGCCTCAGAAACACACACCATGCTCAGCCGCAGGAACACACACCATGCTCAGCCACAGGAACACACACCATGCTCAGCCACAGGAACACACACCATGCTCAGCCACAGGAACACACACCATGCTCAGCCTCAGAAACACACACCATGCTCAGCCTCAGAAACACACACCATGCTCAGCCTCAGAAACACACACCATGCTCAGCCACAGGAACACACACCATGCTCAGCCCAAGATACACAGATTAACATTTTACAGGCAGGAGTAATAAGCAAAGACAGCACTGTGATACTGTATATAATCTATACATAATCCCCTATATACAGGGATCAATACAGCACTGTGATACTATAATCCCCTATATACAGTGATCAATACAGCACTGTGATACTATAATCCCCTATATACAGTGATCAATACAGCACTGTGATACTATAATCCCCTATATACAGTGATCAATACAGCACTGTGATACTATAATCCCCTATATACAGTGATCAATACAGCACTCTGATACTATAATCCCCTATATACAGTGATCAATACAGCACTCTGATACTATAATCCCCTATATACAGTGATCAATACAGCACTCTGATACTATAATCCCCTATATACAGTGATCAATACAGCACTCTGATACTATAATCCCCTATATACAGTGATCAATACAGCACTCTGATACTATAATCCCCTATATACAGTGATCAATACAGCACTGTGATACTATAATCCCCTATATACAGTGATCAATACAGCACTGTGATACTATAATCCCCTATATACAGTGATCAATACAGCACTCTGATACTATAATCCCCTATATACAGTGATCAATACAGCACTCTGATACTATAATCCCCTATATACAGTGATCAATACAGCACTGTGATACTATAATCCCCTATATACAGTGATCAATACAGCACTGTGATACTATAATCCCCTATATACAGTGATCAATACAGCACTCTGATACTATAATCCCCTATATACAGTGATCAATACAGCACTGTGATACTGTATATAATTTTTACACAATCCCCTATATACAGTGACCAATGAAACACTGATACCATATATATTCTACACACAGCCCCCTATATAAACTAATCAATACATACAACACTGATACCATATATAACATGCATATATTTATACACAGTCCCCTATATACACTGATCAACACAGCACTCCGATACCATATATAAGCTATACACAACTCTCTATATACACTGATCAATACTGCACTGTGATATTGTATATATTCTTTACACAGCCCCCTATATGCACTGATCAATTCAGCACACACACAGTGACACAGCATAAAACCTATGCCATAATCCGTTCAGAAACACAACCTGGTTTATTCAAACACTCTGTACAGTTCAGTGATAGCTAACCATGGCACTGCAGGCTTAGTTCCCAAACATCTGCAGTGCCAAGGTTAGCCATCACTGGTATACTTGCTCTCCAGCAGCAACCTGAACAGGGGGATAGCAGGTGGTTGGTCCTGGGGCGGCAGGCCATCCTGGTTGTCCATACACACCTCTGCTGAGCTGAGAGCAGTGCCAATTTTCTTAATGAAAAAAACCCCTAAACATCACCACCACCAACAGGGGGAGCCAGAGTACCAGTTGGCAAACAACACTAAATAACAACAACCAGTATTTACTGCACAGGCCCCCCCCCCCCCCTGTATCTCCGGGTCTGTGGCAGTTGTACTGCCTGCTTCACACGCTGTATTTATGGCAGGACATGCTAATGATGGCCTGGATTTCGCAAGTCTGGAAGATTTCCAAGCTGGTTGACCTTTCGACGGCACAAGGCCACAATGCCAAGAGCCGAAGACTGGAGTCGACTTTCTGATCAGGAACTAAACTGATCTCCAAGGAAACCCTTAAAGGACAACTGTAGCAAAAAAATGAAGTTGTGTTTAATTAAAGGATGGCACCAAGTGTAGGCATTTTATATAGAAATGCTTTAATGAAAGAATACAAATAAAGTACTTAATTGAGCCATCTTTACCCCATATAGCTCTACCAGGAGGCAGACATGTTGTTTAGAATCTTGGGTCAGATCTTTGTTCATCTGAACCAAGGTGAGTGGAGATCTGAGCCAAGGTTCTAAACATGTCTGCCCCCTGAGAGAGCTATATGGAGTAAAGATTCTAACCAACATGTCTGCCCCCTGAGAGAGCTATATGGAGTAAAGATTCTAACCAACATGTCTGCCCCCTGAGAGAGCTATATGGAGTAAAGATTCTAACCAACATGTCTGCCCCCTGAGAGAACAATATGGAGTAAAGATTCTAAACAACATGTCTGCCCCCTGAGAGAGCGATATGGAGTAAAGATTCTAACCAACATGTCCGCCCCCTGAGAGAGCTATATGGAGTAAAGATTCTAACCAACATGTCTGCCTCCTGAGAGAGCTATATGGAGTAAAGAAGGCTCAATAAGGCACTTAATTTGTATTCTTTCATTACAGATTTTCTTTTTAAATCATCTGCACTTGATACAATCTTTCAATCAAACATAAGTACATTTCTTTGTAACAGTTCTCCTTTAATTTGTGCAAACAAGGATTTCCTCTCTATTGTGGCCTGTGTTCTATGAAGCTGGAAAATTACCAAGATTTGGAAGGGGGTCGACTTTCTCGAAAAGGATAAATGAAAACAGAAAATGATTTAAAAATGCGATTACCAGCTTACTGACTGTGTGTGGCGCACTCAGAGCGCTAACTGTCGGGAGCAGGCACGAAAAAACTGCACTTATTACACTAGTCAGATCTCATCTAGCTACTGTATCCTGTACCATGGAATCAAAAAAGGGGTATGAATAATTCAAAGCAAGGAAAACTACAATGATACATCTTACTTATAAAAGGCTTCACTGCCAGAGACATCTGTACATTAAATCCCAGATATTTCAGCAGCTCCTGTTATACTGAATTGCTTAGCTGAAGCCTACAGACAGCTGTAACACCAGGGGATAAATACTAATGGAGAAACGATGAGACTTCCACCAAAATGAAGGCCTTCAATTTATTTCGGACATACTGCTGTAAGACCCTTGTGGTCACTATAAGTTTCCACCTGGTTTTGTCCCCTCTCCATGGACAAACTTGGGGGGACAGGTCTCCTTGGTCCTCAGAGGTCTTCATTTCTAGCATCCCCAGTAACATAGTTGCCAACGGTCCCGTATTTTCCAGGACAGTCCTGGATTTTTGAATTTTGTCCCCCCATTAATACTTTCTATGTAAGGCAGCACTGCGTTTAAACTAAGAGAGGAGTATTGAGCTCCAGACAGCCGGTATATGCATGGGTGTAGGAACCCCCAAAAATCTTGGGGGGGACAGCATTTTTGCTCGCCGGGTATATTCTTATTCAGTAAACTGGGAGTTGTTTATAACGTTAAATTTTAAGTATGTGTGAGTGTGTGAAAAATCTCACAACAAAAAAATATGCAAAAGGAACAGTTCTTTATTTATCAGGTCACAGAAATGTACTAAACGTTTGGCATATATTTCAGTTATTCCACTTAAAACTAGTGGTAAGAATACTTTAGAAGTAATGCACTATTGGCTGCCTTTTACAACACAAAGATCTACAAATCTATCTATAAATACAATTAAATACTATAACTATATAAATAGAACCAATATTCTCAAAAGATCTTGTAGAAATACAATTAAATACTATAACTATATAATTAGAAACAATTTTCTAAGTGCAGACAGAGTGAGACTCTCCAAGCACCACAACCACTGCAGCGTACTTCAGCAGTTAAGGTGCAAGGTAGCTGTTCCTGTAAATGTGTGCCTGCCACTGCCACTTTCCCCCCTCAATATGCCTGGATTTACCCCCACAATATGCCAGGATTTTCCCCCTCAATATGCCAGGATTTTCCCCCTCAATATGCCAGGATTTCCCCCCACAATGTGCCAGGATTTTGCCCCACAATATGCCAGGATTTCCCTACAATATGCCAGAATTTCCCCCCCCACAATGTGCCAGGATTTTGCCCCACAATATGCCAGGATTTCCCCACAATATGCCAGGATTTCCCCCCACAATATGCCAGGATTTTCCGCCACAATATGCTAGTATTTTGCCCCCTCAATATGCCAGGATTTTGCCACCCTCCCCCATCCCTAGTACTTACCTCCTTGCTGCTACTCTGTCACTTTGATCTTCAGGTCCGTGGCTGTGAGGGAAGCGTTGTGCGCTCCCCTCCAGCCAAGCGGATTCAATAAAGTTTGTTTAAGCTTTTTTTAAAACAAACTTTATTGAAGCTGCTTGGCTGGAGCGGAGCGCACAACGCTTCCCTCACAGCCACGGACCTGCACATCACCAAGGAGGTAAGTACTGGGGAAGGGGGGGACGCATTTTTTTTAAAATTAATTTTTAGTAGGCAGCTGCATACTTAAAGCGGCCCCAGGGCCGGCGGCCTACCCCCCCGTCCCCCCCCAGTTCCTACGCCCATGGGTATATGTACCGGCCAAACCAGTGCTCAATTTTCCCTAATCACAGAACGGTATGTGGCGTTAACGTGACCCCTCCCCTTTATAGCCACGCCCCTTTCCATCCTGCAGAAAGGTGGCGAGTAGGAGTTAGTGAGCTTGATATCTAACAGTCAGGGCCATTTTCTCCATGGAAGGTGACGCGGAGGTGACCTTCAGTCTGGATTCCTCTGTCCCAGCAGCTTCCATCCTGTGCTTATTGATCTTATCTTTGTCTGTCTCAGACATCCAGCAATAGCCATAATACAGACCCCAAAATCAGAAACCACAGTGTGTGCGAACGAGAGGAGGTTAGAGGAGACGGACGTCAGGAGCATGCAGCGAGCATTTAGTATATGTCTGCTATAGTCTCTTGCTTTATTGTAACCAGAACAATAATAAAACTATTATATATATATAGAAACAAGGATTGCGCCAGAGTTTACATTTACAGATCTTTTTTTTATAAATGGAAACCGTCGGCAAATAATTAAGTTCTATTTCAGTGAAAAATGCATCAAATTGTAGTTGTTGAAAATAGAAATGCTTTAACGAAAGACTATAAATAAAGTACCTTATTGAGCCCACTTTGGTCTGTATAGCTCTATCAGGGGGCGGACATGTTGTTTAGAATCTTTGCTCTGTATAGCTCTTTCAGGGGGCGGACATGTTGTTTAGAATCTTTGCTCTGTATAGCTCTATCAGGGGGCGGACATGTTGTTTAGAATCTTTGCTCTGTATAGCTCTTTCAGGGGGCGGACATGTTGTTTAGAATCTTTGCTCTGTATAGCTCTATCAGGGGGCGGACATGTTGTTTAGAATCTTTGCTCTGTACAGTTCTATCAGGGGGCGGACATGTTGTTTAGAATCTTTGCTCTGTATAGCTCTATCAGGGGGCGAACATGTTGTTTAGAATCTTTGCTCTGTATAGCTCTATCAGTGGGCGGACATGTTGTTTAGAATCTTTGCTCTGCATAGCTCTATCATGGGGCAGACATGTTTAGCATCTTTGCTCTGTATAGCTGTATCGGAGGCAGACAAGTTGTTTAGAATCTTTGCTCTGTATAGCTCTATCAGGGGGCGGACATGATGTTTAGAATCTTTGCTCTGTATAGCTCTATCATGGGGCAGACATGTTTAGCATGTTTGCTCTGTATAGCTGTATCGGAGGCAGACAAGTTGTTTAGAATCTTTGCTCTGTATAGCTCTATCAGGGGGCGGACATTTTTAGAATCTTTACTCTGTATAGCTCTATCAGGGGAGGACATGTTGTTTATAATCTTTGCTCTGTATAGCTCTATCAGGGGGTGGACATGTTTAGAATCTTTGCTCTGTATAGCTCTATCAGTGGGCGGACATGTTGTTTAGAAACTAGGGTCGGATGATGAAGATCTGACCTAAAAATCAAAACATTATGTCCGCCCCCTGACAGAGCAAAGAGGGCTCAATAAATGGTACTTTATTAGTATTCTCTTGATGTACATTCTGACACACTGGGGGTTATGTACAAAGGTCACTTGGAGCAAAAGTTCTAAAAGTGATTCAGTCACCATGGAAACCAATGCAATGTTCCTGCTGATTATATATCTTAGCCCCAGAATGACCTGTATACACAATCGCCCCCCATATAAATATCCTACCAAGCTTTTAGGTGCATACACTCTGTATAGACGTTAAATTCTCTGGAAAGGAGCAACCCCCAATATAATTGTAAATAATAAACATCCCACGCACAAGGTTACAATCCACACGGACAGCACATTCTCCTTTTTTAGCTCTGGAGCACGGGAAGGTAATGAGAGGCTAGGCTCCTCTGACTAAACTAATGATTTTTGGCAGCTGAGATCCCCACTATTTCCTGCAGGCTTAATGCAGAAACACCGGCAGCCAAAATCTGACAGCAGTAACGCTGTTTAAAGGACCGGCTGGTTATATATGGCCCTGGCTGGTTATATATGGCACTGGCTGGTTATATATGGCACTGGCTAGTTATATATGGCCCTGGCTAGTTATATATGGCCCTGGCTGGTTTTATATGGGGCACTGGCTGGTTATATATGGCACTGGCTGGTTATATATGGCACTGGCTAGTTTAATATTGCCCTGGCTGGTTATATATGGCACTGGCTAGTTGTATATGGCCCTGGCTGGTTATATATGGGGCACTGGCTGGTTATATATGGCACTGGCCGGTTAAAAATGGCACTGTCTGGTTATATATGGCACTGGCTGGTTATAAATGGCACTGGCTGGTTATATATGGCACTGGCTGTTTATATATGGCACTGGCTGGTTACATATTGGCACTGGCTGGTTATAAATGGCACTGGCTGGTTATATATGGCACTGGCTGGTTATATATGGCACTGGCTGGTTACATATTAGCACTGTCTGGTTATATATGGCACTGGCTGGTTACATATTGGCACTGTCTGGTTATATATGGCACTGGCTGGTTATATATGGCACTGGCTGGTTACATATTGGCACTGGCTGGTTATAAATGGCACTGGCTGGTTATATATGGCACTGGCTGGTTAAAAATGGCACTGTCTGGTTATATATGGCACTGGCTGGTTATAAATGACACTGTCTGGTTATATATGGCACTGGCTGGTTATAAATGGCACTGGCTGGTTATATATGGCACTGGCTGGTTATATATGGCACTGGCTAGTTTAATATTGCCCTGGCTGGTTATATATGGCACTGGCTAGTTGTATATGGCCCTGGCTGGTTATATATGGGGCACTGGCTGGTTATATATGGCACTGGCTGGTTAAAAATGGCACTGTCTGGTTATATATGGCACTGGCTGGTTATAAATGGCACTGGCTGGTTATATATGGCACTGGCTGGTTATATATGGCACTGGCTGGTTACATATTGGCACTGGCTGGTTATAAATGGCACTGGCTGGTTATATATGGCACTGGCTGGTTATATATGGCACTGGCTGGTTACATATTGGCACTGGCTGGTTATATATGGCACTGGCTGGTTACATATTGGCACTGTCTGGTTATATATGGCACTGGCTGGTTATATATGGCACTGGCTGGTTAAATATGGCACTGTCTGGTTATATATGGCACTGGCTGGTTATAAATGGCACTGGCTGGTTATATATGGCACTGGCTGGTTATTTATGGCACTGGCTGGTTACATATTGGCACTGGCTGGTTATAAATTGCACTGGCTGGTTATTTATGGCACTGGCTGGTTATATATGGCACTGGCTAGTTATATATGGCCCTGGCTGCTTATATATGGCACTGGCTAGTTATATATGGCCCTGGCTGGTTATATATGGGGCACTGGCTGGTTATATATGGCACTGGCTGGTTAAAAATGGCACTGTCTGGTTATATATGGCACTGGCTGGTTATAAATGGCACTGGCTAGTTATATATGGCACTGGCTGGTTATATATGGCACTGGCTGGTTACATTATGGCACTGGCTGGTTATAAATGGCACTGGCTGGTTATATATGGCACTGGCTGGTTATATATGAGGCACTGGCTGGTTATATATGGCACTGGCTGGTTACATATGGCACTGGCTGGTTATATATGGCACTGCTTGTGGCCTGTACAGGGATGGATGGCGGATGGGACTGGATCAGCCCAATTTAGCAGCCTCTCCACTGATATATCGAACTAGTCATTTCTTACTGGTTCAGCTATTATATATTCAGAGCAGCCTTACACCCATCATATAAATACCTTTATTCACCTACAAGGAAGAGCGGATAGAGGACATGAAAGAGTGATTCACAGGGAATTGACAAGGGAATTTCAAACTAAAGAGCAAAGTAGTTGAGATGAGAGAGTGAAACAAAGGATCACATTTATATGTATTTCAGGATAGCCTTCTACTCATCCCAGGTATACGGGATAGCCTTCTACACATTCCAGGTATACAGGATAGCCTTATATCAATCCCAGGCATACAGGATAGCCTTCTACGCATCCCAGGTACACAGGATAGCCTTCTACGCATCCCTGGCATACGGGATAGCCTTCTACTCATCCCAGGTATACAGGATAGCCTTCTACGCATCCCAGGTACACAGGATAGCCTTCTACGCATCCCTGGCATACGGGATAGCCTTCTACTCATCCCAGGTATACAGGATAGCCTTCTACGCATCCCTGGCATACGGGATAGCCTTATATCCATCCCAGGTATCCAGGATAGCCTTCTACTCATCCCAGGTATACAGGATAGCCTTCTACGCATCCCTGGCATACGGGATAGCCTTCTACTCATCCCAGGTATACAGGATAGCCTTCTACGCATCCCTGGCATACGGGATAGCCTTCTACTCATCCCAGGTATACGGGATAGCCTTCTACTCATCCCAGGTATACAGGATAGCCTTATATCCATCCCAGGTATACAGGATAGCCTTATATCCATCCCAGGTATACTGGATAGCCTTCTACTCATCCCAGGTATACGGGATAGCTTTATATCCATCCCAGGTATACACGATAGCCTTCTACGCATCCCAGGCATACGGAATAGGCTTATATCCATCCCAGGTATACAGGATAGCCTTATATCCATCCCAGGTATACAGGATAGCCTTATATCCATCCCAGGCATACGGGATAGTCTTACATCCATCCCAGGTATACGGGTT